>JAVKLA010000017.1:1324453-1337639 GCA_034782735.1 Sagittarius serpentarius | reverse complement strand
GGGACATGGGGTGGACATGGAGGGCGTGGGGTGGACATGGAGGGTGTGGGGGCATGGGGGTAGGGACACGGGGGGACACTGGAGGGCATGGGGGGGCATGGGGACACGGGGAGTGGGGGACACAGGCGTACATAGGGGAGTGGGGACATAGGGGACACAGGAGGACACAGGGGACATGGAGGCATGGGGGTGGGGACACAGGGGGACCTGGGGGACACAAGGGGTGCATGAGGGTGTGGGGACTCAGAGGGGGCATTGGGACAAGGTGGGACATGAGAGACATGGAGGCGTGGGGAGGTTGGGTTATGGGGACATGGTGGGGACACAGGGTTCATAGGGGCATGGAGACATGGGGGTGGGGACACGGGGGCACATGCAACCACAGGGGACATGGAGGCATGGGGAGGTGGGGGCACAAGGACACGAGGGAGACACGAGGGAGATGTGGAGGGCATGGGGACACGGGGGGTTGGGGACGTGAGGGTGGGAAGACAGGCACATGGAGGCATGGGCGGGACATAGGGATCATGACGGGGCATGGGGTTAGGTGGGGGGACACAGGAGTCATGAGGACATGGGGACACTGGGAGATGGGGGAGCACGTGGGGTTGGGGACGTTCTCTGCGCAGTTTTCGCTTCCTCTCTCGGGGAGTTTTCCTTCTTCAACCGGCACCATCCTGCTCAGTTGTGGCATTGTGGCTTTGGGGACACCTGATAAAAGTTCTTAAATAGTCTTGGGGCTTTTCTGTTCTCGTTTTCTTTTTTCCCCTTTTTTTTAACCATTTTTTCATTTTCTGAGCTACTGGCTGGGTTTGGCTGTGCTTAAACCCAGGAGGCAGAAACTTGCAGCAGGGATGGAGACGAGAAAGGGCTTTTTTCCACCTATTTCAAATCAATTATTAATTGCACTTCTGTAAGCGGTGCATCATCTGCCGCTCAAGGACGGCAGGGACGGATGCTCTGCCCAGAGCCTGGGAATCCATTACTTGCTCTATTCCAGCTTATAATGTTTTTTTCCTTAATTTTCCGTGTTTAGTCTCTACCAAGATGATCTTTCCAGGCCTGGGAAAGCGCAGCTTGGCTGCTGTGACCACACGCAGAGGAGTCCCTGCTCTAGATGGCAGCAGCCTCCTTCCCTTTCGGCCTGAGACATCCCTGAAACATCTCCCCTTCCCTCCTTCACTTTATCCAGCGAGGTCTTGAAAACCACCAAGGATGGACTTTCTCCGTATATCCTACGTGAACCTCTCTGATTTCAGCCTCCTCCTGTGAACCACCAGGGAACCCGGCTCCATCTTCTCAATAACCAACTTGCAGGTGCTCAAGGCTGCTGTTGTGTGACCCCAAGACTTTTCTCTTCTTTAGGCTGAACAAGCCCCATTTCCTCAGCTTCTCCTCATGGAGAAGCTCCAGCCTCCAACCATCTTGGTGGCCCTCCATTGAATTCACTCCAGTTCATTGACGTCTATCTCGTATTGGTAGCCCAGAACTGGACTCAGCATCCAGATGTGGTGCAACGAGTGCTGAGTGGAGGGGAACAAGTGACAAACCACTGGAGAACGTGGGGAGGATGTGGAGGATACTCATTTTTTTGGAGGACATGATGAGGAGGACAGTCATGGCATGTCTGCAAACGTTGATGTTCACTGCGGCTGAGAGATGTGGCTGAGGATTCAGCTCCTCCAGTTCAAGAGCAGGTCATGGGGTCTGAAAGCAGAGAAACTGTTTATGCAGTGTGACCGAGCCATGAAGCCTTATCACATTCTTGGCTGAAGAATCGGAAAAATTCACGGGGGAGCTCACCACAGGGCTCGGAGGAGAAATGGCATTTCTCAGACCACGCCGTGGGATGTTATTCTGTGCACACCTCATGCCTGAGATGCTGAACGTGCATCGGTCACGGTCACTGGTGAAAACAAGGATAATTTTGCAGCTCGCTTGGGTTCAGCAATGCCAAGTCTTAGCCTGACGCATCCCAGGGCTGAGGACAGTCCTCAAAGACTCGGTGACATTAATAAAATATCAGGTGCCCTTGGGATGGATGGCTGCAAAGACCTGATGGTCCTGGGTGCCTTTGGCTGGGGGAAGGACAAGCTGTTAGTGGTTTTTTAGTGTAAAAGCCTTGAGACTTGCAAAAAACCCTCTTTCCTGATGCCTCCTGCAGCCATTGCAGGAATTCAGATGCTGCGTGCACGTACCTGAAAGCACAATAAGTGGTGTCAGCAAATGCCAGTCAGCTATTCTGTGTCAAAACAGGTAAAATCAGCTCCATCTCCATTCTCTCTGCCCAGACTCTTCTCACACCTACTTTCTGCCAATTACCCAGCAGAAATTTGGAGACGATTTCTGTAGTGTGATCCTGAGTCTGCCCAAACAGCTGGTGCCAAAGGCAAACAGATTTTGTGGGATAGTTTTTTAGAGGTAGAAAGCCTCTCTGACCTGATCAGAAACAAGAAAGTCTGTTTTTTTGTAGATGGTCAAGATTCAAATGGATCATTTAGGGAAGATCAAGCCACAGCAGAAAGTCATCCAGAAGGGTATGGGGAGATATAATGAAGGGGAGCAGATCTTGGGGAGCAGGTCTATCACTTAGACCAACCTCAGAGATGGTCAATGTGTCTTTTAAAAAGCTGTGGGAGGGATCTGGTGATCACAAGTGGGTAGATCTGTCTCCAGGCTGGGTGATGAGTTTGGGAGACCTTGGGCTGTTCCCATAGAAAACAGGACATCAGTGCAGGTAAGTACCAGGAAAGCGTAAATGCTGCTTTGGAAAGAGGAATAAAGTGGTCTCGTGGACGTAACATACATCAGTTTCTAAATAAATCCATTCTGTTGTGCTCCTTCACCTTTGCTGATGGGAAGGAAAAGCTCCCCTGCATTAGTAACCATCCGCCAGATGAGACGCAAGAGCTGGTGGGAGATTGGCTGCCAGGTCTCCCCAGGCACCCAAGCCTGTCGGTGCATCCCAGCTCTGCGCCGGGCAGGGGCGGGCATGAGGCGATCATGGAGAGCTGCTGAGATACAGGGCAGGTCTGGAAGATGGGTCTGTCAAGGAGCAAGGGTGCAAGTACCAGCTCTGGTGCGCGATAGGCCTCAGGAGGAGAATGAACAGGCAGAAGTACATTGGGCTGCGGCTGATACCAACCAAAAGCCGACGAAGAAGAAAGCGGCGTGTGCATCCCTTCATCAGAACAGGATGAGAGCGGCGATGCTGTTTGCAATAGGCACCCAGGAGGGGTTGACGTCACCCTCGGTAGGCTGCTGCCGTGCAGATATGCGTGTCTGGACCAGCCGGCAGTGAGAGAAACGGGCACTTCAGGGCATGAGTCACCTCGTCCCAAGGTAAAGATCTCAGCCAGCTCAGGAGAATCACACCCAAGAAGCGATTGCACCTTAAATCCCTGCCAATACCAGGAAGGCAGGTCTGGCAGCTGGCAGGAGCATGCGCCTCGGTGCCTAAAGAGTCTGACTTGGGGCAGCAGTCAGCTTTTTCACTACTTTGGTGTTACAGTGCAAAAGCATGTTGACCCCCAGGTGGAAAGGCAGTGCCACCTGGATTAGCATCCCCCCAACACCCCCTCAGCAAATGGGATCCTCTCCATCCACGAAGCAACCCCAAATCTGCGGGAGGTAAGAAGAAGCTGAGTGTGCATGGAGGTGCCCAGGGGTGATCAGTCTGTAGGTCCTCCTTCCTTGCCCAGGAGACCTGTGTAATCACTGGACAAGAGTCCTGCACTGTGTCCAGCTGACCACGAGTTTTTTGGGGGATGCTAAGCTAGCAGAGATGTGGCTTCCATGATTCCCTGAGCATCTGCATCACCCTTGTCCATGACCATGTCCATTCTTGGACAAGATGAGATCGGAGCATCCTCAGCCAAGCCGAGGGGCAGGCAGTCACCCACACATTGGAAGCAATAGCAACCTCAGGCTGGCCCTGGGATTAAGATGATTAGAAGCTGCTGGAATTTGCATGGCCTAATTAAAGATTCACTGAGCAGACACAATGAGTCAGAGCTGGAGCAGCTAGCCCGGTGCTCACTCCGCTCCGTGTTTCCCCATGGGCTGCTCTGGGTCATGTTTCAGGGCAAGATTCACATCACATCATTAGGAAACCCCTGCTCTCATGGGACCCGGTGGGAGCTGTGTCCTCCAGGCACATAGGGACGGGTGGGAGCTGTGTCCTCCAGGCACATAGGGATGTGATAGCCCGGGAGAAGGGGGCAGCCGGGTGTTTCAACACCCAGCTTACAGCAGAGCTGTTCATTTTGCCTTGCAAGCGGTCTGAGGCTGCGTTGAACCCAGCTTTGTGTCCTGGCTGACCGCAGGGAGAGCTGGAGCTGGAGGCAGGTAAGGGGTGGCTGCCAGCCCCTCTGCAGCCAGCAGGGACCTTTCCCGAGCATTTTGTGGCTGCTCCGCATTAGCAGGAGCCCACGGCAGCGGCTGCTGCCCACCCTGGGACATCCCCACCCTGGGACATCCCCACCCGGAGCGGCAGTGGGTGGCCCCGCTCTGAGGGGTGGAAACCTCCGGCAGGCGAAGGCGGATGAGATGGAAAGGAGCAAGTGGGGAAAGGAGGAGTAACCGCTTCAGATGCGAATACAGATGTTCCTGTTCAACAGCTCAGATTTGGCCTGCTTGCATTTCTCAACCTAATGATGTTTTTTCACCTCTCAACCCAAAATGGGCTTCCCGGCTCCTTGGCACTGCCCACAACAGCAGGCAAGCCTGGATGGCATCTTAATTTTGTAGAGATTTGGACCTTGGCCCTTTTCTCCACCAGCAGCACCTGGTTGCCAGGTTGCCCAGAGCAGAGTCTTTCTCCTGGTCATTGCTCCTGCCTGCAAAGTCACAGCAACAGCTGGGAAACAGCCGGATTTACCGGATGAGGGATTGCCTTCCTCCTCCTCCCCCCGCCCCGCGCGCCGTAGGTGGGAAAGCTGGATGGTGGCTGGATCTGGGAACAAAAGGAGGAAAATCTTTCGAGATGGGGGTAGCCCTGTTTGTTTTCAGAAAGCTGGTATTTTATCCCACTCGTCTCTTGAGAATTTGTCCTTGAGGCTTTTTTTTTTCGCCTCCTTTAAGGAGGCATTTCATGTGTGGGAATAACTGGGAAAAATAATGATTTAGACTCCATGAATATTAAAGACTCAGAGGCAAAAGGAAGAAGGAAAAGTTAAGGAAATGGGGAGGTCCCAGCCCTTCCTGGTTCGAGGGAGGCTTACAAATCCTGCCTTAAAATGGCCCTTTGGGAAAAACTATTGTTTTTCCTTCTCCTCTCATTAATCCTTCCTTAAACCGCTCCGCAGCTGCCTGCCAGTTCCTTTCCACGGGCTCCCACCCGACTCTGTTCACTGTGAAACCCACAGTGCTCTGTAATTCCATTTGCTGGTGCTGGGTCTCAGGGACGTGGTCCTTCAGGTGCCACCAAGCCTCTGTGTTGCAGTGTCTCCCTGTCTCAGCAATTCAGTGTTCTGGTGATTCGGTGTCTCAGTGACTCGGCGTCTCTGCTTTGGTGTCTCCTCCATGGGCCTAAAGGACTTTGTAAGGCAAAGCTTCTTAACTTGAACATTTCCAAGGGGCTGCGGCCATCAGGTGAGCCCGGCTGGGCTGAGCTGTGACTGGCCCTGAGTCTGGTTTTCCTCCTTAGGTTGGTTGACGTCCATAAATTAGACCTGCGTGGGATCACCCTCTGCACCGAGACCCACTGGTGCAGGGGTGCTGCCATCCACGTGTGATGGACTGGGTTAGGGTTAATCTTAGGGTTAGCCTTAGGGTTAAGTTTAGGCTTAGGTTTAGGGCTAGGGGTATGGTTAGGGTTGGGTTTAGGGCTGGCTTTGGATTAGCAAATGCCCCTTTGCCCTCTGTGCCGGGCAGACGCACACCTTGCAGCCCTGCAGACCTGATGGGCCCTGCTGCCCCCCCACTCCCGCCTGCCCTCCCCAGCATCGCCCCGGCACCCGCCTGCCTGCGAAACGCAACGCAGCCGAGGACGTCCTTTAATCTTGCTTTTCCCGAGTGAAATCTGCCAATTCTAGGGCAACCGTAACACTAATTGTTCGTGATTTAGAGATATTTTGTCTGCAAAGGGAGGTGAAAGCCATCTTTTTCTGGAGGGCTGATGATAAGCCCTGGCTGGATTCAGATCTGAAGTGTTTACGGCTCTTCAGAGACGCAAATCTGGGAATCATGCTTCAGGAAGAATTGGAAGAAGCAAACAGGGTATGGAAATACTGGGAGAACAAGATGCATCACGCTCACCAAATGATAATTAAAGGAGTATCAAATGCAACTGCCTGGGAGACTGAAATCTTCCTTCCTAAAAAAGCAGCATCACTTCCATGGCAGCATATTCCTGCTGAAGTTACAATCCAATTAATGATCCTAAAATGGCTAATATGGCTATAGTTATGGCTAAACGACTACAGCTAAAATAATACCTATAGCTGTTTTATTTTACAAAAAAAAGCATACGATAGCTTGTGTTAATTCCAGAATAGCTGCTAATTCTGTACCAATTAGGAGATAAAACGCAGAAGCGGAACTGCTTATTAAATTACAAATCATGCAGACTAAATCCGAAGATTATTTAACACCAAATGTTTCAGTAAGACACTTGCAAAACTGCGTTGGAATAATAATGTCACTGTGGAAGTAGTATTAATCAAAGTAATGAAAATATAAATTAGGAAAGGCTTAGCCAATAAAAAGGAAATATATATAGTTTGAGGAAAAGAAATACATAAAGTAGCTACATTAAAGAATAAAACAACATGCTTAAGAGTGCAGTAATTTAGAGCCATTTTCCCCAGAATCGTATTTTCAACACTGATTTGTTATCTTGTCCTGGTAAGCTAAAGAGATGATAAATATAAAAGATTTCTTCTATAACCATCTGCCAGCAAATACACTCAGCAGTAACACAAAGAGTTCAGCCATTTCTTCTTGAATTCCTTCTGTGCAAATGAAGTAGACCCTACCACTAACTTGTATGAAACGGTGCCAAAATAGGTGGTGTAATGGAAACATCAGCATTTAACTCGTTCCACCTTTGGGGAGCGGTCGCGGGAGGGGAAGCACGTTTCAGCATTTTGCTGCCCGGTGCGCCTGCGGTTCCTCTTTAGGACGGCCCCGGGGTTATTAACAGCCCCCGTGCATCTCCCCATCTCCGATGCCGCGATTCCGTGTTTCCGAGCTCCGTCAGGCACTTCCTCAAACAACCCGACGCTCGCAGCTCCTTAGCTCATCAGCCGAAGCCCCTTCGGGTTTTAATGCCAGGCTCCGGTTTGCTGCAGCCACAGCCCGGCATGCCGGGCATGGGGGCAACCAAATGCCCTGAGTTTGCAAAGCGGCTGAAATAACAGCTCTGGAAACCTGTGCCCATCGTTTCAGGGCGAGCGAGAGATGAGAGCGTTGTTAATGAGACGTGACCACGGTTTGTGGGAACATCACTAAAACACTTGCAATCAAATAACCTTGTGACTAGTGTCACCATCTGTAATTTAATAAGCAATTCTGGGTCTGTAGCTTAGCCCCTAATTGCTGCAGAATTAACTTCTGTTTGTCAGCCAGCACAAAGCTGTGTCCGAAAGGCGAGGACACGGGGTTCTGCCGTCCCGTATGTGCTTGGGGACAGCAGGAGGGAGCGTGACGGCTGCTCGTCCCATGGCTGGCCAGGGGATGGTGCAGGATGCAGAGGTGGAGGAGGTGTGTAGCACAGTCAGGAAATCTAACCTAAACCCGTGACCGTTTTTTCATCCGGAGGAAATAAACCCCATCCTTGCGCAGCCGACAAGGCGGCAAAGTGAACTAGACACCCCAAAGCCTCGACACCTGCCCATCGAGGTTGCAACACACCCCTGCGAGCGGCTTTCTGCCCGTGCTGTCACACACTTACACACGCAAACCCGTCACCCTGCGAACACCTGAACCCCAACAGCCGCCCACCACGGCGCCGGGCTGGCACAGCTCCACCGCACGCAGGGAGAGTCCCCCGGGAGCTGCCGGCCGGCGCGGGTACCCAGTCCTCGGTGGGAAAGGCCAGCCCTGGAGCTATAAAGAGCATTAGCTGACATCTCACCAGCTTTATTCAGTGCTGACACTGTGCGTTTGCTGCTTTTCCCACAGCAAGCCGGGGCCGGCCGGCTGCGTTCCTGGAATGCTATTTTATCCCCAATTTGATTTACGAAAGAGCCCGAGAGGAGCCTGGAGGTGGAGGGGGCTTTAAATTGGCTTCATAGATCTTGCAGGCACAGGGGAAAGGCTGGGAAACCAGAAAACCCCTGGTGAGGCTTTTCAGGTGGGCTGGGGGGACCCCAGCTGCCAGCCGTCCCCACCAAAGCAGCAGCCCCCGGTGCAGGCATGGTTGGGGGCTCAGTGAGGACCCCTCCCCTTGGCAGAGCTACAGCCCAGCCCCATGGCAGCACCCCCCGATTTTACCCCCTGCCCATTACTTTCGCACGGTCCTCCCAGTCCTCAGCATGGCCCCAGGATAGACTATTTCTGCTGCCACCTTTATTTATGCTCAGCTATTTAAAGCTATCAAGCTGTAGGCAACGTCTGGGCACTCACCCTGGGAATGCCGAATCCCTCAGCCAGGGAAACGACCACAAAATACGGTCGCTGCCTCCAGCCCCGGTCGCGGCCGACCCCACCACCGAGGGAGATGGCTTTGCCGTGGGCCCGGAGATGGGTAGCCGGGGCTGCAGCAGGGAGCAAACGCCAGCCCTGCCTGTCACCCTGCAAGCCCTGCTCTGATTTACAGCCCCTGGGAAGGGGCCAGGAAGGGTTTCCCAATCCCGCCGATGGGGTTTATTGTAGAGATGCTGAGCCGGAGCGCTGGCCGCGGCTCCCAGACCTCGGGGAGCTCCTCATCTCCCAGGGAACAGGCACGTCTTGCTGGAGACTTGGGTCTGGGTAGCTGCCACTGCAGTCCCTTGGTGATCAGGGGAGACGGGTGCCTGTCAGAGCCGCCTTGAAATTAGTGATTTGTGCTAACGAACAATGGGGAGGTGACCGGCAGCCGCGAGCCCTTGGCTCCAGCATTGCAAGGGGGGACGCAGCCTGCCCGTGAGGGCTGAGGTACCCGTGCCAGGGGCACTACTGCTGGCCAGTAAATCAGAGGGAGACGGGAGGTGAGAAGGCAATACTAAATCATTTGTGCCCTGAACTACCCATGAAAATGGGAATCTATTTTTTTTTTTTGGTCAAAACACGGGCGATAACAGCTGTTCTTATGAATTATCCGAGTCCCGAAACATAGATCAAAGCCTGGAGGATTTTGTTAAGGGAAGTGCATCGCTCCCAGCCCACGCCACTGAAGGTCTGAGCGCTGATGAGATATGAGGGGTCAAACAGCCATTTTCACCAACACCAGCACCACCAGTTTCACTGGGAAAGATCTGGGAGCAGCAGCTGAAAACACTCCCTTTTGCAAAGTCACCTGGCTCCAGCAGGTCCCATAAGCCTAACATGCTCCGCACGAAAGACGCACTTCCATGGGGCCAGGCCTGCCTGCTCCGGGAGATTAATTATTATTCAAGCGCAGATAAAATGAGCAAGTTAAATACAGTGATAAAGAGTCAGATAAAGCAGAGCTGCTCTGTTTGCATTTTATGGCAAGGCAGGAGCTCTCTGCTCAGAGCTAACCAGACTCGGGCAGCTGGTGCAGGCTGTTGGAAACGTGTCCCTGTGGCCGGAGCTGGTGACCCAGCACGCTGGCTGGGCGCACGGCTGCTGCACAGCAGCAGTCCTCGGGCATTCCTGCGCCTGGTTTGCACCTGGAAGAGCTGCAGGGGAAGTGCACGGGTGCAGCAGCAGCCGGGGTTGTTGGATGCTGGGTTTCTCCACAACTGGGATCCCACGCTGGCCATTGCTGGTCCGGAGAGCTCTGCCATTAGATGAGTGACATCCTGCATAGCTCAGTGATACCCCTGTGCCGTATGTCGCTGGCTCCAGCAGGCGATACTATATATACAGCATTGCTGCGTGATGCTCTCACACCCCATCCCTAAAGCCACTTACTGGTCCAGTGAAGACGGGACACTGGGTGGGATGGAGCCAGTTCAGAGTTTCCAGAGCTGCCATCCCTGGAGATGCTGGACCACACACTGGCCCATGGTGGGATGCTAATGCCCGATTTCCCGAGGGATTCGGACCTCCAGCAACGCCCACAGCACACAGCGGCTGTGGGGTCCGTGCGGAGGATTGCTGCCCCGGCTTCCCCACACACCGTCCCGCTTCCCAAAGCGAGCGGGGCCGCTCTGCACCCTTCCCTGCCAGAACAGCTGCACCAGCCACGATCTTGGAAAGCTTTCTAAATGCTGCCAGGGTTGGGAGCCGTTCCCAGGAATGCAGGGTGGGAGGAAGCAAGGCGACAGCGGCAAAGGGGCAGGCAGAGCTCTTTGGCGAGAGTGGCAGGGCACCCTTCATCTCTGGGTGTAAACTGGGATGGGGTGGGATGGGGTGGTGGAAGCATCAGCCAAGATGTGGGGAGAGGGGGAGGAACCACTCGCGGTCCTCGGTGGGGCCAAGGCGGGTGTCACGTCCTTGGTGTGCTGTGCTGCATCCAGACGCAGCCGCTCGGGTGGGGCTCCCCCGGGGAAACGCTGCTCCAAGAGCCTCCTGCCTTCCTCAGACCTCTTCCTCCTTCTCTTAATTGGCTCTAATTTGCATGGGGGGGGCATGTCTGTGCAAGGCAGGGATCCCTCTCCCATGTCAGCAGAGACCCAGGGGCCTGTCAAAGGCGAGCAAATCCTTGATGTGCAAAGCACCAGGCAGCCCAGAGCACTTTCCATCAGGCTGGGGAACTTTCCAGAGGTTCCTCCCTGCAGCGGCCGAGCCAGCATCCTCCCTCGGCGCAGCGGCGAGGCTGTATCCTGGCCCGCTGCCCCGGGAGCGTTTCTATCACAGCACCAGCTCCTTGAGAGCAGGAGCCGCTCTCAAGACTTGCTCTCAGATGGGCTTTGCCAGCCGAGCAGGAAGGAGGTTGCTTGAATTCTGAGCTTCCTTTGCCAGTGCCAAACTCTCCTTCGACGGCCCGCTTTGGGCTGCGGCAGGAGCGGGCTGCGGCCAGGGAGGTTTCCTTTATAATGGGCTGCAGGGGCTGGGAGGGGCTGCAAAACACTGCGCTAGGAGCCCGGTCTCATTTAGTGTGATGTTTGTGCATGTCGCATACCTGATGCCACTCCGAGCGGATGGATGCCTGGGAAAAGACAGCTTGGGAGCCCTCCTGGGGCCCTCAGTGCAGCACAGGAGAGGTGCGCACAGGGGTGGAGGGGATGCACACTCAGGCGGATGCACGCGCAGGCAGATGCACACGCAGGCGGTGGAGGTGTACACACAACTCCGAGGCACAAGCTGGGACCCGAAGCGAGAAGCCCTAGCTCACTGGGACGAGGCGCCGGCACAGCACTCACGGCTGTGTTTTGGAGCAGACCCCGTGCCACCATCCCTACATCACCTCCGCTCTACGGTCTGTGCCTGCAGCGTGGGGCCCAGTCCAGGGCTGAGAGGGGAAAAGCTTTTGGCACTGGTGGTTTCCTGGGAAAGGGGAGTATGTTTAGAGTTGTAAACACAGAAAACACCCCGTGAGAAGGGCCAGGAGGAGCCTGCACCTCCCGGGCACGGTCTGCGCGTGCATCCCAGGCTTCAAGACAGGGGTGCAGAAGATACATCTTTTGCAGCAGAATAATCAAACAGGAACTTTTGTGCCCGTTTCTACAGTGTCCTGAGTCCCCAGGTCATGCCGCCTCCATCCAACCCACCCACGTCTGCTTTGTCCATGGGGCCTCAGCTGGGAAACTGGACCAGCAGTGCTACAGGATGGGGAACTGCTCCACCGTGCATTTTAAATGCCACTCATTGAAGTGTTTTCCAGGCAGTGCCCGGCCTCATCCAGCCCCTGCACCTCTCTGTCGCTTCCTGCCGGGCTGGGACCAGTGGCCATACTGGGTTACCTGTGAAATGGGCTGGAAGTCCTTTAGTGAGATCTTGGGAGGGGTTTGCACAGAGGATGGTTACGCAGCAGATCCCCTGCTTTGGCTTGGAGATCCTGGACCAAATAACCACACACGGGAGCAGACTCCGGGCACGGTGTTAAGCGGTGACAGCTCTCGGTGTGAGACTCTTCAGCGCCGTAACTGCGTGTGCGTGGTTGTTTTGATCCCCGGCTGCAGCAGAGCGCGGCGGCTGTAGCAGGCCTGAAGCCTCAAGGTCTCCCGGAAAATGCCTTTTCTGCCTCCTGAGTGCTCGTGGGCGAAGCAGACGGTGGGAGGAAGGATTGCTGTCCCCGTCCTGCATGGCTGCTCAAGGATTTGCCCAAGGCCACGCTGAGAGATCCTATCTCGCCAGGGCCACGTGGGGTGGCCCCAAGGAGAGACAGTCCTGAGGAGCCTGGCGTGACCCCCAAAGTCCCTGGGGTGCCTGATCAAGAGAGGAAGCAGGGGTGCATCAGGGATGCCTATCCAAAGTGCTCGTATCCAGCTGACATTTCTCATCACTTTGCTGGTTGGGGTGGGGGCTTATTTAAATATATACATTTTTAAATCTTTTTTTTTAATTCAAAAAATAGGACTTATTTCAAAAATAAAAGCTCTTTTTGGCAGAAAACCCTTTCTTTTTAGCCAAAAGCCCCAGCAAAAGCCCTCCCAGGACCGCTGGGCCACACTCCAGGTCTGGTCCTCTTTTCTCCCCGGTCGGAGGCTTGGGTCCACCTCCCCAGTACAAAACGCCTGCCGCTTTCCAGCACCGCTGTGCCCCGTTCTCCTTCCACCAGGCTGGGCCCTGCGGGACTGGCCAGAGCAGGGGGGGTTCCCTGCGGTTCCCCAGTCCCTGGGGTCTCGGTGGGGTGTGCCGGGGAAAGGCAGGGGCTTCCTGGAGACACCCTCATCCCTGAGGTCTCGGCGGGGTGCTCGGGGGAAGGGCAGGGGCTCTTCGAGGCACCCCAATCCCCGGGGTCTCAGTAGGGTGTGCAGGGGAGGGGCAGGGGCTCCTGGAGACACCCCGATGCCCAGGGGCTGGGGTCCCAGGGGGACGCGCAGGGCTCAGGCTGGACGGTGGCTCCCGCGGGTGGGGGTCCGGGCTGGGCACACCCTCCCCCCCCCCCTCCAGTAGTCGGAGGGTGGGGGGGTGGGTCCCCAGGAGGACAGGGGCTCCCAGTCCGGAGGGCGGGCGGCGGGGGTCGGACCGT
>JAVKLA010000017.1:1278732-1321757 GCA_034782735.1 Sagittarius serpentarius | reverse complement strand
GGGCCCCCGGCCCGGCCCCCCCCCCCCCCCCCCCGTGTCTGCTGCCCTGCGAGGCGAAGCGTGCAGGGCGCCCGTTTCTGGAGCCGCCTGCCCTAACCCCTTCTCCGGCGGAGCGGGCATCCAGGCGTGAAACGAGCCCGGTTGCTCTTGTGCCCCGGCCCGCGGCGGCCGGGCAGCACGCCCCGAACCCGAGCCAAGAGGCAAGACCTTCCCCGCGGCCCCGCCGCACGCAGGGCTCAAAACGTTCCCTCCCTGCCGGGTCAGGCTGTTTCTGTAGGAGAAACTTGTCGCTTGGCAGCGGGACGATGCTCAGCGTCGCGTCCTCCCTCCCCGGGTCCGTGCTGTCCCCCGGTCAGGAGCTGCTGGTCTCTTGGGGTCCCCGGGGTGCAAAAGGCACCGGGCCCCTGCTCTCGGTTTCCTCTCTGTCCCCTTTGGCCTGGGAGGTGACCCTCAGCCTGTTCACCTGCCCCGGCTGAGCTTTGTGACCTTCCCCTTCCCACTCTGCTTGACCTGAGACAAACTTTTTTAAGGAAAAAAGTGAAATTACTTAAAGGCAACAACCCCCGCCCCCCTTCAGCATGCAAGCTTCTTCACAAATCAGAAAGCTTTCCTCCCTTTTCCCCCTCTGCTCGATTTTTTTTCTCCCCAGAACTCTTAGGAACTTAATTTTGGGAGGATTTTTTGAGTGGCAAAAAGCCAGGGAGCTCGGGAAAGGAGCAGGCTGGAGCATTGCTGTGCTGAAGTGCCAGACTGGGATAAATCTGACAAAATCTGGCAGCACGGTGGCATGTGCAGTGTGGCAGGAGTGTCGCCTCTCCAGGTGGCTCCCCTGTGTGTGGGGACAACCACCGGCCGTGTGAGGGGAGTGGATCTGATCTTTGCAGGAAAAGGGGGTGTTTTCCGCACTTTTTGCAGGTACTCCCAGCGCACCCGGCCCTCGGGGCAGGTATGGGAGAGGTGCATGGCAGGGAACCGTCTCGCTGTGCCTTGGAGCAGCAATATTGTCCCTTGTCCCCATCGCTGCAAGCCTACGGCTCCTGGAAACTCCTCCTTGCATCCTGGCTCTGTCTCATCCCTCCTGGGGACCTGTTTGCCTGATCCCAGTGCCGGCAAATCCCTTCCAGCTCTGCTCCTTGCTGCGAGGCTCCAGCCCAGGCTCCCCTTCGCTGGCATCAGCAGGTCATCGCAGCCTGGCATCCCCAAGCAGCTCCATCCTTCACCCTTCCCAGAGTACAAGTGCCATCGCGCCGACTCTCACTGCGTCCCTGGAGAGGACGGAGGGGGCAGAGTGCGTCCCCCAAGCCCTCCTCCCCGACGAGGCTCCCGGGGGGACGGCAAGCCCCTGGCTGGCTGCCGTGCCTTTTGAGGCTGCGGATGGGCGAGGACTTTCTCCGGAGCCGTAAAGCCTGAAATAACTCCTGTTGTTTTCCTTGGAATTCCAAACAAAAGCGGCGCGCGAGCGTGGAACGGTCGCTGCCGACCTTGGCCGGCCGCCCGCCGCTGCCGGATTTCTGGAGACAACCAGGATCTCAGCAGCCGCATGTCCCATAAGCAGGAAGATGGAAAGAGGCAACTCCTTAGGAAGCTGTTTGGAGATGGCAGCCGCGATGCTGCAACAATTAGGCAAGGGGTGAGGGTGGGGAGGGCATCCTGTGGGTCCGGAGCTGGGAGCTGGGGAGCAAGGATGCTTCAGGAAGGGGTTTTTGGGGCCAGCCATGAGATTTTGCTTGTGGTTCAGAGCTGGTCTGGCAACGAGAAAACGCCAGGAGGGAGAAATAGCTCCGAGCACTCACCCGTGGGCAGGGTTTTTCTCAGTCTCCTTCGGTGTCCTTGTGAGCGCAGCTTGGAGCAGGACCATGGCACGTCCTGGCTCCCTGCCTCAAGGACAGACCTCGCTTATGGGGTGACAGAAAAGGCTGTTTGGGGACTGGAGCAGATTTTCCTTGCACCCAAGGGGGTGACATCAACCTCCAAGTCCCACGGGAGGCAGCTCCACGCTCTGGCCGCAGCCTGGCTCCTATTTGCAAACGTTTGCTCTGCAATTGCCGGTGCGTTTCCTGTTCCACGGGGCAGTCACGAGGCTCAGGAAAGTTTGCAGAGTGAGTAAGTCACGGTGTCCCAGGCTCAGCAGCAGCGTGGCCGGGTCGGGAGCGTCCCCAGGGACCTGCTGCGTTCATGGCGCTGCTTGTTTTCCATCCGCTCCCGGAATCTCTCCTAAGCCAGCTGGAAGCTGCTGGGGGCAGGTTGGTTGCTCAAGCCATCCGGATGGTCCGGAGGAGGATGGGGAAGCCCTGGGGGTATGGAAAGGGCTGGAGGAAGTGAGGGAGCAGCCTGAGCCGGGCAGGGTGTGAGCAGGCAGGGTATGGGCAGAGCACCCATCCGAGCACCCGTCGGGTGTCCACCTCCGTCACCCTCCTGCCCGGGCCAGGAGGTGCCAGGGCTCTTTGGTTTTCCCCTCAGCTCCCGGTAGGTGGGTTCATCCTGGAATTCATCTGCAAGGAAGGCTTCTGCAGCTAATTACTCCTGCCCTTGGCTACCTTAATTGAGGCTTTCTTTCGTCTGGACCGTCCTTCTTGCTGGGATTGCTCAAACCTTCCCAACCAGCCCAGAGCCAGCAGATCTGAGGAGGATCTGACCCAGAAGACGCCGTGTTTCAAGTGTCCACCACCTCCACCGCCAGCCCGGAGTGCTGCAGACCCCTTGCAGCCAGAAATAAATGAGGGGACCACAAAACCTTCCCCTCAAGGTGACCCCCCGCGCAGATAAAGACACCCCAAGGAAGGATGGCCCTCACCCTGTCTGAGGGTTAATGCTCAAAGTGCATTAACTGCCTCGGCCAGGGCAGCGCGTGGAGAACAGGTCTGACGGGTGCTCTTGGCTTCCCCCAGCCCGTGATTTATGCAGCACACCAAGGCAAGATGAAAGGTTGTTTATCCAGGGCTGTGGCCGTGCGGAAGCCCGCATCCCTCTGGGCAGCACCTGGATGGGAGCGCGGCCGCCTTTGCACCGGGATTAGGGCAGCTGGGGTGGGCAGTGGCTCATCCCTTCGTTGCTCTGCTTTTCCCTGGAGCATCCCCTCCCCGAGGGGAAAAACCTGGGAGAAAAATGAACACAAGGACCAAAAAGCACCTGCCGATGGGGGATATCCGCAGGGATGAGTGGTCGTGGAGAGGCTGAGGACTCAAGCGTGGCCCGGCAGGGATCGGCATCGCTCCTGGCAGAGCTGAACCTGGTGCCGGGCTGTGCCGTGGCGGTTGGCAGCCGGTCCACCCGGGACAGCGGGGACCCGCTGCAGGGCCGCGGCTCAGACCGCAGCAGTGCTGCTGATGGAGACGGTCCCTAGCTATCCCTGATGCTGTGATGACGGATCGCTCCAGGAGGGACTCCCTGAGCCAGAAAGGGGGATGCTATTTTAGGAATGGTAAACAGTGAAGACATTAAAGAGGTGGCAGTTTAGAAAACAGCATTGGATCAGCTCACTGTGTACGGATTTAACTTAAATAGAGCAAAAAGCTTGGTGGGTGATGGGGGTTTTCCATCCCCAAAGGGTGTGGTTTTTTTCCTTTAGGCTAAGGGATTAGTGAATTGCCGGTGAACCGGGTGTGCTGTGGATCCGTGAGGTCTCCTATTTTGCTCTCTTCCTACTGACACCCATCCCACTATTTGCATTTTTTTTACAGCTGTCGAGGCCTGAGTTCACATTTTCAGTCGCCGCCACGGGCTTCTGCTTGAGCTCAGAGCCTCTGACCATAAGCGAGGGAAATTTGGGCTTGTTTACTTCTAATATGCCTTATTTTAGGCATGGCTCTCTTGAATTTTACCCGCTGTGGTTTCCCCATACCCAGCACGTGCTCAGTGACTTTTTGCCTTGCTGGTCCGTTGTTTCCAGGATCTCCTCTAAAATCCTCTGGAAAAACAGCTTCATATTTACCAGCCCTTCAGTACCAAGGGAGGCACGAGGTTACACATCACCCATAGCAATTCGGCTCTTTCACTGCCATGCTCCTCTGGGCGCCAGGGACCTCGCGTCCCGGTGGTTTGTTACAGCTGATTTTTCAGGATTTATTGTATACGTTTTTCTGGCTGTTGCTGTGATTTGAGACCAGTCCCCTGACACGTTGCCTGCAGGGAAGGGTTTGGGCACGCGTTCCTCAAGGCTCTCTGCTACCCTCATCCTCTGCAAGAGCTCATGCTCCCCATCATCTGCCGTGGCACAGGCTGGCCATGGGTCTTGTCCTGGGTGTCCTCTGCAAGCTGATCCTCCAGCTCTCCACGGCTTTCTTGGGCCGTTCCCGTAACCCACCGGAGTTTGGGATCTTTTCTGTCCTCTTTGTTTGGATCCAGCTTCAAAGCGGGAGGAAAACCCCCAGGCTTTGGACACCTCTCCCTCCCCTGGGGCTGTGCCAGCTTCCCCAGGTCTTTCTGAAGTCCTCCTCCTCCAGTGGCAAGCTCCGTGTCTCAAATACGATGTCTTTGATCCCTGTTTGCAAAGATTTTACTTTTAACTTCCTTCTTTTATCTCCCAGCTCCCTTATTAGAATGCACTTCCCTTTCTGAAGTTAAACATAACCGCGGGGGGTGTCTGGGGGTTAGGCCCCCGGTACACATGTGTGTTTTCAGCAAGGATGGGGCAGAGTAAAGGCTTTGCCGTGGTTTTAGGAGATCGGTGCTGGTGAGCACGCAGGGATGGTTGCCTCCTCTCCTGGTGAAGAGCTGAGGCTGAACTGTGCCTTGGGGGAGGCAGGAGCTCTCCTGGGGTGTGTGGGGTGAGGGGGAGCATGGCAGAGCCCGCACAGGCACCCATCCCCTTCTTTTTGGTTTTCCAGACCCCGCTTTTGGATACTGAATCCACCCTGGACTATGGACACAGCCTTACGCAGGTGGGTGGGCTGGGAAAACCCACAAGGACATGAGTTTTGGGGAGGGGGGATGGAGAAACATGCCTTGAAGGCTGCGAGAGGTGGGGGGCCAGAGCACCCCCACATCATGGAGTCCTCAGCTCGGCTCTGGGCTGGTCGCTCCCTTGGGCTCAGCCGTTCCCGAGGGTGGGTGATGGAGATCCCAGGGTGCTGGGGTGGGCGTACAGGTGTGTTGCGTCTTGACAGGGTGTTGGGGGCATGGCTGTCCATACGAGGTGTCAGCACAGTCAGGGTCTGCCACCCGTGCCCTCCCCGCTTCCCTTGCAAGCTGTATAATCCCCTTCCACCCCAGGCATCCTCGGAGAAGATCTGGCGAGCCGGGAAGCTCCTCTTCATCCACCTCACCAGCACCCGCCCTGGCCTCATCCGGGACCACAAGCATCACCTGCGGCATCACAGGTGGGACGGCCAGCACCCCTGCCATGCTGGGGGGCACCACGGGCTGCCGAGGACCCCGGCAGCCCTCCAAGGACAGCAGGACTTCTCCTGCCCATCCCAGGCAGGGCTTCACCCGGGGTGCCAGGTGCCGCAGCCCCGTTTCGGGGTCACTTCTCACGCCCTCTCCCCTTGCAGGCAGTGCTGCTCCGGGAAGGAGCTGGTGGACTGGCTGCTGAGTGCCGGGCTCACCGTCCAGACACGCAGCCAGGCCATCGGCATCTGCCAGGTGCTGGTGGATGGAGGCGTCCTGACACACGGTGAGGGTGGGCGGTGGCAGCCCCCTGCGTGGCGGCGGGGTCTTGCAAGGCCGGATGGGTGCACTGGGGGCTGCTGGGGTCTCCCATGGGTGCACGTGGTACCCCATGGGTCTCCCGTGGGTGCGCGGCTGAGCTCATGGCGCTCTCCTTCCCGCAGTGAAGCAGGAGTGGCATTTCCAGGACAAGGACACCCAGTTTTACCGTTTTGCCGAGCTGGAGCTGAGCCCCGAGCCCAGCACCGGCCTTCGGGATGCAGAGGAGGTGCTGGAGGCACTGGCCTTCCTGGCTCAGCTGGGTCCCGACGCACTGCTCACCATGGCCCTGCGCAAGCCGTGAGTGGCTGGGTTGCTCCCCAGGGGCCGAGGGGGGACATGGGGCTCATTGCGACCCCGCTCCGTGGGGGTCTGGAATACCAAAGGGGCTGCTGTGGTTGGGGCAACCTGAGCGTCTCTTCCACGACTGTCATATGGGGAGGAGAAAGAGGCTGCTCAGCCGGGGCGGGGGTGTCTGTGCCTGGAGAGGGGTGTCTGTGCCCAGGACGGGGCAGGGAGAGGGGGCGCGGGTAGCTGCTCACCGCCGGCTCCCCTCCCAGGCCTGCCCAGCGCACAGAGGATGAGCTGGAGCTCATATTTGAGGAGCTCCTCCACATCAAAGCCGTGGCTCATCTCTCCAACTCGGTGAGCGTGGCTGTGCCCTGCTTTCCCTGCAGCGTGTGTCCCCCGCAACCTGCTCCTAGTCCCTGAATCCTCCTGCATCGCATCGCTTCCCATCTGGGCATCCTCTCCTGGCCCTCTCTGAGCATCCCTGGGCCCCCTTCCCGCCTTGTCCCCCGTGCCCACGCGTGTCCCCTCCTCGCTCTAGCTCCGGGCTGGGGTGACCCTTAATGGCAGGTGCCTCTTGCCGCAGGTGAAGCGGGAGCTGGCGTCTGTGCTGATGTTCGAGTCGCACCCGAGAGCAGGCACCGTGTGTGAGTATCGTGCGCCCCGGGAGCCGTGCAGGGCTGGCTGGTCCCCCAGGAAAAGGTCCCCTGCCCGGGGAGGACGGCTGGAGCCGTTGCCATCAGTGTGGATGCTGCTGATGTCTCTTCGTGGACTGGGGGTGGAGGGGAGCGGAGCGCTCGCCGTGGTCGCCTGGGCTGGGGGGGGCTGAAGAGGGATGCTTGGGCCTCCCCCTCTTCAACTGCTGGATGCCGCCGTTTCCCCTGCAGTGTTCAGCCAAGGAGATAAAGGCACGTCGTGGTACATCATCTGGAAGGGCTCGGTGAACGTGGTCACCCATGGCAAGGTAGGTGCGTCCCTGCACAGCGAGGCTCTCCAGACACCCCACCTCACTGTCCCCCAGCGGGGACGAAGGCTCCCACCCCATCCATCCCCACTCTGTCCCCCCCTCCCACCCCCCCAGGGCTTGGTGGCCACCCTGCACGAGGGGGACGACTTTGGGCAGCTGGCGCTGGTGAACGACGCGCCCCGCGCGGCCACCATCATCTTGCGGGAGGACAACTGCCACTTCCTCCGCGTGGACAAGCAGGACTTCAACCACATCCTCAAGGTGGGCAAGGGGCTCGCGGGGTGCTGGGCCCGAGCCAGGAGGCACCGTGCACCCTCCATGGTGTCTGCAGGGGAGGACGCTTTCCTGCATGCCAGTGTGGGGGTTTGGGGTGCAGCCAGCCAGCCAGGCCTTGCCTGACGGATCTGAGCCGTGCTGATGGCTGGTTTTTCTCTCTAGGATGTGGAAGCCAACACCATGCGCCTGAAGGAGCACGGGAAGGTGGTGCTCGTCCTGCAGAAGAACCTGCAGGGTGGCAGCAGCCAGTCAGCCGCGGCACGGAGCAGCAGGTGACAGCAGCCTGTCCCCATCCCTCCTTGCAGCCATGCCGGCAGCGCTGCCGGTCGATGCTGCCTGTCCCCCTGCCTCCCCTGCCGCTCTCTGGCTTGCCTTGGAGGAGTCTGCTGGGAGGACCGTGTCCCCGGAGGGGGAGCGGACGCCAGGCCATGCTGGCCAGCTGTGTCCAGTGGCCCGGCGTGGTGGCCCAGCCCACAGCTGGGGTGCCGCTTCCCTGATGTGCCCAGTGCTCTGCCCACCAGGTACTTCGTGATGGCTGGGACGCCGGAGAAGATCCACGAGCATCTGCTGGAGTTCATGAGGCTCGATGCCACGCTCTACGACCCCGTGGGTAGGTGGGGGGGGTCTTCCCCCTGCTTCGGGGACCATGTCCCAGAGCCATCCTGAGAGGGCTGGGGACAGGCTGCCGGTGGAGGGGCGAGCACCGAGTGGGGCTGCCTTATTCCCAGTGTTCAATCCCAAAAGCTTCTCCTCTTACCCTAAAAATCTCCCGCTGGGGCTGGGAGAGGGAGGCAGCTCCAGGGCCGAGAGCGTCTCCTCTCCTGCATCCCTCCGTCTGCCTCTGCCTTCGGAGAGGAGCAAAACCGGGCGAGATGGGAACCAGGAGATGTCCCCAGTGGGTAAAAAATCAGAGCTGCCGTGCTGGCCTCCTCAGCGGCTGCCTCGGAGCTAACTCGCTGCGAGTGCTGCACTTGTAGTGCAGCCCTTTAGTTTTCTTTCATTCCCCCAAAGCCTGCAACCTCGCCAGCCCTTTCCGTGGTGTCAAGGAGGAAAAAAATCACCCAGAATGAGCCTGGTCACTGTGGTGGGGGAGACCACAGGCCAACCCGATGCAGGGCACGGGTGACCCTTTCCCGGCCAGCCACACTGCCTGGCTGTGATCACCGTGTCGCCAACCCGCTGGACACCGCAAAGGGTGAACGATGGTGGCCTGGTCTCTCGCAGATACCCTGCTGGGGGATTTCCTGCTGACTTACACCGTGTTCATGCCGACCTCGCAGCTCTGCAGAGCTCTGCTGCACCAATATCCTTCTGCGGCTGGAGTTGGGGGGGACTGGGCTCCATCCTACGCCACGTACCCCTCCCCGCCACGGACCAGCACGCTCAGCCTGGTCCCTGTCACCCTGGTGGGACCTCAGGCGTTGGCACCAGGGAAGCCCCAGATCCCCCAGGCTCTTGGGCACAGGGCATATCTCCCATCTCCCATCCTGTCCTGGGTGCACACCTATGGGGGTCCCCACCTGCTCCCCACCAACCATGCTGGTGCCCTTGACTGGTCCCAGTTTCCGTGCGGAGCCGCTGGAAGGCTCAGAGCAGGAGAAGGCCACCTACTCCCTGCACAAGCGCCGGAAGATCCTGCGGCTGGTGAGCCAGTGGGTGCTGCTCTACGGGCGGCTGCTGCAGGGTGACCGCAGCACCACGGCTCTGCTGCAGGTACCAGGAGCGGGGTGGGGGCGGAGGAGGGATGTCCCCAGGGGGGTCTGGCTGTGACCACCCCGTGCTGACCGCTGGGCACCTTCCTCCCGCAGAACCTCGCGGACCTGGCGAGCCGGGACCCCCGCCTGGGCGGGCTGGTCCAGGAGCAAGCACAGGACCGCCGGCGGCCCCGAGCGTGAGTCCCCTGGGGAAGCGGGGGTGTCCCCGTCTGAAACAAGAGCCTGGCTCTGTCCCCCCGTGCCACTGCTGATGCCCGTGTCCCGGGGTCCTGCACCCCTCGTGCCGGGGGCGGTGATTGCAGTTTTCATGGGGCTGGGCTTTTGGCCAGCAAAGCAATGATTACCAAGGCTGGGAGGATGCCAGCAGCTCTCGGGCCACCTTGTCGCCAGCATGGGGGTTTCCCAGCCACTGGGAGGGTGTCAGACACTGCCGGGACTCCCCAGGGATGCTCGGGGGGGGCTCGGTGGTGGCCTGGATCCTGGGGGCTGCAGGGCCCGGTTCTGTCTCCCGCGCAGACCTGGGCTGCGGGGCTCTAACACCGCCTTTCTCCTCTCTCTGCAGGCTGGAGAACGGAGACGGCAGCATTTCTCCCCAGCCCAAGGTAGGGGCGGCCCTGGGGGGTGCCAGGGTGGGGGGCTGGAGAGCTGGGTCACCCCTGCCCTCTGGGGACCCCCGGCAGGAGGGGTGGCTGGTGGGGAGGCATCCTCCCTGCTCTCTGCCACCTTGGCCGCAGGCTCGGAGCTCCGTGAACTGGCTCGCAAGCCAGGAGGAGGCCATTTTGAACAGCAGCTGTGCCTTAAGAGCCCAGGACAAAGGTACGGCCCCTCCCGGCGGGGACTGTCCCCTCCCGGGCAGCTGGGACACTAAAGCCCTCTCCCCCCGCCATAGTGCCCTACGAGATCTACAGACCGGACCACTCGTGCCTGATCACGGTGCTGCCGGTCAACGCCTCGGTGCGGGACGTCCTGCAGGCCCTCGCCCCCCAGCTCGGCCGGGATGGGGAGCACGTCCTGGTGAAGGTGAATTCGGCCGGAGGTGAGCGGGCTCTCCCAGGGCTGCCACCATGCGTGGCCTGCCCCTGCGCCATGGTGGCAGCTGCCCCGTGCCCCGCCAGGATCCGGCCCCTTCTCCGTCCCGGCGCTGACCGTCCTGTCTCCCGCAGATAAAGTGGGGCTGCAGCTGGACGCCGTCGGGGTGTTCACAGCACTGGGGCTCAATGAGAGGCTCTTTGCCGTGAGCGTGGAGGAGCTGGGCAGCCTGGTGAGCCGGGGGAGTCCTCAGGATGAGCAGCACCAGGCTCGCCCCCCCGAGTGGGGTTTGGGGCTGCTGTGCCTCCGCAGCAGCTCGGGGTTGGGGGTGTCCATCCCTCCCTGCTCCTCTCCCCCGGGGAAGGGGCTGGTGTTGCCTTCCCTGCTGCAGTTGGCTAACGGCAGGAGGGGTCAGGCGTCCTCTCCTGCGCACAGACCCCCCACCCCGAGCAGCTGGGCCCCCACGTTGGCTCCTCAGAGACTCTGGACCTCATCAGCTCCAAGGACCTGGCCAGCCACCTCACCGACTACGACTGGAACCTCTTCAAGAGCATCCACCAGGTAGGGCCAGCGCCCGGACTGCAGCGGGAGACACCTCCGGGGTGGCTGCCCTCAGCTGCCACGTTGGGCTTCGCAGGTGGAAATGATCCACTACATCGTCGGGCCGCAGAAGTTTCACGATGTGACCACAGCCAACCTGGAGCGGGTCATGCGGCGCTTCAACGAGCTGCAGTACTGGGTGGCCACGGAGCTGTGCCTCTGCCCCGAGGTGGGCAGGCGAGCCCAGCTTCTCCGCAAGTTCATCAAGCTGGCTGCACAGTGAGTGCCTCGCCGCCTGCATCCCGGTCCTGCGAGGACGGAGCCGGTGGTGGCCTCCGCACCTGACTCTGTCCCTGTCTGCAGCCTCAAGGAGCAGAAGAACCTGAATTCCTTCTTTGCGGTGATGTTTGGTGTGAGCAACACGGCCGTCAGCCGCCTGGCCAAGACCTGGGAGGTAACCGCCCTCGGGCTGCTGCCAGCCCTGCGAGGTGCCCTGAGGTCTGCAGTGATGGATCTGGGTCCCCTGGCTTGGGCAGGGGGCAAGGGTGGCCTGGGTGCTGGGGTCCAGGCAGACCCTTCACCCGTAAGCTCTGAGCAAGGGAGCTGCTAAGGGCAGGGAGCGCGTTTCCCACTGGGCAGGGGGCCAGGACCAGCCCCTGGGTCTGGACAGACACAGCCGGGGCCAAAATCCCCCATATCAGAGTGGCCGCGGGCTCCGAGCCTGTTGCTCACGAGCACCCGGAGCAGGCGGTGTTGCAGAGCCCACAGAGGTGCAGTGAGGCAGGTGGCGAGCAGGAGGTGCTGGGAGAGCTGGGGGGGTCTCGGGGGGTGGGAGAGCCAGGGTGCCAGCGCCAAAGACCCTCTCTCTGCACAGAGGCTGCCACAGAAGATCCGGAAGCTGCACTCGGCGCTGGAGCGGATGCTGGTGAGTGCAGCCCCTTCCCTCCCCGTATCCCCCTTCCCAGCAGGGTTTGCCCTTGCTTCCCGAAAGGTGCAAAGTCACAGGGGTGCCGTGGAAGTGCTGCCCCCCGCTTTCTCCCCTGCACCCGTGGCAGGCAGCAGCCAGGGCTGTGTCCCCTGCCTGCCCTGCACTGAGGTCCTGCCCGTCCCCAGGACCCGTCGTGGAACCACAGGGTCTATCGCCTGGCCGTCGCCAAGCTGAGCCCCCCCATCATCCCCTTCGTGCCCCTCCTCCTCAAAGGTGGGTACCTCAGCTTGGAAGCTGGCGGACTTTTGCTGGGGGTGCCAGTGGGAATGGGTTGGGCTGGGACACTTTTGGACACATCCAGCCCTCCCCAGGGAGCAGGAAGCCAAATCTGATCCCTAAATCCCCCCCACAGACATGACGTTCATCCACGAGGGCAA
Source organism: Sagittarius serpentarius (assembly GCA_034782735.1). Lineage (NCBI taxonomy): Eukaryota > Metazoa > Chordata > Aves > Accipitriformes > Sagittariidae > Sagittarius > Sagittarius serpentarius. The sequence goes on along the minus strand of JAVKLA010000017.1, from coordinate 1,309,931 downwards.
TCGCACGTTGGCTGAGAACCTCATCAACTTTGAGAAAATGGTGAGTGGGGGGGGGTGACTCCCCATGGACCCCCACCTGGGGGGATCTGCTGTCCCCCTGTCCCCTGGGATGTGGATTCAGAGCATCTCCGCAGCATTAGTGCAGCCTCCCCAGCAGCCAGGACCCCTGGCCGTCCCCTCGTGGGGGGCACGGGGCAGCCGCCGCCGCCGCTGAAGCCAGAGGGGACTGTGTTTTACCAGCCTGGGAGCAAAGTGGGGCCAGGCGACAGCAAGTGACCTTTGTGCATTGCCCACAGCACATGATGGCAAAGACCGTGCGCGTCCTGCAGCGCTGCCGGGGTCATGCACATGGTGAGTGCTCCCGGATGGGGACGAGGACGGGGCCGGGCACCAGCGCTCCTTTGGGACGGGGCTGAGCTCCCGCTCTCTGTCCGCACCCAGCTCCGCTCTCCCCGCTGCGAAATCGCTCCCCGCGCCGGCCGGAGGACCCCAAGGCCGTCAGGATCTCCACGTGTATGTCTGGGGCTCGCCCATTCACCCCCCACCCCTGCGCTGGGAGATCCCCACCCCTCGGGGCTATGCGGGGCCGGCCTGGGCCAGCCCAGGGGAGCATGCACCCACCATCCTTGGCGGGGTGGGGGTGGGGGGGGTCCCACGGGGACGTCCCGAGGGCATCAGCCTGGTGAAAGCTGGTCCAGATGCTGTTGATGCCTCAGAGTACTCGGGGATGGAGGCTGAGCTCCCTCTCCTGAGCGGTGGAAGCCCGTGGGTCGGACGCGGCTGGCTGGAGGCGGCAGTCAGCGACTCCTCCTGCTGAAGAGTCACGGAGTGCTTCCGGCACGTCTGAGGCACTCGGGCTGTTGGGCAGCGGGCTGGGGCACTGCTTTGCCCCAGGGGGCAGGTCTGTCCCCACTTACTCCTGCTCCTTCAGCTCCAGCGGGTTCCCGGAGGTGATGGAGGGGATCCGTGAGCCGAGGGAGAGGGGATGGAGGGGGTTTCAACGAGCTGAGGAAGAGGTGATGGAGAGGGATCCCTGAGCCAAGCCAGAGGTGATAGAGAGGTTCGATGAGCTGAGCTAGAGGTGATAAAGGGCATCAATGACGCGAGCCAGCAGCAGTGGAAGTGAATCAGTGATTCAGGCGAGAGGCGGTGAAGGGGGAGCCGTGAGATGCGCCAGCGGTCATGGAGAGGGTTAGCAAGCTGAGCCGGAGGCGACGGAGGGGGATCGGTGAGCCCAGCCCTGATCTCAGCTCTGCCCGGCAGGCTCGGAGCAGTCCCTGAGTGTGCGGAGCCCCGTCTCCACTTGGGCGTACCTCCAGCACCTGAAAGCCATCGACAGCCAGAAGGAGCTGCTGCGGCTCTCCCGTGACCTGGAGTCCTGACGGGCCGGAGGGGGCCCGGAGCAGGGATGCGGCAGCCTGTCTGCCCGTGGCGGGGGCAGCCCTGTGGCTCTGATCCCAGCAGCACCGGGCACGGGGCTGTGCTGGAGGCGGCCAAGAGCAGTCTCTGCTTGGCCCTGCCGCCGGCTGCGGGCGCCAGGTCTGGCACCGTGAGGCAGCCGGGAGCCCACGCGGGCTGCGGGCAGGCGAGGGCCGCGGACAGCAGAGTGAGCAATAGAGGTATTTTTGTATCCAAGGCTGCACTCCCTTTTCTTCTCCATGCAGCAGCCTGGATTCACTCCCTGCGCTGGCCAGGGAGGAGGAAGGAGCCCTGGCTGCCCCCCGATGCTCCCCACCCTGGACGTGCTGGGCTGGGAGATGCCCCTTCCTCCTGGAGTGGAGGGACTCAAGCCAGAGCATCCCTATGAGGAGGGAACACCACGTCTGTCTCCGTCGGGGTGCAGACACCCAGGCTGAGCTCAGGGTCTGGCTTGTGCTGCTGTGCTGCCCCGCGGATCCTGGGGGCAGTCCCAGAGGGGACCTGTCCTTCCCTCTCTCCTGTGTGTCCCATGGGAGGTGCTGACTGTGTCCCCTGTCCCAGCCTCGGGGAGCTGCGTGACCCCAGCAGCCACAGGAAAAGTGTCTTGATCCCCCCCAGGACTGCTGAGGCTTAAACCAGCCCATGCTGCCAAACCCTGGGCTAATCACAGCCTTCTCCGTGCCTCAGTTTCTCCGCATGCATGGGGGCAGGAATAGCCGTGTACAGCCGTGACGCGGAGGCAGGACAGCGTCCGTCACGGAAGGAAGCTGTGGTGGCCTCGTGATGGAGATGGCAATCTGCTCTGGCCATTCCCAGCCCATGACCAGTTGCTGCTGGGCTGTGAGCAGGGGTTTGGGGGGGGATGTCTTTGAAGGAGGCAGAGCTGACAGACCCCAGGGGTGGGGCCCCCACCCCTCCCCCCAGAGCATCCCTGTATGCGCATGGAGCAGTTTTAGCAAGAACTTTCCCAACGCTCTGAGCGGGCCTGGATGAAGCTACGGGGTTCAAGGGAGATCACAGCCCCTAAAAGCTCCCACCTTTGCAGGGTACCGGCGTGGGGGAGGTTTGCAGCCCCTGGCGGGTCTGTGCCCCAGCCGGAACACCACGGAGCCACGAGCCAAAACCCCTGCCCCAAGCCTTGCCCCAAGTACGGCTGGGCTACAAGGGGCCAGAGCACTGCTGCATTAATTGCTCTTTTCAATCTCGCCATGCAGATGAATGGGTTGCTTAAAATAAACGTCCCCATCACACCTAAATAAGGTTTCAAGCCATGCAGCCCGCTACGAGACGGGATGTGGGTTCCTTGCAGCTCCCAGCACCTTGTCCATCCCAGGACTCCCAGGTCCCCCCCCCAGTGCAAAGCCTGGTTTTGTGGTTCTCTGCAAGGCAGCGGGTGGCCGTGCTCGACGGGGACCAGGTTTTGACACCTACCATCTCCCAGATTTCTAACTCCAGCCCCGTGCGTGGTGCCAGCAGCGTGCGTGTCCAGGCAAGCCAGGGCAAAGCAGAGAGGCGACAGTGATTCCTTGGGATCTGGACCCAGCAGCCCAGACCTCTGGCAGTCACCTTTCCCAGGACGTTTGCCCTGAAGAACCAAAGGAGCCTTGAAACGAAAGAGCTCACGTGTGGGGAAAGAAGGATTAAACCAGAGCTGTATGTTTTCCAGATGTTTCTGGGCCCACAGATTACCTTCAGCCTGCAGGCTGGCTGGCCAGGTTGATGAATGTGTCACGGGGCTTCCCCTTCCTCAGCTGCAGGCGGGATGCCGGCCCAGTCAGCTGCCTTGGCCGGAGAAATCTCCGCTTGCGTGGAGTTGAACCTTGGCTGGTTTTCCTGGTGCAGGCTGTGAAGAGCATCCCGCTGGGGAACTCACCGGGATCCACGCACCTCCACAACCCACGAGCCTGTATCCTCCACAAGCCGTGTTTTCCCTAGGAGCACGAGCGTGAAGGTCCAGCCCCACCAGCAGTTCCCGTGGAGCTGCAGAAGCTCCATGAGGTCCGGAGGGTGAGGGAAAACCTGGAGAAATACTCTGGAAAAGGGCAATGGGTCCAGGGGGGTGCGGAGAGGAGGATGGCGGGAGGGGATGGGGGTAAAGCTCGGTGTTGGGCAGCCCTGCTCATAGAAACACTGGACCATATGAAAATAAGAGGCCGGATGCCTGCCGCCCCGAGCAAGATCAGAGGTAAAGCCAGGGTCTGGGCAAGGGTGTACTGCAAGGGGTAAGCGCTAACGGCATTGCTGGGTACAGGAGCAAGCGTGGCTGCCCGGCCTCCCGGCTTCCCGTCCTGCATCCCCAAGGCCGGGGCCGGCTGCCGCGGGCTCAGCCTGTTGGCAATTCCCGTCCCCTCCCCTCGGCTCTCGTGCAGGAGTGACGTGGAGTCAGCCCCGTGGCGCTTGACTCACCACCCTCCGGCAACAACGCCTCGTGGGCGAGCGCCCTGAACGGGGTCGCAGGGTTTGGTGACAGCCAGCGACGCTGTCCTTCTGTCACCGGCGACTGACTCTGGACCGTGGCCCAGCACACACCTACCTGCTCTTGTCCCTGGACCTGCAAACCATGAGACTGGGCGAGGAGAGGCAGGCTGTCCCCAGGAGCTCGGAGGGCTTGGGTCCCTGCAGGTCTTGTTCCCACCTCCACCTGCCAGCCGTGCTGGACCACGGGGGTGTGCGAGGACAGCAGGTGGGGAGCGCTCGCACCCGGCCTCCAGCTTCTGGAAGGTGTGGCTGCGAAACAGGGACAAGCGTGCTGTTCCCACGTCTTTGCTCGTCGCGCTGGCACTCCCGGTTAAGCCCAAGGCAAAAGGCACCATCTTCCACGGTGAGGCTGAGGAAGCAACCTTCTGCAAGAAGAGATGGGCTCCACCTCCGTCCTCCTCCATGGCGGGCATCCAGCTCCCTCACCGAGCGCTGCGGGACCCGCTCCATCTCCAGGCACTGCAGCTCCTGCTCCTCCTCGGCACCTCCGAGGAGCCGGACAGATGCTCGGTGGCTGCGGCCATCCGTCCAACGTCCAGCCCCACCGGTGCGAGCTCCTCACCCCCAGCAGGGCTTGAGGCACGGCCTGGAGCCGGGGAAGGCTTGGCTTGGTGGTGGACTCAAAGAGCAGCCTCAGCACAGAGTGAAACAAAGATGTCAGAAAAAAAACAAGGCTGCTCTCAGGGAGGACAAGTCAGCAGGGTCACCAGACCAGGGTGGAAGGTAGGAGATGACTGAGGGGTGAGAAAGACGCCAAACCTGGTCCTTACTACACCAAACGCTGCTCTCCCTTGCCAGCTAATGCACCCCGGGGAATTCGGGCTGTTGCAACGCTGCTGTGTCAGCAGGACAAATTGCAGGCAGCCGCTGCCTGCTCCGCCGGTGGAGGTTAGCAATTGCCTCCCCTTGGCTCAGGTGGTGTTTGGAGGTCAGTTGTCACCTGCTGAGGTGGAGGTGCACGGGGGGTGATCCCCGCCTTGGTGGGGAGAGCCTGTCCTGGGCCCGCTGCTTCTGGTGGTGAAAGCGTCGGGAGCGTGGCCGTCTGGCAGCCGCGGTGGCAGGCAGCCCAGGAGGGCCCGGGGCTGCTTAGGGAAGCGCCAGGAGCCCCTGGCTGGGGAGTCTTCCTGGCACTGCATCAGGCGAACGCCTGGCCAAACCACGGGGACACGGACCGCAAGGGAGCAGCCGGCACTGGGCCGCCCCTTGGGGGTCTGTCGCAGTGCACCGGCGAGGGGGGGCGGAGAAGTGGCTGGTATAAATCGTTTGGGCTTTGGGCCAGGCTTGTGACGAGGCTTCCTGAGAAACCACGTCGCCATGTGAGGAGAAGGCAGAAACCAGCCGGTGCCTGCGATGGACCCTCGGGTGCCGCACCGACACGTGCTGTCGGTCTCTTCATTATTTTCCTGGAGAGACAAGGAAGGCCGATGCTTGCGGACAATGTAACCGCGCTCCCTGATGGATAAGCGGAAGTCGGCCCGTGCCAGCTCTTGAGGGACCATGGCTGGAAAGAGATGGGGAGACGTGTGGAAGAGCTGAACGTCCCCAACATCCTTTGGCAGCAGGACAGGTTGAGGAGATTCCTTCCTGCTCGCCTTGGTGCACTGCTCTCCAAACCAGGGTGGGAAAACGGTTTTTAAACCAGCCTCCAGGAGGGTGGTGAGTTAGGTCTGGATTATTTTCCTGATGCGGTTTTGAGTGCAGCTCCGTGAGCGGCTGAGCTGGGCAGCGGAGGGCTGCGGATGGAGATCGGCTCCGGGACGATGCCCCTTTGAAAACAGGGAGGCTGTGCCACGGTCCAGAGGCAGCGTGAAGATGCCCGTGGAGGCAGGGTGGGTGCTGACCTGTTCCGCTCTGGTCGCTCCCATGCCTTTGGGTGTACTGGTCAGCACGTACAACAGGCTCCAGGACTGGGAACCCATGGGAGCTGTGCCCCTCCACCCGCCCCAGGCTGTGGTAGCGCGGAAAGCTGCCTCTCCTGCCAGACACACCAAAACCCCCACCGTCTGGGAACGTCTTCAGCGGGGGTGCACTGAATTGAGCCGGGCTGGCCCCGCCGTGGGCAGGGAAGAGGCTGGTGACCACGGCAGGCATGAGCTGAGCTCCCCGCCGGCACTACCCGGGGCTGCGGAGCGTCCCTGGAGAAGGGCAGCCCCACGCAGGGTGGGGATGCAGCAGCTCTGGGCTTGCCCCAAGAGTGAGACCGCGCTGGGATAGCCCGCAAAACCTACTCCCTGAGCAGCCTCGACCCTGAAGCCTGGCTTGGGGTTATGTCTCAGGGTTTCCTTGTGGTGCTGGAGGACCTGGAGGCTTCAACCGAGGCTGGTCTGTGCTGTAAGGGGGGTACAGCCTCCAGAGACAGCAGCTGAGGAAGGAGAAATTGTTACCTCCAGTTAACTGGGGAGCAGAAAGTTGCCCCCAGTTAGCACCGGTTGCACGGGGGCATGTGGCATATCAAGGGTCCAAGCTGTGGCACAGCTCACATCTCTAATGGACCCGCTGGGCTCTGGGTGGGCAAAGACCCCACTGAGAAGCTTTCCCCGTGCTCCTCAGTCACCCCTGGGCGTCATGCATGTGAGGAGTGGAGCAATACTGGGATACTGGATTTACCGGCCCTCCTCCCGCTCCAGGCAGGCTATAATTAAGCCGTGCACATAATGAGTTTTGGCAAAGTCTGTGTGCAGCCTGCCCGTGGAGTCCTCGGTGGCATCACGCTCCTCCCTCCCCTCCGCACCCCCAGGGGACCCACATATAGCAGGGAGTGCCAGGGAGCACCGTCATTCCCAGCCTGCTCTCCGGGACGCTCCGAAACACCCAGCCTGCCGTCTACGGGATGATGAAGACCTGGATCCTCCTTGTCGGGGCAGGAATAGCCGTGGGCTGCGTGTCTGGCAGTGAGTAATGGAGCCTTGCTTTGGCAGAGGGGCTAAACCAGCCACTGCATCCGATGGGAAGGGGCCAGCGATGGGCTGGAAGCAGACGGTGCCGAGGGCGCTGCCGTAAGCCAGGAGCTCGGCCATACTGGGGCAGCTGGTTCCTTGAGAGGCTGGATCCAGCAGAGCTTCACAGGAGAAAGGGTGAGGGATGTTTTCGTGCTGGAGGGCTTCCTCGAGCTCTGGGAGGCTCAGCTGGTGACAAGGGTGGTTTATCCTTCTCTTCGATGGGTGGAGACTTCCCCTGGTCTTTATCCTTGTCCACCAGTTGCTCCCTGGTTCATCTTGCTGTGCTTTCATCGCACAAGCCCGCCTTCCTCTGGCTCCTCCATCCTCCCACGCTGGGGGAGGGCGAAAGGAAATATTTTTCTAATACCTTATCCACAATCCCCCCATGACCACTGGAGGTGAGCGGAGGAGCCAGTCAGGTGCAACGGAAAATGCAACGTGAACTCGGGTATTTTGCTCTTCATGACTCTGCGGTTGTTATCAGAGGAGACAGGCTTGGAGAGACGAAAAAGAATAGCTCTGTCTTCAAGGCAGATACTGCAACAAGGAGTGGCTTGTGGCCATCAGGTTTTGGCTCCCGGTTGACCAGGATCCGGCATGTGACTAGATGCCTTCATTGCCATTGCACAAAATGTGATCTATTTGCAAGAAGGGAGTTTCATCACTTCTGACGCTGCCAGCAGGCTGTATCTGATGCTTTAGAAGCAGATGACTCCGCTCAGGATTAATGGTGAGGAGTTTTGCAAGGCCAGTGCAGAAGAGGAGCCTCTTCTGCTGCAAACCAGCCATTGGGTTGCCCTGAAAGCAGGAAGATTTGCCGTGGTCGCATCTTCTTTAATGCAAGCGCTAAGTTGTTATTGCTTGAGGGAATAACTGGGCTTACCGTGCCTGGGAAGCTGGGCAGCTTCGCTGGTTTGTGTCGTGGTCTGTCCTGGGCACACGTGTCGGACCAGAGCTATCGGAGCACCACCCTGAAGGACCTGTCTGAGCTGTAACACCGCCACCATTGCTTATCCTTAGCTAGGCGGGACAGTGGTGGGAGATTTTGCCTGATTATCTCACAGACAGCTTGCACCCAGGGTTGTATGTGGGTTTGGGGGCCAGGAGCATGTAACTAAATACTTGGGGAGCTCAGGCTATCAATAGCTCTTTTGTTGCGAGTTAATTTGTCCTTCAAATAGGCCCTTTTAGAGTCACGGTTGATCTGTGGTCTGTGTTTGCACAGTGCAGCGAGGTCTTGAGTCAGGCCAGGGACTCACGGACGCTGCTCTGGCATGAGCTGTAAGTCATGTTCATGTGCTAAACTGAGCTGAGAGCTGCAGGGAGGGGCTCCGTCATGTCTCAGACATTTCCCTACACCTTGGTGACGGGAGCTGCTCAGGAAACAGCCCGAACTTTCTCGGTCAAAAATTTTTGGTGGAAACGAAAGAGAGTTTGTTCTTGTCCAAAAAGCTGGGCTCGGGGAAGGATGGATCTGGCTGAAGGCTAAAAATGAGAAAGAAATATTTGTCTGGCTTTTTGCAGCCAGAAAGTATCTACTGGCTGGGCCAGCCAAATATCAACTGAGTGGCTGAGTGTGGATGCGCTGTGCTGAGCGCTGCCGGCCACGTCCTTCTGCTCCAGCCACCGTCCCTTGGCTGCAGTGTTGCCAGCTCTCCCAGCGGCCCTTCTCTCCCCAAAAGCTCCAGCAGCCCCTCTAAACCTGACCATCACAAGTGGCCAACTGCTCGGCAGCTATTTAGGCTCATGCCTGCGTGAGGAGGAGCACACACCCTCCTGCGGCTGTCCCCCCTGCCCTGCTCGTGCTCCCCGTGCAGGGAGAAGCCTCGGCATCCTGCAGCTGAGCCCCGCGGGAAACGGGGTGATGCTGAGCTCGCTCCTCCAAGGACTCTGCAAGGCCCCGGGCTTCGGCTGAGTCACTGCACCCCAGTATTGGTGCTTTGCGGCAACACGCTCTAGGAGCACGTGCCCCAGGACCAGGAACGTCTCAGCGGTGACTTATGTGTGAGCAGTTCCTGCCTTGCGCAATCCCTCTGGGACTGCTGCTGGAAAATGGGCCTGGATGCGTGATTCGGCTGACTTATCCCGACGGCCGCTTTGGGAGTGAGACGGGTGCCGTCCTGGGGACAGTGATCTCAGCTGCCAGCCCCATCAGCTGCCGGCTCCAGACCTGGCTGCTCTGCCGAGTGGACTGGTGAGGCCGGGGTGTCTGGAGCCCGTGAGCATCACTCACCACCCAAAACATGGGATGCCCCTGCCCTCTGCAGCTCTTCCCAGATCTTCTTGCATCAGCATGAGCACAGGTGGGAATAAAGTAGCACCAAGGGCATGTCATCTCCAGGAACATCTCGAGCAACCTCTTCCTACTAACTTCCCTCTTGCTATAAAGTGGATTTGCGGAAAAGGAGAGAAGTCAAATGGGAGTCAGCAGTGTGCCCTTCCAGCACTGTCAGCCAGCCTGGGCCGGGTTGACTGGTGGGGCAAAATGGTTCTTCCTCTCTCATCAGCACATGTGGGACCTTGGTTATGTGATTCTGAAAAGCACAAATAATTGGGGTGAAATGCCAGACAACAGAGCAAGCAAGACGGGTGCAGAGGGAAGCCAGCAAGCATGACACTGGGAGGTCACGCTCGTTGCTGCTGTGTCAGGATTTGCCCTGAGGGCGTCTTTCACCTGCAGAGTTCAAGGCAGGCAACCCAGAGGTGTTGAAGATGTTGCGTGATTGCAGGTTTGCAAGGGAAGGCACCACCCTTTCCTCCAGGGACCACTATGCAGGCTGGCACCTTGCTTGGGACGTGGCTTCCCAGCACATCCTTGGAGATGGTCACCTTCCTGGCTGGAGCAAAGGGATGCTGAGAAAGCCAAGCCCAGGCTGCCTGCTGCCCCGTTCCTCCCGTCCGGCGCAGAGGATAAGGCAGCTTCCCTCAGCATGCTGTCTGTTAGTACAAACCCAATGTCTTGGTCCCCTACAGCCCCTCTTTGCTTGACGGCAAGCGTCCGTTGTCCATCTGAGACATGGCACTTGCCCTATTCAAAGCACAGCTTGAATTGCTGCATTATTTTTAGCTTTGCCACCGTGTGTAATAAAGCACATGCTCGACAACGCACTTAGCCTATAAATAGCTCAGGAAGGAGTTCCCAGTTTTCCCGGCATTGCAGAAAGAGTGATGGTCAGGTTGCAAATAAGGGTGTCTGGAATGTGGCACTCCTCCTCCGGCCCAGAGACGGTGGGACCTGGGGCACTCCTGCTAAGCCTGGCATTAAAAGGCTGAATCAGAAGGAGCAGTTAATGATGGGGAGCCAAGAACCTGTTTCTTGGTGTGAAGTGGCCCTGACGGGGTGGATGTCCATGGCCAAAGAGGAGTGACCCATGGAGATGGGCGTCCTGAGGATTCAGACGGTCAAAATGCCATCCCCAAAGGCTGACGAAGGACCCCAAATAGCTCCAGGGTCGGAGCTTGGTCCTTCAGGCTCTCCCAGGAGGGGAATGGGGGCAGAAGGAAGGATGCTCCCGGGTTGCGGGCTGGCTAGGGCAGGGTGGTCAGTCCGTCCGGAGGACCACGCTGTTGTTTCTCTCTCCCAAAGACCTGTACGCAGCCCCTGACTCCTGCAAGGGACGCTGCGAGGAGCCCTACAGCGAGGAGGACGAGTGCCACTGCAACGCTGAGTGCGAGAGGTACCGCAACTGCTGCGAGGATTACTACAGGCGCTGCCAACCCGGTGAGCGTCCCTGCGTGATGGGGGGGGGTTGGGGGGGACTGCTCTCCCCCTGAGGCTGCCAGAGCCCAGCTGTGGGGTGCAAAGGGGTTGGTTGCAAGCATGAGTCCACCTGTGTTGATGTGCATTTGCGTGTGTGGTCCTGGGCAGCCCCCAGCCCCCGTCTCCATCACCCTGAGCTCCTTTTCCTTTCGGCTCCGTGCAGGTGGAGAATGGGCCGAGGAGGCAGCTCACACCCGCGGTGAGTAGCTCCGCTTCTGAGCAAGGGCGATAAACCACCACCCCGGTTTCACCCCGCACACCTCGGGGCAGCTCGCTCCTCTGCTGCCTGCGGCTCTGGGGGGCCGGTGGCATCGGGGTGTCACACGGGTTTCTGGCCATGCCCGTGCCCCTACCGCCCCGTCGCCAGCCGTTCCAAGCCACTGCGTGTCGTTGCCGAGCAGACGGTGCGGCAAGAGCCCCAGCATCGCCGGCCTGTTTGCCAGCAGCAGTATCTCCCTTCGCCAGAGGCAGGTGAAGCAGGCAGGCACAGAGCAGCCAGAGGCAGGGGCGCGCTGGCGTTTGCATCCCCCGGTCACCGCGCACCTAAAATGTGGGAGGTCGCGAGGGGGCTGATCCCAGCAGGCGTGTTGCAAAAAGCAGCGTCGTGCCTGGGAGACAGGGACTGATGCTTCCCGGCTCGCCCAGTGCTTCATGAAAGGCTCCCGTGCCTGCAGCCCTGCGGCCAGCTCTTGTCCCCAGGGCATGGGGTGGGTGAGAGTTGGGACCCCCCCCTGCCACCCCTGCGCCCCTTGACCCTCTGAGCTGAGCACCCGCCTCTCATGGTGTCCCAGGACCGTGACACCCGTGCACCGATGCAGCATCGGGTGCTGCCTCACCCTCACTTCCCATGGGCAGCCGATCTGCAGCCCCGGGAGCTGCTGCCGGCTCTTGCCAGCCTCCTGCCTCTCCTTGCAGAGGGTTTCTCCAGCAGCCGGGATGCCATCACTGACGAGGACCTACTGCACGTCTCGGAGCAGCTGTACAGGGCGGATCACAACAAAGCCCGGCCGACGGACATCGCCATTAACCCCCAGTACCGGGCCTCCCCCGGCGAGACGGGTGACCAGGAGGACCGCTCCCCGCAGCCGTGAGTGTGCCCCAGCATCCTCGGGGGGTGGCCAAGGGCCGCCACGGCAGAGACCAGCCAGCCAGGGAGGGTGCAGGGCTGGTTCTGGAGGGGACCTCTGCTTCCCCGCTGACTGCAGGATCCGTTCTCTCCTAGGCTCTACAAATACGTCAATGAGGAGCTCTTCTCCAAACCCACCTACGCAAGCTTCATTAAACTGCTGGACAACTACCAGAGGGTGACCGGCAGGGAGGAGGATGTGACGGCGGAGGAGCTGAGGGAGCAGGACACCTTCCTCAAGGAGGTGATGAAAACCGAGCTCATGAAGAAACTCTTCACCTTCCTCCACAAAAAAAGTGAGTGTGGAGCAGGGCCGGGCTGAGCGGGGGGAGTGGGGTCCGTGGATGCTGGGCGTCCGAAAGGAAAGCCCCAGCTGGGCGGGAGATGACCTGGGAGGATGCAGACTGGAGGAGCACGGGAGCGGGCTCGCCAGAGCTGCCAGGACATGGGAGAATTGAGCAGAGCAAAGCTGAATTGTTCCTGAGGGAGAGGAGAGGGTCAGGGATGTGGGGGGAGCCCTGGCTCTGCCTCTCCCCGCGCCCCCATCGTGGGATGCTCCTCCCTCTCCGCCTCTCCACTGGCCTGCAGACCGCTATGGCTCCGAGCAGGAGTTCGTTGCCGATTTGAAGGAGATGTGGTTCGGCCTCTACTCCAGAGGAGATGGCGAGCAGGACTCCAGTGGCTTCGAGCACGTCTTCTCAGGTAAAGCCTGCACGGGTGGGACGGGGGGTGCCAGGCACCGCTGGGCTGGAGGGCTCACCCCAGGGTCTCGCTTGTGTTTAGGGGAGGTGAAAAAAGGGAAAGTGTCTGGATTTCACAACTGGATTCGCTTCTACCTCCTCGAAAAGCAGGGCATCGTCAACTACTTCAGCCACAACTTCGACGGGCCGGTAAGTGATCCCATGGGGTCCGTGGCCGGCAGCGCTGCACCAGCCGGCAGCATCCCAAATCGGTCACATCCCAAATGGGGCGAATCAGGAGCACCAGAGATGCTCACCCTGCCACGTCCCCTCTGCCCCCCTGTGTGGGCCCTGGGATGGAGGCAAGGTGGGAAGGTCCAGAAAAGATGATGCAATGGGCAAAAGGGGCTCCCAAACCACCAGCGAGAGATTTGAGACTGGGGGCTCTGCCTGGCAGCCCCTCAGACCAGCTGAAAGCTGCTCTGGATCTGTCCCTGGGAAGGGCGTGAGGGTGCCTGGCTTTGTGGGCAGATGGGCTTTGCGTGAATTCCCTGCCCTGCTGCACCCAGAGCTAAGCGGAGCTGGGGGTCTGACCTCCGAACCCCCTTTCTCTAGTGGGACACCTACCCCGACGTGCTGGGGCTGCAGTTCAGCTGGGATGGCTTTTACAAGGAGGTGGGCTCTGCCTTCATCGGCTGCAGCCCCGAGTTCGAATTTGGCCTGTACACGTTGTGCTTCATTGCGCGTCCTGGGAGGGCGTAAGTACCGTACCTGTCCGCATCCGTCCGTCTGTCCTCTGGCCGTGGAGCCGGCAGCGCCCTTCTGAGCCCGATCGACAGCAGGGTCAGCCCCTGAGCCCGGCACAGCTCTGGGGCATTGTGAGTGGGGAGGGCTGGGGACGGAGCAGGGCTGGTGTGGGGACACCGAGAGCATCTCGGAGATGCGATTGCGGGGCTCGGGGAGGGAGAAGGGCTATGACACAGGCGGTGTCCCCACAGATGTCACCTGAGCCTGGGCGGCTACAGCCTCAGCATCCAGACCTACGCCTGGACCAAGTCCACCTACGGCAGCGCCAAGAAGTACATCGCCACCGCCTACGTGATCTCGCCCTGAGGCTGGGAGGAGGGGGGGTGACTGCAGCCCCGCTCTGGGGCCCTGGGCTGCCCCACACCAGGGGCCCGCGGTGCCGGTCAGGACTGGTCCTGCTGTGGGAGGCGGACAGCCACGCTGCAGGACCAGCGCAGGGTACCGGAGGGAGCTGGACAGGATGGCGGTGGCCGTGCCCTGCGTGGAGGCAGCGAGGGGACGGAGGCAGCAGCCTCGGCACCCCCCAGGCCCATCGAGTGTCGTGTTCCCCAGTCGCAGCGGAAGAGCAGGGAGAAGGGAGGGACTTGCAGTGGACAGTAGCACACCCGAGCGCAATAAATACTGACCCTGGATGGAGGAGTGTTTAATTCCTCGGTGCAGGAGCTGCGGCTCGCCGTGCAGCTTGCTCTCTGCCCCATCAGAAGCTCCCCCTCCCCACCACTTCTGTGCCAGGGACAGGGCAGGTACTGACCCAGGTTGGGTGTTGGGACCCCTGGGTGCTGCCAGGGCCGCATCCAGCCCATGGCTGCGTGCCCTTCCCCTCTTGCTGCAGCCTCCAGCCCCGGTGCTCCCCGGTAAGGCTGGGGCAGGGAGGGACGTCGAGCAAAGCCTGTGCCCGCGGTGATGATCCCCCCCCACCCCTCCAGGAGTCCTGCCCACGGTGGGAGAGTGGTGGTGGGGTGGGCTGCAGGCCTGCAACCCCCCCATTCCCTGCAGGCAGCCAGTCCTGCAGCCGCAAGGTCGTGCTTGCAGTGGCACTGCAGCCTGCCTGACAGGAGGGCACCCCAGCGGGGAGAACCTTGGGGATCCCAGGGGACAGGGGCTGGCTGAGACACGCCCCCCCCCCCAGGACTGGGGCACATTAACAGACAGGACCCTCATCCTCATTTATCTCCACCGCTTCCAGGGAGCAGCCCCTCATTGCTGTGGGCACCCAAAACTCGTGCCCCCCCTTCCTTTATCCACCCCTGCACCCAGCTTCTCCGGATGCCGCAGGCTCGGCCTCGGTCCCTGCCACCTCTGAGCCCCCGGGAGCTGCTTGTGGGTCCTGCCCCAAGGAGTTGCCCCCTTCGGGGACCAAGGAGACAGCCTTGCTGCTGGGCCCCCGGGTCTCTGTCCCAGAGGCAGCCTTCCCGTGGGGACCATCGCAAGGAAATTAGAGTCTGTGGTAGGTGCATCCTCCATCCTCACCCAGCTGTGCTCTCTCTGGGGGCTGCGGGTCTCCAGAGACCCCCCCCAACCCCACACCCAGAGCTGGGGCTGCTCAGGGCTCCAGGTGCTTTTCTCAGCACCGCACTCGGGGGGACAAACCCAGAGCCCCCTTGGGCAGCGGGACGGACAGCTTGGCGGGAGGACCCCCAAGATGACACCCATGGTTACTCCATTTTTTCACTGCCCCCCAGGCTGGTCCAGGGAAATGATGCCCCACGCTCGGGAGAAGACCCCTGCCAGCCCCACTGCTGCCTGATGCCAGCCCTACCCCAGAGCTCCCTGAGGCACTGGGAGCCCATCAGCCCCGCCATGCTCAGCCCCCTCTCCTGCTTACTGACCCCCACACACACACCTCGCACCGGATTTGGGTGGGCAGCAGCAGGACAGCCACCAGCTCCGGGCAGCCGCTTGCCCCCCCCGCCGCCTGCGCCCCCTGCGCTGGCAGGGCGGGCAGCAGCCGGGGTCCCGGGGTGGAGATGCTGCGCGGCAGCTCCCAGGCAGGACCGGGGAGATTTGAGCTGCCTGACAGATGGCCGGCTGCAACAGTTCCTGGGGAAGGGGTGGGAGTCCCCGCACCATCTGCCAGGGGTCACAGGTGACCCCCAAACCGCGCCGCGGGGGAGGGGGACATGCCAGAGCTTGATTTATAGAAATGCACTGGGGAAGAGGCAGTTTGGGGGGGACCTGGGGTGGGTGCGAGTCGGCTACCCGCCCTCGGCTCCCTTCCCCGCAGCACGGCCATCGCTCCTCTCCCCTGCCCGGGAGCCGGGGCGCAGCAGGGTCTCATTGCGGGAGCCGCGGGGGGCGGCGGGGGGTCCAGCTGCGGGTTCAAGCGCTGTGGGGCAGCTCAAGGGGGGCCCTGGCCAGGGTGGCTTGTGCCAGCGGGGAGACGGTCTCGTGGCGGGGCGGTTCGCAAGGGGCAGATTGCGCGGGGCAGGGCACAGGCAGGCTGTGGGCTGAGGGTGCTCCAGGCACCTCCGTCCTCGCTAGAGCCTGTCCGGAAGGTTTGCCCCAGAGCTATCGAGAGGCAGCGGGTGGGTGCTGCTCACCGCAGGGCTGCGCTGGCACAGGACCCAGTCCCTCCTCCTGCTTCTGCCTCTCGCAGCCCGCTCCCGTGCCTGCCCGCCTGCCTGCATCGCTGCCAGCCTCCTTGATGACAGACCTCTCCATCGAGGACTCCGATGCCCGCAGGCGCCGCAGACAGTGCCGGTCCCCTGCCCACAGGTCCCCTGCGCCCCACAGTCGCTGCCAGCCCTACGCCCAGGGCTCGGAAGCTGCTTTTTCCAGCACCCATTTCTGGGGTGAATGGAGACAAAAACCTTGCAGAGAAAGGTCGCCCACCCTGGCCGGGGTCGCTGCCGTGGCAGTGGGTGTAGCGCTGGGGGTCTGGCCAGTGCTTGGAGATGCTCAGGTGATGCTGGGGAGCTGCTCCGCGCTTTGTCTGCATCCAGTAGGAACCCCCCTGGTTGCCGCAAGCGGTGGGAGAGCACGGAGGGCCGAGGTGGGCACTTTTCTGCATATCTGCTGGTCTGATGGACCCCCTGCCTGCATCTGTTCCGGCTGTAGGGTGTGAGGCAGCAGCCTGCCTAGACCAGGAGACTCCAGGTCGTACCCAGCCGGCCAAACCAGCTAGCCATCACCCGGGCTGCCCGTGCCCCAAAAATCCCTGCCCGCTGCTGGCAGGGGCACCACAGCATCCTCTGCAGCATCACCCTCCATCCGAAGGACCTCCTGGTCCTCCGCGGGGCCAGCACATCCCTCCGCATCTTTCTGCCCTCGGGTCCAGCTCCTGGGACAGGCTCCCTTCGGCCAAGTGGAGCAGCATGGCGGGACCCTCCAGCTTCACCCAAAGTGCTGGGAAATCAAACAAAACGAGTGGAGAAGAAAGGGAAGGCCAGGAGAGGGGTGGAGAGGAGGGGCAGGTGTCAGCAAGCTGCCTCCAGCCATCTGTTGCCAGCTCAGGGACTCCAGGGCCCCCCCAGCTCTGTGCCTGACGGGATCAACGCTCGCTCTCGGGGGGGGGGGGGGACACTGCGCAGTCGCCTCCCCCACCTGAGCGCAGCCACGCTGGGGAGTTTCGCAGAGGGATGCTGGCCCTCTCTCCATGGGGCTCACGGACTGCCAGGGTGCCTTCGCTGCAGCTGAGCTCACGGGGAGGCTCACGTGACCGTTGCCCCCCCCGCTCCCTGCATGGGGGGAATATTGGGGTACCCCCTCAGCTCCTCCTAAAACCGTCTGGCCAGGCGTGCCCGCTCCTTGCATGCAGGAGGGGTGGGTGCAGCGACCGCCTGCAAACCAGGGCCAGGGCTTGGGCTCCTTCACCTGCGCTGGGCCAGCCAGGACCAAAGCCCCCCAGGCGGCATCGCTTCGGCCTTGCGGAGGAGACGCTCCTGACCCCCACCAGCATTAGGGCAGCTGGACCCTGGGCCCAGCTCTGCAGGTGAGGTTTTGAGCCGTTAGCACAAGCCGGGTGTTCTTCCCATGTTTTCCCTGGTTTTGCCGTGCTGTGCTGGGCACAGGGAGCCAGGAGGAAGAGAAATGAGAGGCCGGCCATCGCAGTGTCCCCCCCCCGCCCTGCCAGCCCAGGGGCAGCGGTGCTCCGTCCATCCCCGGAGCCTGGTCTGGGCTCTGTACGTCACGGTTTATGCAAGACCGAGATGAACCGCACCTGGATCAGGCAGCGTGCAGACACCGGGGCAAGGAGGGCTTCCCTTTGAGGTGCCCAGGGTGCCGGCAGGGGGGTGTGCGGGTGTTCCCAAATCGTTCCCCTACCCCCTGGGCAAGGTGAACTGCCCTGGGGTGGGGAGGCAGGAGAGGTCCCTCACGTTTGGAAGGAGAGATGCTGAAAATCCAGGGTCCTGAGCGGAGGGATGCTCTATCACGCACAGGTCCCTGCCCCAGCTCATCTGCTGGGTCTCACCTTGTTGCCACCCTTGGAAACAGCTGAGCTTTCTGAAGAGATTCCCTCCAGGATTTATCCTGGCATGGACCGTGGCAGCCCAGGCGTTACAGCTGAGGGCTCTGGACAGCCGCAGCCCTGGGTACCCCCACCAGCTCCCGGCCATTAGAGCTTTTGCAAAGTGAGGATGAAGGGGGTTACGACTCCATCTGAGCCCCCGTAAGGCAAAGCTTGCTGCATTATATCCTAATCCGAGAGGCCTTGGGGACCGTGACTCTAAGTGGAGGCTCTCTAATCCCCTCCCGTAAACGATACGGCACTAACTACCCCGATGGGACTCTGGCCGCATCTGGTAGGAGAGCCTGCTGGGAGCGCCCGGCTATACCTTTTGCTAAGAGGATGAGGATGCAGAGGGGAATATGCTAAACCATTTATGCCGCGGGCACTTTTTTTATCCACCGTGGTCAGATGTCTGAACTGGCAGGACGGGTTCTCCATCTGGATGTACGGCCCTGGCCCGCGGCTTGCCCCCACAGCCCGGGCAGCATCCCTCCTCGCTGCCGGCCGCTGGAGAGGCACTGCTGGGCTGCTCCTGCAGAAAGCCTGCTGGGGATGAGGCCGCCTCCCTTTTCCGGGGCTCAGCGCTTCAAGGGGGGCAGAAATGCCCCCCCACCGACGAGCCCCATGCTCTGCCCCATCCCCGGCACAGCTCAGCGTGCAGCTGTGATGCTCAGCGGTATGGCGAGGGACATGCCGTCCTGCACGTGGGAAACTCTGAGACGGCTCAGAAACCCTCTGTCCCAGCCCTGAGCACAAGTTAACTGAGAAAACCACCCAAAATAACGAGCCCTCATGTGCATGGCGGGCTCCGTGAGCAACCAGCTGGTAGGGACCCCGGGGCAGCATCCCCCTTCTCCCCCAGCCCACCGGGTTTGCAGTGGAGAGGGGCTGAGCCCTGCCGTGGTCGGGGTAAGAGGCCAGCCAGGGTTTCAGCACGGTAAACCTTCCTTTTACAGTGATTCATCCTGAGGACGAAAGGGGTAAGGGAGAGCAGAGCCCCCCTGAGCCCCCCGAGCAGCCGGGGAGGGGGCGCGGGGCATCGCTGGCAGCTGGGCCGGGGGTCCACCCCCGGAGCAGAGGTTAATGAGCGAGTGGGGCCAGGAGCCGCCGCGGCAGCGGCCGTTAGCCCATATGGACACGCGAGCGCCGGTGGCAGCCGGTGGGAGGGGGGGGGGGCACTCACTCCCCGGCGTCCTGCCCCGTGTTTGGGGTGGCAGAACCCCCCTCTCCCCTTGCACTGCCACAAGTCACCCGAGATGCTGGGTTAGGTCGTTGGTGCCCCAATCCAGAGCTGTTCCCCCCATGCCTTCTGCATCCCCCCCATTCCAGGGATACTCTTCCTATGATCAAATAGATACCACTGGGGAAAACCAGGACCACAGCCTGTCACCCGGGGGGTCCAAACCCCCGCAGGGCAGAGGGTGGGAGCACGGCAAGGACCACGCACCCCCCACCGCCACTGCCTCCATCCTGGCCATGGCACAGCGAGCGGGCAGGGATGCCTGTGCTGCTGGACCACAGCTGGGTCCGGCCGTTGGAGAAGCAAGCCGAGGTCGCGTCCGTTGCCCCCAGCTTCAGCTAACGGCCGGGAGCCCGCCGGGCCCCCTCCGCACCTTTCTCCTGCTCCCCGCAGGGACGCCGAGCAGCCAACTGTTCCCCGCAGAGGCTGGCGGGCTGCAGCTCGGGCTAATCCAATCCATCAGGGGGGTAATGAGCTATGAAAGTGCGGATTCAATTAAGGGGGATTGCGACGGAAGGCAAAGCCCCGGCGGCAGACGGAGAAAGGAGCCCGCTCCCCTCTGAAAGGGTCCATCTGTGCCGCCGTGTCCCGTCTTTGTGCTCCCTGAAAGAGCCGGCGCGGCACAAAGGCAGCCGCGTCCCTGCCGGGTGCTGGCGCTGCACCAGGGTCTGGTGATCCCAGCAGCCCTACGGGGGAAACTGAGGCACAGCACAGTTAAGGGAGCAGCTTATGGCACCCAGGGCAGGGGCTGGAGGGCAAAAACGTGCACCCAGCTCTCTCGATGCTGGTTGCAACTCATTTGCAGGTGATTTAATTTTTCTTTGTGGGTTTTGTGCAGGGCTGCTTGTGCAGGAGACCTCCTCGGAATAGCCCAGTGCGGCCGCTTGCTCAGGGCCTCATCCAGAGCATGGCAGGGGCTGTGGGTGGCAGGATGAGACCCCTGAGCTTTTGGGTTATTCCTCGGGGCTGGCCTGGTCCTGGTGGCCCCTGCCCTTCAGTGCCTGTCCCCTGGTCTGGCGGCGGGGGGCTTCATGCTTTTCTGGCCAGGTGACATCTCAGTGTCGTCAGGGCTGATGCTGGCCTGGACACCTGGTGGGCACACGGCCGAATCCAGCAAGCTTAATCCTTTGCAGAAACTGGTATCGAGTCACCGCGCGGGAGGACAGCAAGAATCGGAGCCTCAGGGCTTGCTGGGGTCTGTGCCTCAGTTTCCCTTCCAGGAAGGGCTGGAGAAAGTGGCAGCACCCTGGGTGGGTGCGTGCGGGGTCTTCGGCACCTGCCTGCCCTTGGCTTCCATCTCTGGGACTTCCCCTGCATCATTTGGGCTGGAAATACCCCCTGAGGCCTCTTCATCTGAGAGGCTCCTGCCTGATTACAACTTGGGAGGGATTGGGCCGGGGACGAGTTTAAAGACGGGATTATTCCTGTACAAATTCTGATTAAACCATCCCCAAACCCTCCTGCTACAAGATTAAGCCGAGCTCTAATCTCACCCGAGCAGCAAGACTTCGTCAATAACTCCAAATCTCTCCGCTGTTAGTTTATCTGCTGGGGATTAAGCTGGGAGGTTCCTGAACTTGTATTATAATATTAAAACACAACAAACCAACCCTGTGTGTGTGTGCGTGCTGACCAGTGTATGACAGCTGCCATCTCCCACGTCCCCGCCAGGGAAGGGGCTGAATGAAACGCCCGGTGCCACCCAGATGCCAGCACGGGCTCCGGGGATTGCCCAGGGCTGCCTGTCCCTGCCTGCGCTGCCCCCAGTCCCGAGGGAGCTGCCCAGCCGCTGGGAGGGGACGTGGGGCCCTGGTCCCGTCCCAGCGCAGGCAGCGGGGCTGCCCGCTCCCGCAGACTGGCTTGGGGGTGTTCCAGGCTGCCAGCCCTTGCCGGGAGCCCAGATCCCTGCGTGCAGGACAGTGACGCGCGCCGCTCGTGCAGGACA
This sequence comes from Sagittarius serpentarius, assembly GCA_034782735.1. Lineage (NCBI taxonomy): Eukaryota > Metazoa > Chordata > Aves > Accipitriformes > Sagittariidae > Sagittarius > Sagittarius serpentarius. Next base: position 1,289,087 of record JAVKLA010000017.1, on the reverse strand, counting down.
CAGTTGCCCACCCCAACAGCAGCCCGGCTGGTGACCGCGGCCCGCAGCAGAGCAGGCTGTGGGACGGCTGCGGGCTGGCACAGCTCCGGGATGAGTAGCCGCATCCCCGTGAGCTCTTCTGGTGGCCCAGGTGTTTTCCGTCCCCTCTGCCGGAGCCTCAGGGCTCAGGCCCAAGTGACACCCCGGGAACACCCCTCAGACATGAATTCTGAGGCTTCCAGACCAGGGCAGATGGTGAGAGAGGGGGAGAAGATAGAAGCGCTGTGTGTGGCATCCTCTGGCCGGACCTCGTGGTCCTCCCTCACCCTGGCCACGGCTCCCTGCAAGCCCAGCCGGGGTAAGATTCAGTTCATGGTGGCGTCTGCGTCCCTTTCTCCCTGCATGGTCACCGCACTCTGGCTCAGCCCTGGACACCGAAGAGGGGCTCAGGAAGGAGGGGACTCTGCAAGAGGTTCCTTCTGCTGCTGGAAGCTGGCACGGGGTTAGTATTGGGATGTCGGGGTTGTCCTGAGACTCCCCAGGGTCCAGGGGGAGGGATGACACCTCTCCCAGCTGCATGACAGCCCCTCTTTGTCACCCTGAGGTCCCCTCGGGGTCAGCCAGCCCACCAGGACCTACACCAGCACCGGGGTAAGACCATGAGGTTCTCCACTATGAGCAGGACCCTTTGCCAGCAGCAAAATCCCTTTGGGTGCCAGGAGGACATGCAGCACCTTTGGAGCCAGCGCGCTCGCTGGATCCCATGGCAGGGTGGGGATGGGGAGGACTGGGAGAGCCGGGATGGCTCTCCGAGGCGAGGGGTGCTCCGGCGCTGGCCGTGACTGGACTGAGCAGATGCCGGGGGAGCGTTTCCCCTAATCCCCTGGACCGGTCCCCGCTGCGTAAACACTCTGTACAGCTTTGCAAACAGATTGAACCGTGGCTGATCTGGAGCGCGGCAAAGAGCTTAGGGGCTCGGCGGAGCCAGCACCGGGATTTGTGCGATTACCCGCCCTGCGCCGACGGGAGGCTCCAGAGGAGCCGGTGGGCTGGGAAGCCTGGTCCCCTCTCCACCAGGCTGGATGTGGGAAGGGGACCTTGCCCTGCCCTGGCCCAGACGGTGCAGGGGGTGTAGCAGGGTGGGGGGGCAGCCACGGAGCCCCAGTTAGACGGATGAGGTGCAGCCTTTGAAAGCTTACAGGACACCACCGCCGGGGACGAGGTGCGCTCCAGCTAAGGCTGGCCGGGCTCTTCTCCCAGGCATCCGTCCCCACAGCACCTCCAAGGGGATCAGCCTCCTGTGCTGTGGCATTGCCTGGTCCCCTGCTCCAAGGAACCGGCTGGCCGGAGCTGCGCACACACCGCTCCGGGGCTTGGTGGGACGCCGGGCGGATGGGCAGGAGGATGCTGGACGCCGCAGGGATGGGGACACCCCCTGCACAGGAGTTACCCACCTGCACAGACATGTCCAGGAGCAACAGCTTGGACTCATGGAAGGAAGAGACTGGTCCTGAAGACTGCAAACGTGCAAATGATGGGTTGGTTTCCAACACACGGTGTGAGCCTGAGGGTCACGGCTTTGCACAAGCCCAGTTTAATCCTCAATACTTGCTGGGTGCAGACAAGTTGTGTCCTGGCACATCCCATTTTCCCCGGGGCCAAGCATGGTGCCACCACATTGATCTTCTTGGGACCATGCATGGCTCCTCTCCCACCAGCCCACACTAATCAGCAAGAAAGTTAGTTGCCAAAATCTGATGTCCCCAAGGGGGAAAAGACGATTAACTCAAGAATCAACAGTCTGATATTTCGGCTTAGTGGGAAAATCCTTGTGGGTTCCCAAGCTGGGCACATTAGGAGCTCAGTGGCTCACAGTGTTATCAGATTACAAACAATATCAGAATTACAGCTTTTAAATCTGGGGTTTAAAAAGACTTAGCAATTATAGACCTCTGGGCACGCCTACCCCACTGCGGAAACCAGGACGACTTGGAGCCAGGACCCTCTGAGCGAAGAGTTGCTCCCAGCTGTGGTTTTCCCGGGGTGAGGTGGGGAGTCCCCTTCCTTGGACACCACCACTGTCGACCAAGCCGTGTGCCCAGCTGGTGCTGGATGCCCCAGCCGCTCTGATGGGAATGCCTCGTGTGAGGTGGGGGATGAAGCATCCCTCCCCTGGGGTCTTCTCCACCTGCCCAGGGAAGGACGGTGTAGGAGGCTGTCCCCAGCTGGCCTTTTCAGCGCTGACGGTCAGCCTTCACCTTGCACGTTCCCCAGATGGCTTTCTCCTTCCAGTATCCTTAAAAAAGAGAGTCCTGGCTTTCGACCAGCTCCCCCAAGGATGGGGTTGGCTGCTGGGGTGCCAGTAGAGGGTCTGGCTCTGCCATCCGAGCCGACATCCACACGGACCCAGATGGAGACCCTGGTGGAATTAAAGCAAAGCTCTAGAAGTCCAAGAGGTGTCCGGAGCTGTCTCTGCTCTGCATCCAAAAGTGATGCTCACCCAGCAATTGGAGATGCAGGAGCTGGAGCATAAGACGATGGACCATCAGAGGTTCCCGATAGCTGCTCCAGCCCCCTGGTCCTTCTTCCAGGAGAAAGAGCATCCTCCCGTCCCAGCTCTGTCATCATGTAGGAGGGGCAGAGTTTTTAACAAGGGCTCCTTTGTCCTAGATGCTAATTAGTCATTAAGGCTACCTAAGAGCAGACGATGGACGGGGCTCACAGGGCTCAGCCCCCCGGGCACCGCTCATCCCCAGTGTTTCTGGGGGTCCTCACCAGGGCTGGTGGGAAGCGGCGTTGCCCTTCCCAGCACCCAGACCCTCTGCCCCGTGTGTCCCCCCAACCCCTGGCTGTGGCACATAGCGCAGCCTCCCCCCCACACTGGAAGGAGGTGTTGGGGGGGGGGTTCAGGGACCCACCAAGGTGTGGGGTGGAGAGGGACCCTACCTGGGCCACCCAGGGCGGGGAAGAGGGACCTGCCCCATCGGCTCCCAGGCTATGCCAGTGCTGGGGAGCGTGTGGCGCAGCGAGCACGCCAGGTCTCTGCTCCTCACCATCCCAGCGGCCTCAGCCGTGCCAAGCCTCCGTGGCCGGCAGAGACAGGGGGGACTTAAACAAGCCCAAGCGCCAGTGGAGCCACGACCCCGGGGCTCCTCATGGACTGCTCGCCCTGCGTGTACACACACACAGGGGTATCCCCTCGCCCCCACACGCGTACCGGGGGCCAGCTGTGCTCTCGCACGCCCGTGCACACACGCAGCCCCACGGGGGTCGGCGCAGGAGCAGGGCAGCGTTTGCCCCAGCCTGGCGCAGCTCCCTGCCCTCTTGGCACAGGCTGGGGCTGCTGGAAGGGGCGATTCCCCTGCTGTTGGGCACACGCGCGCCCGGGGGACCTGGCACCGAGCAGGGCTTGGCCACCGGCCAGCAAGCGAAGGGCCGGGGGGGGGCCGGGGGGGGGCCGGGGGCACAGCTGGACCCTGGCATCGGCGGGCAGCCAGCCGCCGTCCTTATCCCGCTGTTCCCAGAGCGTCGTTGTAGGGGTCATCCTGCCATGGGGGGGGGTGTCCGTGGGTGTGTGCACACATGTGCGTGTCTGTAGGTGTCCGGGGTGTGGGTGTAAGGGAGGCACGTGGGGTTGTGTGCGCGCGTACACATTTGTGCACGGCTGTAGGTATCCAGCACAGAGCTGGGCAGGAGGGTTGTGGGGCTGTGTGTGCCCACGCAGATGTTGTACCCATTTATTTGTCTGTCCCTGTGTGCACACGTGTCTAAGTGTTGCAGTGTTTTGAATGTGCGTGTTCATATATATGTTGTGCATGCATGCTGGGAAGGGTCTCCCCACTTCCACAGGCTGCAATGACCCCAGCCCCCGGTACGGACCAGGGCAGGGTACGACCCATCCCCAGGTAGGTGCATCCCCAGCCGAGCCCGCTCCCCAAAGCAGCCGCTCCCCGCTTGCTTGGGGGACACATGAGATCTTTCCTCGCCAGCCCCCTGCCCGGCCCACGCTTCCCCTGCGGCTCAGCCCTGTCCCCGCTCGGAGCCACAGCATCTCCCCCAGCCCTTTGCAGCACGGCTGCAGCTGCGGGTCCCCCCAGAGAGCCCCCCGCCCTCGCCCCGCGCAGGGCAGCCACGTGCCGGGCACAGCTTGCGGGGGGACGAGGCACTCGGCAGCTCCCACCGGGCTCCCGGCAGCAGCCGGCACGCGGGGCTGGGGGACGGAGAGGCACTGAGCTGTGCGAGGACACGCGGAGCGTGGGGTCCCCGCGCGAGGGGCCGTGGGGAGGAGAGGCCTCGACAGCAGCCAGAAGCTGGTTGGGGTTTTTAGCGCAGCTGGGAAATGAGGACTGGTGGGTGCTGCGGGGGCCGGGTCACGCACACCCCGCTCTCGGTCGGGGCAATGGCCTAGAGGGGGTGAAGCCAGGACGCCCACGTCCCCTGCGCCTTGCCTTCACGGAGCAGGCAGGACACGTCCCAGCGCCTCTGCGCGGCCACGGGTGCGGAGCCGACCCGCGTGTGCGTGTGCTTGCGCGTGCACGTCTCCGCGTGTGCATTTAGGCACTGCTCGCAAGGGCGTGTGCACACGCAGACCTGCACAGGGCAATGCATCGGCATGTATGTGCGTGGCGTGTCAGCGTGCACACGTGCAAAGGGTTGCCTGCACGTGTCTGTGCATGTGCGTGTCATATTTGTGTGTGCATGCCTGCATGGGCACATCCATGCAGGTGCACACGTGCGTGCGTGTCTGGGGCAGCACACGTGTGCGACTACGTGCGTGTTTGCGTGCGTGGCTATGCCTGTGTGAGGTGTGTTCGCGACGTGCGCCCCACGAACGCCAGGGCCAGACAGGCAGAGCCCCGGGGCAGAGCCAGCAGCAGCTCCGTGTTCAACGCACCCGCCCTCGCCCCGCAGCCGAGCCCACCACCACCCCCCACCGCCCCCCAAGCCTCTGGAGATGACCTTCCCAGCGAGCCCCTTCCCCAGGGGTCCCATTGGCCAGTGCTGGCCCCACGGCCGGCACTAGCCGCCAGCAGCCCAGCCTCCAGGTCAGGGATCCCGGCTGGACCCCAGCGCGGGTCCTCTGCCTCCCCCCAGGCAGCCCCCTCACCACCACCACCACGCTCAAGACCGCAGAAAAGGAGACGACAGCCCTGGGGCGATGCTGCTTGAAACAAGACCACAACTTTATTTGAGCTAAAACCCCAGTTCTGCTTTCTTTACAAAAGGATAAACGTTTGCTCTCAGTACAAAAGGGAAGAAGCCCCAGGACCCAGGGGCTGGCAGGGACCTCCGGAGCTCAAGTCATCTCCAAATTCCCAACTCTATACAAAACACCTCTGCAAAACAGGGAGGTTTGGCCAGCGGGGCTCGCAAGGCCGGTAGGACATCAAAAATAGTTGCCTGGATTTTCTTGAAAACAAAAATAGTTGCATAGCCTTTAAAAGTTATTGCTCGTATAGAAACACAAGGGACGAGTTGGGAGCTGCTGGGCACAATCAGCCTCCAAAATCCAAGAAATGGCCATGTTAAATATGTAGTTCAACATCAAATATGTAACCCCTTGGTTAAATACTTGGTTTCATCACCAGAAAATAGACCGTGAGGGCAGGAAGAAAATAAATTAAATAAATAATGGCTAATAAATAATCCTGGAGCAACAGCACTGCAAAAACCACACGTCTCCACAAAGCTAACTCCAACTAAGCACTTGGAAGTCAACTGGAAAATGAGGAGGTTATTTAGCACATTCCACATTTCATGTAAAATGGAAGGAAATAAATTAGGCCCACACACACGCACAGAGTAAATAATAAATAAAACAGGAAATTAAGACACACTTCCTTTGGCAGGATGTCTTCAGGACACAGACCATGATAAATAACACTACAAACCGTAAGAAGACGTGGCCCTAGTCAGGAGCAAGGGTTCAGCTGAGAGCTCCTCTTCCAGCCAGGATATTTGTGCTCTGAAAGACCGACAGCCCCTTAAGGAGGTTTCAAGATCCATGTGCTGATAATCTCATGCTGGTTGTAGGTCACAGGCAAGGTCTGAGGCTCAGAAGCGGACGGGCAGCAGGGCTCGGCACAGGAGCAGAGCAGTGGAGGAACCACCACGGGGAAGCTCTGAGCCTGGCTGGACCATGCCATCCCTGGATGACACGGTGGCAGCAAGGATAAGGTTCTCCGCTGGGTGGGAAGCTTCCAAGAGGAGCAACCGTGTTGGTCTTCTGCAGGTGGTCCAGATCATTCCCACCTCTGCCAGCCCACCTGGCCATGGCTGGACTGGGAAAACCATGACCCCACCAGAGCGTGTGGAAGGGGAACTGGTCATCCCGAGGGGCAGGAGGGGCTTGTCTCCACCTGATGCGAGACAGAGGTGTGCCCGCTCCCCACCACCCCAAGGAGGGAGGAAAAGGAGCTGTAACGTCTTGGCAATGGACGATCCCAAGTGCTGGAGTGCGTTCAGGCAGAAAGTCCTGCAGGGTGAAGCCACCTTCACGAGCATCTCTGGGGGAGAGGGAGCGGGAGGCAACGGCTCAGCTTCCAGCGGTGGCTGCTCAGAGTTCAGCTATTGGGAAGGGTTCACGTGGCTCCTGGGGACAGCTCAGAAATCAGCAAGGTGGCACCAGTGCAGGCCTGCTGGGAGAGGACAGGAGGGCCAGCTGAACCTTCCGCAGCGATGTCCTGCAGAGATGCTCAGAAGTCTCTCACCCCGTAGCGGTGATGTCCTCGCTCCCGTTGTGTCCCTTCTAGAAACAGCTCCACGACGTGGCTGAACTTCTCTCCGCATCAAGAATTTGGGTCCGACTCTGCTTTGCTATTCATTGAAGATGGCGTTGAGCTGAGGCCCGGCCACGTGGTGTGGGTAGGACTCATAGCTCATGTCTATGGGGATCTCGTAGCGGGGCACCGTGTTTTGGAAGTGAGAGGCATGTCCATGTGCTCCAGCCAGGCTGACTGAGGGATAGTGGGCCATGAAGGTGTAGGATTTATCCAGGTCTGGAGACCCGTCTTGCTTCAAGGAGAAGTTCCCGCTGATGCTCAGGGGCGGTGTCAGGGGACCCTCATAGGGGGGAGTGGAGCAGTCAGAGGGATGGTTTCCAAAGGAAGCATCCACCAAGCTCTTGAAGGTCGGGGGCTTTAAATGCAGCAGATGTGTTTCCATGGTCCCATAGGGCGGGCTTGGGAGCCCCGGGGACTGGTAGCTGAAGGAGTGGCTGGATATGGCCGATTCACACACCGGGGACTTTTCTTCGTGCTTCTCCAGGAACAAGGTCTGCGGTCCCAGCTGCAGACAGCCGGCCACCAGGTTGCTGGTGGGCTGGGACAAGCCCTTGCAGAGCATCTCCACAAAGCTCTTCCCTTCAGGCGTCTGCCCCGTTTCGAGCACCTCAGACAGAGCCCAGATGTAGTTCCTTGCAAGCCTCAGTGTCTCAATCTTGGACAGTTTCTGAGTCTTGGAGTAGCAGGGCATCACCCTCCTCAGGTTGTCAAGAGCATCATTCAGACCGTGCATCCGCGTGCGCTCCCGGGCATTGGCCTTCACCCGCCGGGCCCTGAACCTCTCCAGTCTCGCCTTGGTCATTTTCTTCTTCTTTGGTCCTCTCCTCTTCGGCTTTTCCCCATCATCCTCTTCCTCCTCTTCTTCCTCGATGCTGTCATGCTCTTCATTCAAGCCAGCCATCAATCCAAAAGGACCTTGCCTGCTGTCCTCTTCCTTCAGCTCATCTTTGGAGCTCAACGTTTCGTCCATCCAGGCTTGGGTGCTCACAAGCTCCGCCATCTCTTTGGGCTTGGCATACGTCTTGGTCATCTCTGATCTCTGCAACAAAGGGAGAAGGAGATGTTAACGAATTCCAGCAGGAGAGTCGCCCAACATGTTGAGGGCATTAGGAACTGAGGTCAAAATCATCTTCCAGAAGTATCAACTGCTTTCTGTCCACCAATGGTACCTACAGAATCTATTTATCCATCATCTATCTATTTATCTACCCACAGTAATTTCTGCTGAATTTTTTTGGAGAGCCACTGAAGCCTCTCCCCGGGGCCCATCAGCTCTTTTCCAGGCTCAGGGCTTCCAGCAATTCAATTTTGGGGTTATTCCCACTCGTGAGTCCCTCCCCTCATGGCTTCAACCCTGGTTGTCACATTGTGGGTTGCAAAAGGGAGCCTGAAAGTAAAGGTCCTCTGCTGAGCTGCCTCCGGAGATTTTCCTGCCTGAGCGCTTCTAACCTGAACACATTTGCTTGACCCTTCGTTTCCCTCTGCCATAACGAATGCAGTCACACCGCACAAACCAGCCTGGGTTTCATGTTAATCAGCTCCCCAAATCCTGTCATCGTGCCTGACTCATTTAATAAAGCTTAGCATCTAAGCAGCTTTGCTGAAAGTGTGCTGCCCAAGCCCTGGCTCCACTGCCCCTGTCCACCCCATTGGAAAATCCCACTTTTAATATGCGTGATGGGGCTTGAGGGCTGGATTAGGGTGTTAATTGCTGCACACAGCCATCGCATCCCCGGAGGACCATGTGGCCCCAATTAGCTCTTCGGCAGAGTAACAGGGGTCTGTCAGATGCTGGGAAATCTGGTCGGCAAAGGTGGTGAAGGACCATCCTTGGGACGAATGGATGGGTCTGGCTGAGCCAGGATGGAGCGGGTCCAAATACCTTCTGCCAGCGTCCCGGTACGACCGCAAAGCTGCACCCGCTTTGCGTGGTGAGAGCAGCCCAGAAACAGCTTCAGACCTGCTCCAAAACCCCTCCGGGCTGCAGTCTGAGGGTTACTTTCACTCCACCCTTGGGGACCTGTCCCAAACGCAGCATCCCTGCCTGCAGCTCCCGTCCCCCGCTGGGCCTGTGCACCAGAATCCATCCCAGAAGAAAATCACCAGGTTTGGGGCTCTGTTCAAGAGGCGAGCCCAGCGTCTCCCCCCTTCCCTGCACTTTGCAGCGCAGTATTCCCACGGAAATGTGTCAGAAGGTTGCCTCTTTGGAAATCCAGTTTGAATTTTTAGGGATTTTGCTCTCCAGAATACTGATTTGTTTAAAAGGAGGGGAAAGTAGACAGAGAGGGAACTGCCTGATGAAGTCACTCTGGTAGTTTCCCAAGTAAGGAGACGGTGGGAACCCACTGTGGAACGGAAAGCTTGTCCAGCCCGTTATTTTGGATACCTTTCATTTTCAACCGTCTCCATCCCACATTGTCTGAAAAGAACACAAGAAACCCATTGCAGGAAAAAAGCCTGCTGTAGCAGGCTTGAAAATTTAATTTTCAAGTAGGGATGGCTCAGCTCATAGCAGAGGGAGATGCTCTCCCTTTGTGTCACAGGCACCGAGCTCCCATCCTGAAACAAGTGGGTTCAATTCCTTCTCCTTTCCTGTAGGACCAGGAACTTGGTTTCAGCCCTTCCCTGGTTTACTTCCAATGGACTCAGTCTCCCAGAGGAGGACAGCCGGTTCAGGACAAAGACTCACCGACTCCAGCCCTGCACAGCCCCTGGTACGAAGACCCTGACCCCCCGACAGGGCCACCCAAAGCAGAAGAAACACAGAGGGCTGGGGAGGAGGACGCAGGAAAGGTGCTGGCACAAGAGCCAGGGTCGAAACGGGCAGCTGGGGCTGGGAATTCATCATGGAGAGGGGCAAGAGGATCAAGACACCCCCAAGCAGACCATGAAAATTAGGATGTACTTGAGACCTCTGCACCGTACCCTGCCTGGTAACGCAGCAGGATGCGGCCCAGCTGTACGTGGACCCGGCGGGCTCTGGCTGCAGGGCAGGTTAAAAGCCCGACGGCTGCTCCATCAGCTCCAGCAAGGCCAACGGGGTGGCCACGGGGGCACCGGTGGGGGACGAGTCCTGAACCCGGGGCTGCCCGGGGCTCCCAGTCCCACTCGTGGTCCCGGTCCCGGTCCCAGTCCCAGTCTCACCCTCAGCCAACTGGGGCAGGGGAGAGGGGATGCACTGACGTTTTTTCAGAGGGGGGAGTCCGCTCAAGGGCAGCCCTGCAGCATCCACACAGCCCTGGAAGAGGGGGAGGAAGGCGGGGGGTGCTGCTTTCCTCCCTGCTGGGGTCCTGGCCCCGGGCAGGACGCGCTGGGGACGGGGCTGCGCTCGCAGAGCACCGGGCTCCCCTCCCCGGGCTGCCCCCTCCGGAACGCAGGCTCAAACGCCGTGGGGGGGGGGCTGGGGCAGGTCCTTCAGCACCTCCTTCACCTTCGTCACCTCCACCCCCAGCGAAAGCCCAGCCCCGACGTGGCCGGGGGCGGCCGGCCCCGCTGCCAGCCTGTGCCCGGCTCCGCGGGCGCCCGGAGCCCCCGGCCGTGGGGTCCCCGCCCGGCCCCGGGGGCGCGGGGCCATCCCCGCCGGCGGCGGGGCGC
>JAVKLA010000017.1:1254461-1269239 GCA_034782735.1 Sagittarius serpentarius | reverse complement strand
GGGTCCCCAGGAAAATCACCCGCTTCCCACGGAGCTGCCAGCATCATCCTCATTGCCATGGCAACCAGGCAGCCCCCACCCCCACCCCCAAGCCCCGCCACAGGCAGGTTTTTGGCAGAGCAGGGGGGTGTCAGAGCTGCAAATCCAATGCCCCGGCCCCCACGGGACCTCCACGCGCGGGGGGGTGGGCAGGCACAGCTGCATTTTGGACCCGGGGCCGTGGCCAGGGGCGTCCGCAGCTGGGGGCAAGGAGACCCTGGGCAGGAGGACCCCTCTCCCAGGGCTGGCGATCCCCCCCGCCCCCAGAGATGAGTGAAGAGAAAGGGGTGAAAGCCGCGGGCTCCAAGGCGGACAGAAGACGCTGGACGCGGCGAGGGCGGCCAGCCTCTCCCCCCGCACGCCCCGGCCACCCAGCCTCACCCCGCGTCCCAGCCCTCCTCGCAGCCAGAGCACCAGGACCCCCCAGAGCATCGTCGCCTCTGCGCTGGAGGTGGGGACACCCAGCTGGGGACCACCAGTGGCCTGAGTGGCAGGTGCCAGTCAGGAAGGGGGAGGGAGGAGCCCCAGGAGCTAACGAACTCCACTAACGAGGGACAGAGCGCCGGGCACCCACGCCCCGTAAGGAGAATGAGAGCTTGGGGACAGAGAGGTCTTGTGGGTTGGGGTCTTGGGGTCTGACTTTGCAGGACAGGCTAAAGGCACAGCTGGGCACAGCTGGATCCAGCTGGGCCCCCGCAGCTGGAGGGCTCCCAGCAGGCCTGGGAAGCAGTGGGGTGGTCTCCATGCCGGATGAGGACTGAAGACCGTGACCGTAGGGCTGGTGGGTGTCCTGGGACCACCACGCATGGGACGGGTCCCTGGGGCTCAGCTGGCACCAGTCGCCTCCACGGGCACCTGAATCGAGTCGGGGCGACTCGGTTCATCTAAAGCAGCTGCCTCCACCGGGCAGCAGGATCATACCCGGGACTAGACCACAGCCGGGCTGGGTTTCAGTCCCTCACGGCCACAGGTTACAGGCAAACACCAGGCAGGGTGGCGCAGGCGGCAGTTAGGGGTTTGCTTTATTGGAAGCTTCGGTCTGGAGCGATGCGTGCACGCGGTGCGAGAAGAGCCACGGGATGAGCTGGGAGTCAACCAGACCCGGCATCAGGGAGCTGCGCGGTGCTTGTGCAGAGCCAGGGACGCTTGCAGGGAGGAGGGGGACACATCCTGCTCCCCGGGGAGCACGCTGGCACCGGGGGCCAGCCCTGGGAGGGAGCCCAAATCGCACCATGGAGGGGGAGCCAGTCCGGGGTCCTCCCCTGCCCCAAAACCTGCTCTGAGTCAGCCCTCCCAGCCCAGCGCTGGCTCCAGACGAGCTGCCGTGACACACAGGGACGTGGAGGTCCCTGCTGTGGGATCAGGGGACAGTTGGTGGGACAGCGGAGACATCTGGTGGGATGACGAAGAGGTCTGGTGCGGTGGCAGGGAGGACTGGTGCGGTGGCAGGGAGTATTGGTGGGGTGGCAGGGAGGACTGGTGCGGTGGCAGGGAGGACTGGTGGGGTGGCAGGGAGGTTTAGGTGCTCAGCGCTCAGGGCAGGAGCAGAGAAGGAGCCGGGCACGGTCCTGGACAGCCATGGGAGGTGGTGGGGGCTCCCAGTGCCCCCAGGAGAGCATCCCCCCACCCAACCCCCAGCCCTGGAGCTGCATCCCTGCCAGCGACAGGACACCCCGTGTCCCCAGGCTCCCCCGGAAAGGAAGGGACTTACTGTGCTGGCTCGCCAGTCACCTGGAAGAGAGAAAACACCAAAGAGGTAAGACCTGGCCCAGTCCCACCATCCCACCCTCATGGGAGCACCCAGCCGGCCCCCCGGCACCCACCCCGCCACATTCCCCCACCGGCACCCAGCGCGGTGGGGTGGGAAGGCGCTGGGGACGACTCTCGGGGCAGCAGCATTGCTGTCCCCGCTGACTGCGGCAGAGCCCTCCCGTCCCCCGTTGCTCCCCCTTCCCTGCTCACCTGATGAGGCTGGAGCCCAGAGCCGTCAGCAGCCTGTCCAGCGGGTCGGTGAGAAGGGTCAGCACTCCTTTGTCAGCCCTCTCAGCTGCCCCGGCGTCTGGGGGAAGAAACGGGGTCACCCGAGCACCCCAGTGTGCCACTAACAGGGTGCTCCTCGTCCCCTCCACGGTACCTCCCACCCATCCACCGAAACTGGTGGCCCTGACACCCGTCACGTCTTGACCGTTGGGCTGACGCCCTGGCCAAGGCCACCAACCCCTTCCCCGGCCCCGAGGGAGCTGCCTCTTGCTGCGGGGTCTGCAGGGAGCTGGGGCCGCTCGGACTCCATCTGCGCCGTGTGGGTCCGACCCGCGTGCTTCCCCGCCTGCCCTGGAGGGAAGAGAGGGATGCAGGAGCACCCTCACCCACCAGGAACAACCCCACCTCCAGACCAAGAGAAAAAAGACCGGAAGGTTTGCCATTCCCTGGAGGGCTCGGGGTCCCAAAGCTCTGCCCCGCAGCCCGGCCACCGGGCCCCCTGGGTGGGCAGGATGCACACGCGGGACCACTAACTCACTGGCGCTTGCGGAAGACGTCTCATCAACAGGAACTGCAGGAGGAAGAGAGGCAGCATCACCCACCTCGGCGGGGCGTTGGGCCCCCCCCACTGCGCACAGGACACCCCCCAACTCTGCACCCAGCCCCTTGTCACCCATGGCTGGATGGCCTGACCCCCGCTCCCGCACCCCACCAGCGACCACCCCAGTGCCACCCCAGTCCCCCCCGCGGGGACCTGCCCGACTCACAGCCAGCAGCCAGGCTGCAGGCGAGCCCGGCCAGCAGCAGGATGACCCAGAGCTTCATCGTGCCGGAGGATTTCAGGCGGCGGCCACGGCCAGGAGCCACCCAGGGATGAGCCGGGGCCGGGCTCTGCCCCTTATGAAGGCAGCAGGCGCCAGGCGGCCGGGGCTGGGAGGGCTCGGAGGTGCACGGGATTTTCCAGGTGTGGGAAGACGCCCGCGCCCGGGCGCCCGGCCAGGGGCAGGATTAGCCCGGATTAGCCCTGCGGCCCCTCCGGGCAGCGCAGCCGGCCCCGCTGCCAGCCCCAAGAGCACCCAAACCAGCGCCTGCCCCGTTCCCAGGACTCCCGGCCCTCTGTGTGCCGAGGAATTCCTGAGTCCTCAAAGACCCAGCAGCTCGTGCAGCTCCATCGCTCTCAGGCCGCGTCATCCCAGTGCGCTTCACGCCACCCCAGTACGCTCCATAGTCCCCCAGTACACTCCTGTTCACCCCACGAGCCTCCCGTGCCCTCCCACACACCCCATGCTCTCCAGGCCCCCCTCCCAGCTCGCTCCATAGCCCCCTGCTCACTCCCCAAGCCCCTACACGCTCCTCGACGGCCAGCCCCCAGCCGCAGACCTTCCCTGCTCGTCACGGAGCGTGTTTTTGGCTCCCGCACTGTATTTCTCACCACTTGACAGATAACGGACAGCGAGGGGACGTGCGGGAGCCGCGCAGGCAGGGAGCGGCCCGTGAAGCCGGCCTGGTCCCAGCCCCGGCAGGGAGCGGGGATGCACGGGGGGGTGATGACGGGGATCGTCACGCTGATACGCGGAAGCCCCTGAAACACAGAGTCCACACGAGGGGAGGATGGCTCCGCTCGGGAATCGGGGCCGAGCTGTGCTCGCAGGGTGGCAGCGGGACAGGGACGCCGCCGGAGCGTCCCCGTGGCGCAGTCCGGCCCCAGCTCCTCATTTTGGGGGTGAGTGGGGCAGAGCCTCTCTCTCCCCTTGCGGGGGTGGGGGTCGAGCTCAGAACGTCTTCACTGATTAAAGGGATTAAGCCAGCAAAAGGGGGTTGGGCGCTCTAAGGCCAAGGGCATGGGCGGGAGCACGGGAAGGACCACGGGCTGCAGGAGGCGAGGACAGGCCACGGCTCTGCGGGGAGAGCCGAGGCTGCCGTGAAATGCCAAAAACCTGGATGAATAATCTCCCTGGCGCTGCTTAGCAAACAAACCCCGTCCGGAGCGTACGTGCGGCGGGGAGGAAGGAGCCATGTCGTGTCTCTCCAGACATGCAAGGCGGGGGGGAAGCGTGGTGCCGGCAACAGCCCAGCTCGACAGCCCTGCGTCGGCATCGCGCCGCGGCCGGGGCGGATGGAGCAGCCGAGCGTGACCCGCCACGATGCCGGCACAGACAGCGCTGACGGCGCAGCCGGGAGGGATTCGCCTGGGTGGTTTCAGACCTCCAGGCTGAAAACGCAGGAAAAAGGTGTAGGTGAAACTGTAGGGAAAGCTTTATGGAGGTGCCGACAGCAGGTCCCTGGGCTGGCGGGGGGGGGCACCGGGGACGTGCCCCAGGAGATGCTTCAGCAGGCTGGGTCCTGGATGGGGTGCTACGGCGGGGGCAGATGGGGTGCCGTAGCAAACCCGCACCCGGATGCAGGACGTGGTCCACGCTTGCAGCTCCTGGCCTCTCCCCTGCCGTCTCAAAGGGCTCCTGCTCCCCGTGGGAAGGTGCTCCCACAGCTCGGCCGCATCATTCCTCCAGCCCTCGGGCAACGAACGCTCCCAGCTCTTTCTGCATCAGGCTGTGGGTTGTTCATCCCCAAATGTAAATGCTCTGCGCAGTCTCAAGTCTTTCATTTTCACTCTAAAACCTACAAAGTCGCGTTGTCCCCGCTCAGGCGGGGCCTCAGAAATTGCACGGCCTCTTTGCGAGAGCCCAGAGCTCAGAGAAGAGGACGCTTACCCGTTTGCAGCCATAAGTCACCGTCCCTGGTCCCAGGCCAAGCCTTCGCTGCCTCTCGGCTTCAGAGACGGGGGATAAATCCTCGGTATTTTCCACGCATTTCTCCTGCCCAGTGCCCGAGGGAGGATTTGTGCCACATACCCGCTCAGCTTCTCAGGGCACCCTGTTCATTCCCAGGGGGAAGAGGAGGGCGAGGAGAACCTCAGAGCACCCAGCTCTGCCCTGGGGTGGGATTTCAAGCACCCAGATCGAGGATGCAGAGCCAAACCCCCCCGGGGGGGAGCAGGTCACAGCCGGGACCCCTGGCTCAGGGAGACAATACCCAAACACCCGGCGTGTGGAGGCCAGGGAGCACGAGCGCTCACAAGCGTAACTTCATTTTGACGCTGTACCATTTGCAAGGTGCTCCATCCCACCAGATTAATCCATCGCTGCCCTGAAAACCCCCGGCTCCGGTCTCAGAAGCACCGAGGGCTTCGATATTTGCATGAAATGTGATGAAACTGTTGCTCCCGTTGCCCTGGGCTCGGCAGCGAAGCTGGACGAAGACGTCACGCCATGTCCCCAGCCCCAGCCCCAGCTACTTTTTCCCAGTGGTTCCTCCGTTCAGTGCACTGGTTTTCAGCCAGGTCCCAGTCTGGTTCCTGGTCGGGACGGGGCTGGCCTCAGGTGTCCCCGGGGATGGGTAACCCAGCCCAGCTCTCCAGCCGTGCTCCACCACGGCTTTCTCAGGAGGCTTCGGACAGCCCCAGCCAGGACCTGCAAGTCCAGGGACTGAGGGGGGTTTATTCCTCGGATGAGCCAGGGCCGGGCAGAGCCAGGGGACCAGGAAGGCGCCTGCGGGTCACTGCCACAGCTTGCGGGCGCCTCCAGGTTTGGGGGGGTCCCCCATGGACCCCTCTGCAGAGACCAAGGAGGGGGATAAAGCGCAGCCCTGGGCAGCTCGAACCAGCATAGAGCAGCCCTGGCAGGTGGGGACCGTCCCCCCCCCGCCCATGGGACCCACGGCGCAGCCAGGACGGGCTGTGGGAGCCGGCCTTGGCGCCGGAGGAGCCGTGGGGCTAATCCAGGATAATCCCGTCTTTGGCTGCTCTCCACGGGGAAGCCCTGGGGTTTGTTTATCCACCAGGACTTTTCTTTTCCGGAAACTCCAGCGCTGATGCCCTGGGACTGGTGCCATCCTTGTACCCGACAGCGGAGGGTCGTGAACCACCGCTGCGTTGGGCAGCCAGGACGGGGACCATGAGAGCCCGGGGAGGAGGGGACCTTGGTGGCTCCTTCCTGAGGTCATGGGGCTCTGCCCTGGGGTGACTCGTGACCTGTCCCTGTCCCCTGGGAAGGTCTGGAGGGGCAGGAGCAGAGCTGGACCCTGAATCTGTGGCTTGCGGCCACTTTGGGATGAGCCCCGCGGGAGGTTGCTGGGGTGCCCAGCCAGGACCCACCACCCAATCTGGGGCCGTGCCCACGTCACCTAGGGCAAAAGCCACCGACAAAGCTGCCTGTCTGCCCTGGGTACGCGGCGGCAGCAGCGGCGGCGGCTGCACCGGAGGGGTTAAGGAGCTGCCGGTGCAGACCCAGCATCATCTCAGTGCGGTTTCCTTCAGATGCCCAGATCGTGCGGAGGGGAAGAGCAGCGAGCCAGAAAGATAAGGCGGCAGGAAGACGAAGAACAGCCTGGAGCCATGAAGTACCCCGATAAGGAGGCAGAAGGGAGGCTCAGCAGGGGAGAGAGAAGACGGAGAGGCCGAAACAGTCCCGAGTAGCACCCTCTGCTCCAGTCCTACCCCCGGGCTTGCGCCCCAGCCAGGGCACACGTGTCCGTGGGGGGCACCACGGGCCCCCAGCCCTGCCGTGAGCCCTTGAGCAGGGGTGGGATGGTACGTGGGGTCTGTAGGGCAGGAACCCCCCAGCCTTGGTGGCAGCTCCTCTGTCCCCAGGGAGGACCCGGAGCTGAGCGGAGCCCCCCAGCTCGGGCCCCTTTGGGGCACCAGGAGGGCTCGTGCTGGGGGTCTCCACCCCAGAGGGGGTGAGCAGGGCTGGATCCCACCGTCCCAGCAGCTCCAGGCAGGGACACAGCCACCGTCATCCCTTTGGGAACTTTATTTCCAGTGTGCTGCTGGCTCTGCCCAGCAAACCCCAGTCCTAGTGTTACAGGCGCTGCAGCACGGGTGACCGACCGTGGCCAAAGTGCGAGTGATGTCCCCAAGAGCCAGGCCCAGGGCAGACGTCCCCGGTGCTGCCCCAGGGCCAGGGGAGATGTCCCCGGTGCTTCCCTGGTGCAGCCGCGGCCCCAGCGCCGGCAGGCTGGGCGGAGGGGGAACGCGTGCGCCCCTCGGGGCAAAAGTCCTGAGTCAAAAGGCTGTCTGTGCCAAACACAACCCACACGTGCACCCAAACCCACACGTGCACCCACACGCACACGTGCACCCACACCCATATGTGTACACGCAGCGCTCAGCCCTCGGCTGAGGATGGCCTCTGTGTCCGAAACGCGGCGGTACGGCACGGTCCATCCGGCACCCAGCCGCGGCCCCCGCTGGTGCCGGGGCAAGCCCAGGTCCCTCTGCGGTGGCCTCAGGCCGTCTGGTCAGGGCCGTGGAGCCGGGCAGCAGGCGACTGGCCGGGCACTGGCTCCTCCACGAAGCCACTGCTGTCGGACTGCCCGCTGCTGGCGTGCAGCATGAAGCCTGGAGCAGGGGGACGGGGGGACACGGGGACACACGCTGGCATCGGGCACCCGCTCGGCTGGCAGCCCTACTGCCCCCGGTGCCCCCCAGGAGGGTGGGAAAGCCCCACAACTTACTTCTTCGGATCCCGATGGAGGGATGGAGGGACCGGACGGCTTCCTCGCGGGCATCACCATCCTCCTCCTCCTCCTCCTCCTCGCTGGCACTCAGCACCTGCAGGCAGGACGCGGCAGGGCCGGGTGAGGAGCTGCACCAGGTGAGCCTGTCCGTGCACACGTGTGCATGCGCAGAGGTGCATCAGCATGTGTGTGTACTCCCGTGCAGCCTTCTCTGTGCGTGCCTGCGTGCGTGCAAGGATGCTTGTGCCTATGTGCGAGCCTGCGCAGGCGTGTGTGTGTGCAGGAGCCGGCCGTCGTGCCCGTGACCCCAGCTCCCCCCTGCAAGAGGCTCCATTTGACGCTCTAAATCATTCAAACCTTAAAAGCCTGAGAACACTCCAGGGATATTTCCCACTCCAGCTCCTTCCCACCCCGCGCCGGCTCACCCGGCGTCACCTGCCAGCAGAAGAGACCCCCTGTGCTGCTCCCCAGCCCCCTCCTGCCCCCCACCCCTCTGCGCCCACCACCCAGCCATCGCACCCTCACCTCCTCCATCTCAAAGGAGTCCACGGGCTCCTGCCAGCTGGGGCGGTGGGGCGAGGGGCCCTTCCCAGGGGTCTGCAGCCCCAGGGCATCGCCCCGGGGCTGCCCGGTGTCCCTCCGGGGTCCCCCCCGGTGCCGGCCCCTGCTTCGCCGAGCCCGGTGGCCTCCAGCTCTCGGCGTGTTGGAGCTGGGGGAACGTGCCCCAGCGGGGTCCAGGGGGTCACCCAGCTGGCACCCGTGGGACCCTGCCTTCCTCCTGGGAGAGGTCCCCCGGGAGCCAGAGCCAAAGCCAGAGTCCCCCTCGGATCCCAGCCCCTCTGGGTGCTCAGGGGTGACCCACATCTGGCTGGCGTGGGGGGCCAGGTGACCCAGCACTGGGGACAAGGTGACATTCGTAGCAGCGTCTGGCTGGTGCTCCTCTGTGCTGACCCGTCCTGCTCCCACCGGGCACAGAGCGTCCCCGGCCCCCTGAGCCACCTCCACAGGGCTGTCACCGCTCCCCCGGCCATGGGGACAGGACCGCTCCAGGCGTCCCCGTGCAGCGCCCGCCGGCGTCCCCGCTGGGGCTGGCCTCAGGGAAGGCTCCCGCTCCCCTCCGCAGCACGCCAGGGCATCCGCACCACCATGGCGGGGACAGGTGGGGACACCCTGCACCGGCCACGCTGACGGCAGCACCGGGGGACCCTCCTCTGTTCCCCGCCGGTGCTGCACCGTCCCCGTGCCCCCAGCCCTTCCCCAGCCCTCGACGACATCGGCCAGGTCGAACCGAAACCTGTCCTCCCGCGCCCGCTCCAGCACCTCCTGCACCACCTTCCCCAGGGCACTGGGCTGACTGGTGGGCACGGTGGGCACCTGGCCGGTCCCCCGCGGGCTGTCCTCGTCCCGAGGGGACGTATAGAGGCACATGGTGGACACAGCCTTCTTCAGGCGCTCCACGGGCGAGAGGGTGCTGGGCTGGGCGGGGGCGATGCGGATGTCGGGGACGTGGGGACAAGCCCAGGCGAGGCGGGAGGGGGAGATGCGCTGCACGGGGGTCCGCGAGACGTAGGCGTAGAGGCAGAAGAAAGCGTCGGCCGTGGCAGCCAGAGCCTGGACCTGCTGGAAGCGACCTGGGGGGCCGGGAGGAGAGGGAGGGGTTGAAGGGGGCTGTGGGGTGAGGGAGGCTCCGTGGGGCTGGGAGACGGGGCAGAGGGCTGCAGCAGGGGCAGGGTGGGCTGGGTCTGTTCTCCCAGCTCATGCACGGGGAAGCGGAGGCGCAGGAACATCTTTCCCACCACCCCAGAAGAGCAAAGCCCAACCGTGGCGGCGGATCCCACCCCACGTGTCGGTGTCTCCCCGGGCGGGGGGGCTTGGGGACCCGGGTGTCACTCACTGGCCAGCATCAGGCAGGGGTCCTCCATCTCCATGCGCCGCACTTGGGCCTTGAGGAAGAGCTGGAAGTCGATGCCTTTGGCACGGGACGGAGCCGAGAAGAAGCGCGCGGGGACACGGGCCACGGCCCCCGGCTCGCTCTGCACGAAGCCCAGGTTGTAGAGGATCTCCTCAGCGTCCGCCTGCCACCACTCCAGGACTTCGGAGATGCTGTGGGGTGGGGGGTAGCCCCAGCTCAGCCCCACAGGGACTGGTCTGATGAGGGGGCGACCCAAACCCCCCCAGAGACTCTCCCAGCCCTCACCTGGAGCTGGTCTTGGTGGTGAGGCTGGAGAGGGCACTGGATGCCATGCTCTGCCCCAGGCTGAGGTGCTTCTCCCGCAGAGCTCTGCGGCAGGGAGGGGGACGGGGCTGAGCGAAGGGGACGCTGCCAGCAGGATGCAGGGGGACGGTGCCCCCAGGCCCCCTGCCAGCCTCCCCCAGGACCCCAGACCTCACCTGCCTGTGGCCTTGTCGCTCCCCGGTAGCAAAAGAGCTGGGAAAAGGGAGCAGAGAGGCGGCAGGGAGTGAGACGGGGTGTTTTGGGGACAGGTCCCACACTCGCCACCCTGGGAGATGTCCCTCCCGGCGGCCACAGCCCGGAGCCCCAGTGGACGCAGAGTTTGGGGACAGCCCAGCCCCAGCCCCACTGAAACCCCCCTGGAGGAGAAGCCACTGACGGTGGCTGCCCCCCCCGGGTCTGCTCCCGCCTGTCCCCAGCTCCCCTGCCTCCGCCGGGGCAGCTCTGCCCGTGGGGCGACAGTGACGCTGCAGGAGGGGACACCCCGCCATGCCCAGGGGTGGTTGGTACCTTCAGCTCCCAGGGTCAGGTCATCCTCAAAGCTGGTCCGGTTGCTGCCACACGCTGCGCGAGAGCAGAGCCTTGTGAGGTGCGGGGACACCCGGAGCTGGGGACAGGTCTCAAGGTCCTCAGAGACCTCCCGGCTCACCACCCTGCACCTCGCGCACACGCCCTGGGTAGTGGTCTGCACAGGGACCACCAGCCTCAGCACCCCAGGAGAGCCGCGGGGCAAAGCCGACGTACCATAGGGGCCTGGCAAGCCCAGCTCCTCCGGCGGGACCTCCACCGACGACCTGCGCCAGAGCAAAACCCCGGTCACATCCCCCTGTCCCCGTCCTGGGGGGCTGGAGCTGGGACGGGAGACCTGAGCGCGGTGGGATGGGTGGTGGGGACAGGGACGCAGACGATGGGGCGCAGGGCGAGAGCAAAGAGACAGCGGCGGGGCTTGCAGGTGAGTGCGCCATGATGGGATGCTCGGGAGGGGGGGTCCCCTGGAAGACCCTGGAGACCCCCAGGCATGCTGGGGTGTCCTGGAGGCACCCGTGTGGTGCCGGGTGTGGGACTGGCACCCTGCGCTGGTGGCCCCAGTGTGCGGCAGAGCCACAGCTGGGTGCCACGTGCGTTTCTTGCGCAGGGGTGAGCAGGGAGCAGGGCGGGGGGGACACGCCACCGTCCCGCTGGCACCCGGGCACCTGCTCGGGTGCGACTTCCAGGAAGGGCCAAGCGTGAGCATCGTCCCGCCACCCTCGCCACCCCCGTGGTGTCACCAAAATCCCTGTGGGAATGGCGTCGAGGCGGAGGCACCCCCGGGGCTGCCCTCGCCTGTCCCCCAGCTCACCCGCACTCCTGCAGCCACGTCTCTATCTTGCTGGAGGGGCTTCCTGCAGGGGGGGACGACAGAAACACCCATGAGATGACCCGGCACGTGGGGCCCCCCGTCCCACGTGCACCCCGGGGTGCCCCCGACCTTCGAGGAAGACGTCATCCAGGTGGGGCGGCTGCAACTCGGGGACGTCCTGCATGGCGGCGGCCGCCTCCTCCTCCACCACGGTGGTCCGCCAGCACCGGCTCTGCCTGGCCCACGCACGCCGCTTCTCCCATGAGGAGGGGCTGAGCACCGACGCGCCCTCCATGGCCACGGCGCCGGGCAGGCCAGGGATCTCCCTGCGGGAACAGGAGAGCCGTGAAAATGGGGGGTCTCCTCCACCTCCTGCCCATGGGGTGGGACCGTCGGGCGCTCCACAGGCAGGTGCAAGGTGGGCTCTGGGCATCCCAGGGGTGCTCTGCCCCCGCCTGGGCATCGCCATGGGTGCCAGCGGGCGCCTGCGGCACCCGGGGGCTGGAGGGGGACAGGGACGGAGCTGCTGGAGCGAAGGGAAGAGCTGCCGGGGCCGAGATAAGGCACGCAGAGCCGCACCACGCCTGGGCGCGCTCCAGGGCAGAGGGTGCAGATCTCCAGAGCCTCGACCTTCCCCGCTGGGAAACGGGTGCCTCTCCCCCCCGGCTCCGTAGGGAGGTGATTCCCCATCCCCTCCCCATCCTACGGCCCCTGAGAAAAGAGGGGGGACCACGTCCCCAGGGAGGCCCCTGTTCCTGAAGGACCTGAAGGATTCCAGGCTCCCGGCATCCCGCTCCTCCATGGCTCCACGGCACCTCTGCCCTCAGCCTCTGCCCTCCCCAGCACAGGTCCTGCCGGGGGACAAGGCCCCCCCAGCCCGGGCAGACCCCCACAGCACCCCTGCAGCCACAGGGGACGGGTTTCTTGAGCTGCCCACTTGCTCCGGCGACGTGTCCCCATGGCTGAGCACTGCCGGAGCGGGAGCACTCCGGTCCAGCCGTCACCCAAGTGCTGCCAGAGCAGGAGCGTCCCGGTCCAGCCGTCTCCCGCAGCACCAGCGTCCCGGTCCAGCCATCCCCCACCTCACCGGTGGGAAGGGAAACGCTCTGCAGAGCCACCACGGTGCTGGCCCCTCATGCCCAAGGCCAGCGCGGTTCATCCCCCACCCCACGGTGCCGTGCCGCAGCTGCGCCGAAAGTCCCCGGCGGAGGGAGGGCACCTTGTCACCATTTCCCCATTTCACCTCTTGCCGGGCAGGGTGCGGGACGGGGTGAAGCCCCAGGCAGGACCCAGCAGCACCCACGTGGGCCACGCTGGACCCCTGTGATGCTCAGGGCTGGGACATCACCTCCGGGCATCGGGCTGGGGGGGCTGGGGGTGGGGGGCCAGGGAGCAGTGACCTTGTAGCCGAGCTTTTCATTGAGGCCACATCCAGCCCACCCAGGGCACGTGGCCGGGGACTGTCCCCGTCCCAGCCCCTCGGGAGCTGCAGACCCAGGAGATGCTGTGACCGCCCTGCGTGAGCTTTAACGACCCCTGTCCCCCTGCCCCCGGCCCCGGGCTGACCCGGTCCCGGGGCAAAGGGGCTTTGCGGAGCCCAGCGAGGGGCTGCGGCACATGGGACCGTGGATGGCGGGACCAAGCCAGGGCTCGTTTGCCCTGCCGCCTCCCGGAGCGCCCCAGCCCCGGCCCCTGCCACCCCCAGCCCGGGCCCCCGGGCCCCTCTGGTCCCCACTCCGCTCCCTGTCCCGCTGCTGCCACAAAGGATTTTTCCATTTGCTCCAGGTACAGGAACCGTCTCTCCCGGGTGCCCGGAGTCCCCCTCACCCCCATGGCCCTGTCTCTTCCCCCCCAACCCTGGGGTCCATCCACCTCCTGCTCTTCCGCCCTCCACCCCCGCAGCCCCCAGCCCCCGCCCGGCCCCTGCAAACCCTCGTGGGGCAAAACCACCCCCAAAATCCCTCCGCGTGGCTCCGGCACTTACCAACGTGGGGGGCAGCCGGGCAGCCCTACCGAGCGCTGCCTATCTCCGGCGAGGGGCCATCAGTCGTGGCGTCCCGCCGCCCCACCGCCGCGCCCGGCCCCCGGCGGCATCTGTCGTCAGCGAGGAGGGAGGAAACTCATCTGTTTTGAAGAGGAAATTAAAAAAATCAACAGCGAAACCTCAAACGTTGACCCACATCCGCTACCACAACGGGAAAAACTTAATGAGCTGCCGACGTGGGCGAGGGTGGCTAATAATAGCCCGGGCGCCAGTCGAGCCACCCAGATCACCCTTGCCATGGGTGAGAGGGCACCAGCCTTCGGGAGGGGTCCCCTGCGCCCCGCCTGCTCCAAGGGTGGCTGTGACATCCCAACGCGGGGTCCCGAGGCCCCCAGGTCTCCTTGGTGGCCGGCACCGGGTCCCCAAACAGCACACGGTGGGCTTTGCACGGGGGATGTGAGGAGGAGGAGGGTGCTTTGCTTCGCACCCTGCAGCACCCAGCTCCCTCCCAGCCAAGCACCCCAGGGTCCAGCACTCCGTGCCAAGCTGCTGATGCCACCGCGACGGCAAGGGAGCGCTGGACGGGCGTGTGGCACAGGTGGCTTATTGCCCGCTGGCCAGGCGAGCCCAGCGCAGCCCCAGAAAGGGGACCCAAAGCAGCTCGGCCCAGGGCGGGGCATGAGCCAGGCTGGGGTGGCTCTTGGGGTGACGGGTGACGCCACCCCAGGTTTGAAGGGTGTCAAGGGCGTGGTGGAGGCAATTTTCCCCGCGGGTTATTTGCCAAGCCAGGACGGCATCGCCAATCCCACCCTCCGGCATCTCCTCCAGCACCGGGATAAAAGTCACCTCGCCAGTGACGAGGGCGGCCCCGACGCAGGGACAGCACTCACCTCCAGTGGGGACCTCACGGCCACCGAGGTGACGTCCCTGGTCCCTCGGCCATCCCTCCAGGTCCCCCGGCAGCCGGGTCTCAGCGCTAATGGCAGCCGGGAGCCCCGGCACCGCCCCGTCCTGAGCCACGCTCCCGTCAAAAAAGGCGAGGAAGCTCCCGGCACGGCGCTGCCCGGGAATGGTGCTGCCCGCGGGAGGGATATTTTTAGCCCACGAGTGTTTGCGGATAAAGCCCCGAATTAACCGTTCCCTCAGCCTGCCCAGGGTTTCGGGGGGGGCCCAGATGACTCGGGAACCCCTTCGCCCGGCGTATCACCTGCGAAGGACGGGGCACGTCCCTGCTCAGCATCGCTCCTTGTCTAGCTCCGCTCCGGGGTCGGAGCGGGAAATCGGCCTCATTCTGCTCCCTGGTCGTATCCAGCACCTGCGACCCGGCGGGGATGCCTGGGGGGGCCACAGACCCCCAAGGGCCAGGGGACATTTTGTTGAATGACCAAGCCACCCAGGATGCCACCGGCGTCCAAATATTGATTTTTCTGGTGCTGATGGCAGCCGGGGGGGCTCCCAGTTTAACCACGATCCTGGGGCAAAACATTGGCCCCCCCCCCATATTTCCCCTGTGTTGCCGTCCTCAAGCCCACTCCCATCGCACTCTGCTCTCGGCCGCCCACACCCAGCATCACCGTGCCGGCAGCCGGACCCCGAGCAGGAGCCGGCCCGTGGTCTGTCTTCCATCTCTCCCCGGTTCTTGGGGGGCGGCGGGGGGGGGGGGGGGGGGGGGGGGGGGGGGGGGGG
>JAVKLA010000017.1:1217849-1228450 GCA_034782735.1 Sagittarius serpentarius | reverse complement strand
CGCGGGGGCACGGGGGGGGGGGGGGGGTGGAAACGTGACTTGAAATGTCCCCGGCCGGGCAGGTGAAGGGAAACTGAGGCACAGGGCCGGCCAGGATCATTGCCACGAGAAGCAGCAGCTTTAATTAAAGCTGATAAATCCTGCCAGCAGCTCCCGTCCCTTCCTGTCCCAGCCCCCCACGGCCCCAGCACCTCCAGACTCTCCCGAACGCCCGTGGGGGACCCGCAGGAGGTTATTCCTGCTGAAGACACGAGGCCTGGCAACCACTCTGGGGTGCTGGGGCAAAGCCAGCCCCAAATATTCCGCGGGTCCCCCCCCAGCCACGAGTCGGACGCAGCCATCGGGGGAAAATACGGTTTAGTGGAGGTGGTAATGGCTGGGGGACAGGATGGGGACGGTTGGGGACACCGTGGTGGCATCCAGCGGTTGAGGGAGGACCCGGGGGTCCTGGCGCAGGGTGGTTTCAGGGGTTTGAGGGGAGGGGGTGACACGGGGCTGGGCTCAGTGCGAGGCAACCCTGCTGAGCACGTTTTCCCGGCACACCTCGCGGTAGGCGTTGCGGAGCAGGACATAGGGGAAGCAGGTCTCCAGCATGTCCACCGTCAGGAAGGACGACTCGGCCACGATCTGAGAGAGGGGACACACACGGCATCAGCAGCCGCCCTTGCCTCAGTTTCCCCCGTTGCCAGAGCAGGGAGCCAGCCCCCAGCCCCTCCCTGGCAGCACTGGGTGCTCCCTCCCCAGATGGCTCCCAAGCTCCAGATTGAAATATTTGCATTTAAATTGCTTTGCAGCGCGGACAAGCACTCCCTGAATACCAATCCCCGGTGGTGGGTGCATGGCCCCCGGCCTCTGCCCGGGGCTGTCGGAGCTGGATCCCGCTCCCCCAGGCCCCAGCCAGAGTTGGGCAAGGGCTGAGCACCCAGAGCCGGCTGCGGTCGGGGGGCTGGAGCAGCCCGGACAGAGCTGGCGCCCAGCAGAGTCACGGAGCTGGGATGTGCCCGCTCAGGAGCACCCCGCAGCCCACCCGGGGCACCCCGGGGCCCACCCAGGGGCACCCCGGGGCCTGCTGTCACTCACCAGCTGCATGAGCAGGGAGATGGAGTCGCGGTTCCTGGTGCGCAGCTTGTCCGTCTCCTGGCCCAGCTGCAGGAGGCTGACGGAGGCCAGCTGAGGGACGGATCCTGATCAGCACTGGGGATGGTGCCCACCCCAGGAGGGTGCCCACCCCCAGCCAGGCACAGCTGTGGCCCCCGGCCACTCTCACCAGCAGAAACTCCTTGAGGTGGGTCTCAATGTTCTTGTTGTGGACAGTGAAGAGGGCAGCCGACACGTGGATGATGGCCTTGGCCAGGCAGTGGACGTTGTTGTTGTAGCCTGGGGATGCAGGTAGGTTGGGGACACGGGAAGGTTGGGGACAGCACAGGGTCTCAGCTGTGCCCACCTTCCTTGGCTGCAGTTATGGGGCACCAGCCCTGCCAGTCCTGGGGTCCTGCTGTCCCCACCGACCCTCAGCTGTGGTTACGGGGCACCAACGACCAACACAAGGTGTGACACCGGGGCACTGTGGGGTCAGGGTCATGGGGACGCAGCCAGGACTGGGGACACGGGGACAAAGCTGCCAGGGTCGTGGCCAAGCCTCACCGTCCATCTCGGTGTTGTAGACGGACGCTGGGTCGGAGGCCAGCAGGGGCAGGGACACGGCCACGAAGACCAGGAGCAAGCAGGCCACCTTGTAGTCCTCCTCTGGGGATGAGCCGTCTGCCAGGGAGGGAGGTGACACTAGACAGGGGTCCAAGAGGGGTCCCCAGGGGACCCAGGGAGGTGCCATGGGGCAGGAGAAGTTGAGCAGGGTTGGGGGTCCGTGGCAGGGTCACGGATCTCGGGGACAGCCCCCCATGAACCCAGCAGACCCCTGCGGTACCCGTCTTGCTGCCAGCGAGGACGTGCACCAGCGCGGGGTCAACCTCGCAGGGGATCCCCGCGGCCGAGGCCAGCTCGAAGATGCTCAGGGTGACCTGGGGGGTACGGGGACGTGCAGGGTCAGGGCTGGGGACACGGGGGGCAGCCGGGCACGGGGGACCATGCAATGCCACACAGTGCCACGCGATGCCAGGCAGTGCCCCGTAGCCCCATGCAGTGCCACACGACACAGCGGGTACAGGACAGCAGCAACCAGCCCTGCCTGGGGACAGCTGTCCCAAGCACTGGAGGTGCCACCCCGTCCCCGTCCCCCTCCGTGCCCACCTGGATGTCGGTGTCGGGGGTGACAATGTCCGTCAGACACTCGATGGGGCCCATCAGGAAGGGGCAGTGGTGGGAGAAGACCTGCAGAGAGAAGGTGGATGCTCATGGGGCTCCTGCTGACCCCTTGGGCTGTGGGGACTGTGGGTGGGGGTCCCATGGGGTAGGGGACTCATGGGGTGGGGGGCACCCACCTCCCGCAGGCCCTGCTGGGCCATGGCACGGAAGCTCAGGATCTCCCCGATGATGGTCATGCGCTTCAGGACGTTTTCAGCCGCTGCACGAGACGGGTCAGTGGGGACACGTGGTGTGTGTGCACATACGTGTGTGTGCATGCACACGCATGTATGTGGGTGCACACCCATGGGTGCCAGCCCCAGGCTCCCCCGCCACGTTGCCGGTGCCCCACCCAGACTCACAGGTCAGTCGGGGCAGCAGAGCCGCCATCTGCTCAGGCTTGCAGGAGCTGGAGCGCAGCTGGACCAGCGTGTCCATGTTCTCGTTGACCAGCTTCTGCAGGGGACGTGGGGCTTGTGGCACTGGGGACACAGCCAGCCCACAGCCGGCCGGGGAGGGGCAGGGGTGTCCTGGCCCCTCTGGCCCCCCTCCACGCTGGGCAGCAAGCCCAAGGGACTGGCAGGGGCCCGGGATGGTCCCCAGGGTGTCCCTGCCCGCCCTGTCACACCGTGCTCCAGAACCTGCTCCCGGCAGCCCGCCCCTGGTCCCAGTCTTCTGATCCTGGTCTCGGTCCCCCGACCCTGGTCCCAGCCCCCAGCCCTACCTTCAGCTCGGTGACCTGGGAGCCCACGTGCCACATGAGGTTGTCGCTCAGGAACTTCATGCCGTACGGCCCGATGAGCTCGGCGAGCGCCCGCATCTCTGCGGGAAGGGGGACAAGGACGGGGACATCAGCGGGGTCAGGGGGTGATGATCCCCTGCCGCAGTGTCCCCACATCCCTCACCTGAGACGTCAGAGAACTCGGCGGCGCTGAAGGGGGGTTCGCCCTCCCGGGGCACCGTGGCAAAAGCCTGCAGGGCGGGGGCCAGCACAATGGCCCCTGTGCTTGCCTGCCGCAGCAGGGCCTCCAGGTACCTGCGGACACCGAGCTGCTGCCACCGCCCGGCACCGCGACCCATGGCACCGCGGCCCACGGGCCACCTCCCACGAGGGAGGGAAGGTGCCAGTCCCGGGATGGCACCCACCAGTTGGTGTAGATGGTGGTGAGCGTCTGCTCGCCGGCAGCATCGCGAGGCTGCGTCTGCTGCAGGAGGACGCTGCGGATGATGCGCCCCGTGTCCAAGCCCACAAACTGCCCCAGCGACTGGATGAAGGTCATGTAGGCGCTCAGCCCCACCAGCACCTCTGAGGGTCGGGCCACCTCCTGCGTTGCCTGGCTGTAGCCCGCCATGGCCACGATGGCCCTGCAGGGACACGAGGGGGCTGTCTGGAGAGCCATGACCGAGTGTCCCCTCCCCGGCAGCGCCCACAGCCCACCCCTGCCACGTCCCATGTCCCTGGCGTGGTCCCTACTTGGTGAAGCGCGTCTCCAGGTGGCTGCTGAGGTACTCAGCCGGCGTCACCGTGTGCTCAAAGACGGTGAAGTTGGGCACGTGGTTAAGGCTCAGGGACAGCTCGGCCAGCGTCAAGTGCAGCTTGTCCATGCTGGCGTGAGGGTAACAGGCACCGTCAGCCACATCACAGCCCCACGGGGACAAAGCCACGGTCACGCCGTGCCCCCATGTCACACCATGCCCACACCCGATGTCTGGTGGCCACCACTTCCCGCTAGCCCGCTGCCCACCCTCACCAGCCCCGGCTGGCTCTCACTTGGTCGTCAGGGTCCGGTCCTTCCTCTGGCTCTCGGCCCCCGGCTTGTCCCGCTCGGGCTCCCCCTTCTTGGCTGGCTGCTTCAGGGTCTTCTTGTTGCGGGCTTTGCTGACGGTGGAGGCGCAGTGCTTGGGCAGCAGCTGCCAGACACGGGCAGTGGGTCACCACGAGCCGTGGCACCAAGGACAGCCTAACCGGGACCTCCAGGACCAGAAGCCACTGTTCCCAAGGCTGAACCGGGGGGACACCCTGCCAGGTCTTGCCCCCCATGGCCTCTGCTGCCCCAAGGCATTGAAGAACACGGAGGCCAAGGAGGCCACAGAGGGCCAAGGGGACAAAGAGGCCACAGAGACCCCAGAGGCCATGCGGAGGGACCCTGGAAGCCACAAAGGCCATGGAGACTCCGAAGACTACAGAGATCCTGGAGACCATAGAGACCCCAAAGGCCACAGAGATCCCGAAGGTGATGGAGACCTCAAGGTCACGGAGACCTCAGAGGCCCTGGAGACGTGACCCTCACCTGCTCGCTGAGGTTGTGCTGCTCGGCGCAGGCATCCATGACGCAGGCGCTGGCCTGCCGGGCCATCTCCTCCAGGAACTTGTTGCACAGCCCCAGCGCTATGGCCTTCAGATGGGGATACTGTGGGGGGAAAGCCACGGCACTGTCACAGCACAGCACGTGGCCCATGGACACATCTGCAGCATGCCACCAGCTGCCCCTAGGCCATGGGGCTGCCATCGTCCCCAACCCCCCATGTGTGCCTGCCCCAGCCCCTCCGTAAGTGGCAGGGCAGCAGCCAGCCACGGTGACCCTGTGTCCCCGACGTCCCCCTGGGCAGCAGGACCGACCTCCTCCGGGCACATGGGGTGGACGCAGCGGGAGAAGTGGCTGCAGAGCAGAGGGAAGGCAATGCCGTAGCGCAGCATCGAGGGTTCCTCCATCGTCGCCACAAACATCTTCTCCACGGGGCGAGGGTAGAAACTGCAGGGGTGGGGGTAGAGGGGCAGAAGAAGTGGGCAGGGAGGGCAGGGGGAGGGCGGGAGAGGGCATTTGTCTTTCTGGACACGCTGCTCCTGTGCCACGTGTGTGTTGCCCTTGTCCCCGTGTCCATGTGCATGTCTCCTAACCTTGCCCAACCTCTTCCATGGGTGACATGTTCCCCACCGCCACCTCCGTCCCTTCGCACACCCATCAGCCAGCACACACGGGCACCTTTCCGCGCGCGCTGGGCTGCAGGATGTGGCTCGAAGACCCCCAGCCAGGGTGAACCCCTGTAACTGTGGGGAAACTGAGGCAGAGCAGGCAGCTGCGCTCACCACAGGTCGGAAAGGTCGGAGGCCTCGGCCAGCAGCTCCTCCAGGGAGTCGAGCAGTTTGGTGTGGAAGACGATGAGGTTCATGACACGACCCACGTCAGGGTTGGAGCCCAGCGGCAGCGAGGCCTTGGCCACGCTGGTGTAGGCCTGGGGGGACAGCGGGCTCAGGGCCACGGCAGGGCAGGGGAAGAGGACGAGGACAAGGACAGGGACGGGGAGAGTAACAGGGAAGGGGATGGGGACAGGGATGGGAAGAGAGGAAGGGGATTGGCACAGGGACAGGAACAAGGGTGGAGATAGCAGTGGGGACAGGGACAGGGACGAGGAGAGGGACATGGACAAGTACAGGGACAGGGACAGCACCTGCAGCCGGAACCAGTCCAGGCGGAGTGGTGTGAAATCAAACTGCTCCTTGTCGTCAGCTGCAGGGAAATAGAAACGTGGGGAGACGTGGCTGTGGGGAGGGCGCTGGGGGGAGTATCAGTCTGGGGGCACTAATCTGGAGGTACTGGTCCTGGGGGTGACAGTCTGGGGTGCCAGTGTGGTGGGTGCCAGTCTGGGGTGGCAGTGCCCACTCCACAGGACCCCCAGGAGCCGCCATCTCCCCATTGCCCCACAAGCCCCTGCCTGGGTGCCCAGCACGGCCCAGGATTGCTGCAGAGCTCCTGGGGCAGGGGGGACATCAGTCCCCAGGCAGTGCCAGGGACACGCCGGGCGGGACACAGCCCATACCTTCCTTGATAGAGAGAGATGAGAGGGAGCTGACGAAGGACGACAGGATGATGGACTCCTCCTCGGGGCACACAGAAAGGTTCTGTGGGGTTGGGGATGGGGTCAAGATAAGGGACAGCCGGGACAGGGCACAAGGGACAGGGACAGCCCCAAGGCAGGGGACACAGATCAGCCCCTGCCAGTGCCCCGCGGTACCTGGATGACTTCGCTGAGCACTAAGGCGTCGAAGCGGGCCAGGTACTGGATGTGGTAACGCTGCAGCACCCCGACCTGCCTCCGCACCAGGCTCCGCAGCTGCTCCATGAGAAAGAGAAGCTCCGCGACATGGCTGCCGCCGGAGCCGCCAGTCAGAGCCAGGGCTGGCTGTGCCCCCCAAGCCCCCCCAGAGGCAGATGTGCCCACAGCAACCCGGTGTTGCCCCAGGGCAATCCTCACCATGAGACCAGCCTGCCCGCAGCTGGGGGTGCCCCCCCGTCGGCACGGATCCCCTCCCCGCGCAGAGCCAGTGCCCGCACACCACGCCTACCTGTCAGCGAAGTCCTCAGGCGTCTTGGTCTTGGTGACGTGCTCAGCGTGCCGCACCAGCCAGCTCACCTCGTCCCGGCAGAAGGAGAGCGCCATGAAGACGAAGAGGGCCTGAGCAGAGCGGGGTTAGAGGGCACCAGGCACGGGGTGCTGCCGCCAGGCCCTGCCACTGCGTTGGCACCGATGGCCCTGGGCACTGTTACCGCGTGGCACTGGGCTACCCCCCCCACAGACCCCAGCAGCACCCATTTCACACCCCCAGGCACGTGCGGAGCCTGGCACCCAGCATCCTGCACCCGAGCCCTGCACCCACGCAGCCCCTGCACCCCAAACCCTGCCCCTCCAGCCCCCCACTGCCCCCTTGCTCCCGTGCTCACCTTGGGTCCCAGCAGCCCGGGCTGGTCCTCCAGCAGCACCTCCAGCTCCCGCACGGCCCCGCGCAGGTACGCCCGCCGGCCCCTGTGCAGGGAGCCACTGCAGGGGGGGTCGGGGGGGGGGGTCAGGGCCAGGGCCACCCAACTAAGCCCCCCAGTCACCCCTCTCACCCAGTGAGGACATCACAGGCACCATGTGGCAAAGGTGGGGGGCTATGGCACGGGGCCAGCGTGGACCTGACTGGGGCACCCCAGCACCCCCCACCCAGGAGCTCTTGGGATGCCCCTCGCTCTCTGGGACTCATGGGACCCCCAGGACCCTGCAGTTCTTTGGGGTGCCCTGGAACCTCCCAGCTTCGCAGAACCCCTGGGACTGTCCCCAGCACCCCCAGACCCGCTGTACCCCCACTGAGTCCCCAACCTGTGAGCCACGGCATGTTCCTTGCACTCCTTGAGATCGGCCACCCGCTTCCCGTACCTGCGAGAGAGTGGCGGCTGTGCAGTGCCAGGCATGGCACTGGGCACGGCACCCAGGAGAGCCCCAGGCATCCCACAGAGCCCCCGGCACAGCCCACAGCCCCTGCACCCAGCACAACCGCCTGGCACCCTGCAAAATTTCCTGGCACCGCCCCCCAGCCCCTGGCACCCACCGCGGCACTCCCCCGGCACCCTGCACAGCCCCGGCGCTGGCACGGCCATTACCCCTTGAGGCTGCTGAGCAGCTCCTCGGTGACTTTGTGGACCTGGAGGGCCTCGTCGCGGAGGAGGGTGATGTAGAGCGAGCCCTGCAGCGCCAGCCGCCACAGCTCCAGGCACTGTGGGGACGAGCCCAGCACCCCCGGGCACACCAGGAACCCCACTGCGGGCAGAGCCGTCAGGCAGGCAGGGGCTGCCTGCGCTGCCGGCCCCGCAGCGGGCAGGGGGACAGCCTAAAACTGGGAGCCAGGCTGCCTGCGTGGGGCTGGGGACCCGCAGGCACCACAAGGACTCACTGAGGATCCAGCGCTCCATCACCTCCAGGGACAGGTACTCGCAGGCCATCTGGGGACACAGGTGTCACCGTGTCACCATCCTCAGCCCTCCCGCAGCCTCCCCTGGGACCTGCCCTGGTCCCCGCGGTGCGGCGGCACTCACGGTGTCAGAGCTGGCAGGGCTGAGCATGGTGCCAGTGGTGCCGAGCAGGCTGAGGAGCTGGTCACTGCGCCACTGCTCGGCCCCCTGGTTCCTTCGGGCGAAGAGGAAATGGAGGGACAGAAGGGCACTGGTGACAGCCTGGGGGACAGGGGGACATCACGGCGGGGCCGTGAGATGGACTGGGGCAGGATGTGGCGCCGCTGGCTGGGGGGAGCCCCATCCCACCTTGGTGTGTGGCCCGAATTCCTCCGTCAGCTTCTTGAGGGGGTGGTCATATTCCAGCACCATCTGTCCCAGGCGGGCAAAGCTCGGGTCACTGTGGGGACGGTGGCACAGGGGTTGGGGACAGTCCTCGGGGCCAACCCCAGTGGGGATGGTTGTGGGGACAGCCCTGGTGGGGACATCTGACCCACCTGGTGCCGTGGCTCATCTCGTGGGCACAGTGGTACATGCCAATGAGCAGCCGGCGGTCCTCGGTGCGGGCCAGCAGCAGGACGAGGGACACATAGGTGACAACCAGGTCCAGGTAACTCTTGGTGAAGTCGTAGTTGACGTGCTGGGGAGGGGACAGCCGTGAGCGCGTGGGCATGGCCGTGGCACCCCCAAAGTACGCCCCCGGCAGCCCCGGCGCCCCACTCACAATGTCAAAGAAGCACTGGCTGGCATCGATGGTGTTCAGCAGCTCATAGACATGGTCCTGGCAGGGAGGGGACAAGGGGCCATGTCACTGCTGTGCCCCCTGGGTCTGAAATGCTGGCACTACTCCCCAAAACTGGAGGGCTGCCCCCTGCCATGTGCCCCGGCTCACCCTGAACTCCAGGACATCCAGGAATGAGTGGTAAAAGGGTCCCAGCACCCGGGCGATGTCCCCCTTGTCCTTGTGTACCGGCCCCAGGTGTTGCTGCAAAGGGACAGTGGGGACACCCCACGCAGGGTGACACCCAGAGAGGGGTGCCATGGGGCAGGGGGTGGCAGAGTGACCAAGAGCAGGGGATGGAGCGGAAGCCAGGTTGTGGCGACACAAAGTGGGGTGACACGGATGGGGGTGACATGGAGGGCCCAGTGTGGACACTGGATGGGGGCAACATGGGGCGAGGATGGTGAGGACGCTGGGGATGGGGTGGCTTGGGGTGAGGGACAGAGGGGACACCCAGGTAGGACTGACACAGGGTGGGGGGGACAGGGGGCTGGGACAGAGGGGACACCCCAGTCTCTCACCGTGCTGCTCCGCACATCCAGGTGAGGAAACTTCTTGTTGATGAACTTGACGGAGGGCTCCATGGCCTTGTCGCTGAAGAAAGGTGGCCGTGTCTTGGGATCGGAGCAGGTCTGTGGGGAACCCCACCTAGCATCAGACCCCCCCCCAAAACCCCTTCCTGCACTCGGAGCCCCCATCAGACCCCCCTGCCCCAGCGATCCCACCACCCCCTGTTTCTTCACAATCCTTGTTCCAGGAAGAAGCCAGGCTCTTCCCCATTAGATGGGGTGGGGTACCCTGGTGTCCTGTACCCCAACCCTCCCCCCGCCAGGGGACCCAGGCCCCCAGGCCCCCCCACCCCACACCCCCCTTCTTGAGGTTGTAGATGCGGACGAGGACGCCCCGTCCCCGGTCATTGAGGATCGTCAGCTTTTCGGCGAACTTGTTCTGGTAGACAGAGGGCAGCGACATGGTGGCAACGTGCTGGGGTGGGGGCCACCCCCTGTCCCGCACGTCCCCCGATCAGTCCTATGGCCCCTATACCCAACTTCCCCTTCCTGGGCTTCCTGGGCTGGGCCCCAAGCTGGGGCCACCACCACGTGACACCGCCGCCACCACCCCGTGACTCCACCAGCGCCTGACGCCACGGCTGTGTGACACCACGGCTATGTAGGTCCAGCCGTGGCCACGCCACACTGGCCATTGCTTGATGCCACCGTCCAGGTCACAGCAGGTGACACCACTGACAGCCAGGCAGTGCCGGCTACAGCCACGCAGCACCAGTCCCAGCCGTGCTACGCCGACCAGGACCGTACAGCGCCGGCCACCACCGCGCGACACTGGCCAAGGCCGTGTAACGCTGGCCAGGGCCATATGGCACCAGCCGTGGCCCTGCAGCAGCACCCAGGGCCCGGCAACACCAACCGAGACCCATGTAACAGCACCCAGGCCCCTGTAACACCAGGCGAGGCCCTGCAACACGGTGCGGGGCCCTACAACAGCACCCAGGGTCCACGTAAGACCACCCGGGCCCATATACCCCTGCTCAGAGCCCATATAACTCTGCCCAGCCCCCTATAATGCTGCCCAGGGCCCACATAACACTGTCTGGGCCCACACGGCGTCTCTCGGGGCTCATACAGCGCGACCCGGGGCTCACAGAGCTCCGCCCGGGCCCACGCAGCACGGCCCGGGCCTGCCCCGGCGCGCCCGGGCGCCCGGGCGCGTTGCCACGGCGACGGCGGAGGGCG
>JAVKLA010000017.1:1173483-1195170 GCA_034782735.1 Sagittarius serpentarius | reverse complement strand
TTCACCCCACCTCATCCCCTTCCCCACGACCCCCCTCCCGTCCTCTGAAGAGGCACCGAAAACTCCCGCAGCACGTTTTTTTCCCTGACCACGTTTCCCTCCCCCTCGCCCCGAAATCCACCCCAAAATCCCTTTCCCCCTATAAAAAAGGACAACGCGGAACCGCGGCAGCCAGCCCGGCTCCTCTTTGCAAATAGGTATTTTCTTTAGCCCCATTCGGGAAAGAAAATGGAAAGAAAAAAATAATCCATGGCAGAGCCATTTCATTGGGTTAGGAGGATTTTTTTAAAGTTTGAGGAGAGGTTTCTCGGACGTTGATGAATGCATTTGGGGTGAAAAAAAAAAAAAGCGCTTGTGCAGATGTGTAACTTTGCCGGTGTTCACCCGCCTTTGTGTGTGTCTGGGCGGGGGGGGGGAGACAGATGCTTTATTTCACAGTCTCTCTATAAAGAGATAATTATATATCTAGTTATCCACCGGAGCAATAAATACTCTTCATCCACAATTACAGATGAAGATGGTTGGTTTAAATACCCATAAAGTCAGTGTTTGGGCTCTGGCTGGAAGTTGGGAATGGGAGATTTGGAGGGGGGAATGAGGTGTAAAGAGCCACAGCGGGGCAAAAGCCAAAGGAAAAGCCCTGTGGTCCCGGCAGCCCCCCAAAAATGAGCACGACTGGCTAAAAAAAAAGAAAAATCTCAATATTGTTTTAGCTGGCCCCCCTGGCAGTGGGGTGCGCGTGGGTGCGATGAGTCGGTCGGTCCTTGGCTGGGCGGGGGTGAGCCGGGTGAGCCGTGCTGTACTCGGACCTTGCTCCACGGTTACACACCGGAGCTCCGCACGGGTCTTTCCACTCCACGGGGTGTTCACATACACCCCCCGCCCCCCGCATTTACTCCCGCAGATCCCCGCAAAACCCCACGGGATTTATTCTTCAGCGAAGGAAAAAAGCCCTGGCCCACTCCATCTATTAAAATATAATTTTAAAATATTATTTCTACCTTAAGATATTTTGATTTAAGCTATGTATGGCCTTTATTTTTTTCCTTTTCTTTTTTTTTTTTCCTTCATTTTATTGGACCTGAAGCCTGCCCGACATTCCTCATTGCTGCCTTGGGTCTCACACTGTACTTTTCCATACCTAATTTTTTAAATGCTTTCTCCTTTAGCAGCGTCTCGTCTCACCTCACCTCATAATAGTTTACTGGTTAATCATAAAAATAAAATGAATTTCCACACTCTCTGTAATTATCGACACTTCTCCACCCGACGAGTAGGTTTGAGAGGCACAGGAGTGTACTGGCTGCAAAAATGAATATTAATACGCTTTCCCTTTGAAATAAATTAATTTTGGCAAACGTTTTTATAATGAGATATCCTGATGGTTTATGTGTTCTCTGTGGCAGTGTTTGGCTAACCCAAGCCTAAAATTAAAGCACAAAATCTCTTACAAAATTACTGGTAGATTTTTAAGGCAGATTTGAGGCACATGCTTTCATATTCCAGCTAGAGCAAAACACGGGCTAAATGTGATTTATTCGGACTGGGGGAGTTATAAGATTTCTGCGTTTTTCTGGTACCACAAAAGCATGGGGGGGGGGAATTAAATTTCTGCACTGACAAAACAGGCAAAATACTTTGTTTTCAAAAGCAGTCATTTTTTGATCTGAACTAGGGAGAAGAGAGAGCCCCCCTCCCCTCAAGCTGCAGAGAAGGATCGTTAATACGAGATTTATCTGGGGGGCGAGGGGCGCGTATCTTTATGTCCTGTTTGAGCAACATGAAAATAAAGTCGCTTAATGAAGTCTGAGTCAAAAAAAAAGGAGTTTGTGGAGAGTCAACAAGACGCAGCCATTAGAAAATCCGCGCAATTTAGCCGCAGTAAGGAGTACAAGCCGACTGATCTTTTTATCTTTCTTATCCTTTTCATCTTTATTATCACTCTTGTTAACAACACCAATGAGACTGGATACATATATCTCCTTTAAATGCAGTCATCCATGGAGCCATTGTAGTTGCTAGCTACAGATATATTAATTAATTTATTCTCTCAACGGTAAAATATTGCTGTGTCTACTTGCTACCTACCAAGCAATAAAAAAGAGGCTTTTTTTTCCCCCCCTCTGCACTTCATTAGTCTTTACCTATAAGTTTCCATTTGAAATGATTTGCTTAAAACTAATTACTTGCAACGTACTTCATTTTCCTCTCGCAGGGTCTGGAAGGTTTCAAAGTGGGGTGGGTGGCCATATGCTGATAAATGCTGCTAATTATTCCCACTCTGTGTTTATTTTATATTTATGAACCCCCACTCGGAACCAAACCGAGGCATTCTTCGGCAATAACGCACTGGCATATTAATGATAAGGGGGGGGGGGGGATGTGCCTGAAAACAGTCCCTATAATGGCACGGGGGAGGAAAGCAAACAGTTAATATATCACGCAATTAGCCAAAGGACCGAGCCTGAGCCACACACAGACCGGGAGAAGGAAATCCAGTCATTCTCCTCACTGTAATGGGAATTATTACATCTATTGTTAATTGCTGCGATACTTTAAGCTGCAGCCCCCTGAAATGCAGCTGCGAGGAGGTGCTCGGTTCTGGGGACTTCGAGGGGTCGGCTGAGGTGACGGGGTGGGGGGGAAGGCAAAATATTTCCACGCGTGGACACGGTGCATCTCTACGGTGCTGGACTGAAGCCCAACATCACCCTTGTTCCCCCGCGTGTTATTCCCACGCCGCCCGTCTGCAACACCGCCAGCGCCCAGCACCCACCGCCGCACCCCCAGGGCAATGCCCAGCAAGTCACGGTGCCCCCCCCCGGCCCCCCGGCCCCCCCCCTCCTTTCACCTCGCTCGCGGTGCAGCTCCTTTTTGGCAGATCCGAAGGGCTGAGCGCACACAAAGCCCACGCACGCCCGGGGACACCTATATGCACCCACAGCCTATAGCACTCCATGCTATATAGGCTACGCCTTTACTCTTTATTTTGGGGGGCGTATAGGAGAAAAAAAAAAAAAAAAAAACCCAAGAAGAAAAGGGTTTCCAGGTCCCTCCCCTCCAGGCAAAAGCACCAACCTGGGTGCCAGCAGCCTGGCCGGGTTTGTTTTCTCCCGCGCGTTTAATTCTTCCTATTTTTCCGTCTGCTAACCCGCCTCTGCGGCCGCTTGGATTTGGGTGTAAAAACCCCGATTTGGCTCAGAAAAAGGGGGTTGTAAGAAAATGAGGAGCGGGAGAAAAGAGTTCTGACTTTCTGCCTGGATTTTCGGTGTTGCTGGCGGACTGCCTGATTAAACTTTGCTTAAAGCGGCTCTTAATGGCTTTGAAATGAGCTCAGCGCTAAGTCGGGTCGGGTTTTGCAGAGGGAGTTCAAAGAAATGGGACATTTCTTCAGCACAAAGGTGTCAAGAACACATCTCCTGGCTCAGGAAAAAAATACGCTTTTTGTATTCCTGCTTCGCACGTTACAGTTCCCATATTGGGTATACGCTGGAAGTACCGAAACAGGAATAAATCTCTAAAATTGACCCTCCTGCATTAATATTTTCTACGATTTTTGCAGTAGCTGTGAAATAGCACCTCGGTCTTTGTCGTTAACAGTAGAAATATTCCTCGCAATTAAAGAGATGAGGGTTTTCTCCCCTCGCTAACGAATCCATTTTAAAGCCGAAGCAATGAAATACGCTGCTGAATAAAAGAAACCAGCCCAGAAATAATACAGATTTTATGGTGAAGCAACAATTTGTTCTATCCGCTCGCTGGTAATAAATAAGTTTTATCTATTTTCGTGAGTGTTTGAATGTCTTTGAAATCCAACTATTCCTGTTCAAGGTGAACCGACTTACAATATATACAATTTATGTCACCCTATAGCACTCAGACCTGTTAGGCGTAATTCCTCCTGCTGCCCATTTTCCTGCCAGATTGGTGCAGGGACATAGAAAGAAGGAAATAAAAGTGGATAAAAGTCTAACTTGCGTTTGCTTGCAGAATGTATGTGTACGTACATTCTCCTGGAGCAGGAAGAAACGGAGGGAAAGTGTGTGCACCCGTGTTAAAAAAAAAAATTTAAAAAAATTAAAGTAACAAAAATAGTAACTACTATAGGAAAAAAGTGAATTTTCACTCTGCAGAAAACCCAAGCCCTGCAGATTTCCCCAACTACTGCTTCTTCATACCCCCAAACTTAAATCTCTCTGGAGGGG
The DNA here is from genome assembly GCA_034782735.1 of Sagittarius serpentarius. NCBI lineage: Eukaryota > Metazoa > Chordata > Aves > Accipitriformes > Sagittariidae > Sagittarius > Sagittarius serpentarius. The sequence continues at coordinate 1,190,965 of JAVKLA010000017.1, read as the reverse complement.
TGGTTGGGGTTTGCCGCTGGAAGGAGCAAAAGTGGGGCCCATTCCTCCAGGAATATTTGCTTTCCTCCTTCCTCCTCTCCTCTCCAAATCAAGCAGCTCCTGACAAAAAAAAAACCCGAAAACCGATTAAACTGCTCAGGACTGGATAAATCCTCTTATAATTTTGGAAGACCCCGAGTGCACCCACCCTGTGTTGGGGAAACCTGCCTGAGGAAGAGGGGAAAAATATATTAGATCATCTTTATGTGTGTTTTTCGCAGAAAAACCGATCTTATCTTCACCAGGCTGAGGCTCAGGTCGGTGGCTCCCAGTGTGCCCAGACCGGGGGGTGGGCCGAGCTGGGGGTTACTGGGCTTGGGGCTGGATAGGGCCAGGACAGGGGGAAGGTTCTGTTAATTCGCCATAGACCCCACGGTGGTTTCCTCTGGCATTTCTTCAATAAAAATCCCTTATCGATCTTCTAAAAGCTTTTTTCCCTGCCTCTGAGAAGTGTGTGGCATCTCCCCCGAAAGGAAAAAGCAGAGAATCCATTGTATATAAATACTCGCTTGGAGAGAGATTGAGGAAATCATAATCTAATTTATTTAAATTGGCCTGACGGGGTTATTTTTTTCTCTTGTTAAATGAATTTGCTGCGAATTTACGCCGAAGAAAGGCAATAACGCTGGTCCTAATAACCATAACCATAACAATGAGCATCAACATGCCCGAATGTAAACCCAGTCTAATATATTTCCAGTTTAAGAGCCACCCTTTCACATCTCATTCCCATCTTAAAGCCATACCCAGGATATCTTGGACGTTCCTCTGCTTCCTATATCTGTAAGGAAACGCTTCCATATAGCATTTCCCATATGTACATAGGGGCCGTGGGAGCCCCTTGGGCAGCGAGCTGCTTCCAGGAGAGGTAGAGTCCCCCTGTACCCTCCACCAGAGACAAAAGAATCCCAATTAGCCCATATTCAAGCTTCTTTACCAACAAAATAGCGTCTCGGTTGAGTTTTGCTTCCAATTAATGCTACTCGCACGAGTATAACTCTCATTAAACCAGCAATTTGGAGATTAACTTATGCTTCTTGTTTCCCCAGGATTTTTCTAATTATATTTAGAGCGACGCAGCAAGCGATATTTCTCTCCTTTTACAACGCATTTTACACATTCATTTAATTACTTTTTTTACCAAAAGATGATCTATAAGCCACAGAAGGCAAGGCTGGCCAATATATTTTTTTGTTACTCTTTTATTAACCTTGCAAGTTAATACTAATTTTAAATAGTAAACAGTAAATCACCAAGTAGATGTTTGGGCAATTTTATTTATTATCAAGAAATCACATAATAATACATTATCTTTATTATTATTATTATTGTGAAGCAACTTTTTACATGACTATATAAAGCCAGAACGTGCTATAACAGACATTTGCATAGACCCTACATAGAATAGCTTGAGGTAAGAAACATTACATATGAACTATACTGCGAAGGATGCATATTAACAACGGCCATAACCTAGACTAGGGGGTACAAGCAGAAAAAACGATGCCACGTACACGGAGAACAAACACAGAACAAACAGAAATCCCACCGAGCCGCCTTTTTTACAGCAATCTGGAAGAGACTATTGCATATATTTCCTTTTTCTTCGGCATTTTCTCTGGGGTTTGCTGCTGGTGTCTTGGCCTTTGTGTTGGGGAGGACGGTGGGGTTTTTTTTTCGGGGGATACAAGTGCCCCTCGGTGGGTGAAGAATAACGAAACGGATTGATTTGTTTTTTGGGATGGTGGGATTGAAATCCAACACAGCATTTCTGACATCTCACCGTAACTCACCCTCATTCCTACCTTCCTCAGACTCCAGCCTCCGTCCCCACCGCTGCCTCATTGCGGGGGGAGGGGGGGGAGCTGTTGGGAGCCCAGTTCAGCAAAACCTGGGTGGATTTGGTCCTTTTTTCCGTGGAATTACACACACACACACGGTCCCCACGACACTGCACAGCCCGAAGTCACCCTCTGCGGAGCCAGCTCAGCCCCGTGACACGGTGACAAGGTGCTCTGAACGCACCCAAAGCCACAACCACCCCCCAAATCTCCCCCCACGACCACCCCCCCCCAAAACCTCCCCCCACAACCACCCCCCAAAATCTCCCCAAGACATGGCATTCCTCCACGTCGCCTTCCTTTAACTGCACATGGCTGAGCTGGAGCATCTAGAGATATATCTCTATATATGTGTGTTTTAACACATCCTAGGCTTTATTCCACAGCATCGCGACAGGCGATACCTTCCGCGGCGGCCCTTTTGTGTGGGAGGAGGGGGCAAAAGGAGACCCTCGCCCAGAAGCCAGCATTGAAGGAGGAGATGGGGGGTCTTTCTTTGCAAAAACAAGTGGAAGGAAATAAAGCTGTGACATTTCCCGGGTTGGGAAAGAAAAAAAAAAGCGGGGGGCGGGGGGGAATAAGGAGAAGCAGCAGGAGAAGGGATGGGGATGAAGGGAGGAGGGTCTGCTGGATGCTCCTGCGGAAATAAAGCTGAAGGAAAAGGCTCCTTTCAGCCCAGGGAGGGATTCGGATTTTTTTTTTTTTTTAAGGAGTCGGCTCCATCCTTTGCAGCTCGTAAATAAAAGCATTCCTCGGCGCTGCTGGTCATGACCATGAACGCGGGGAAGCGGGAGCACGTGGTGAGCATCCAGACTTCCCAGAAAACGCTGCTTTGCCGTAAAATTAATCCCCCCTCCGATATAAAACGAATGGAGCAAAGCGCGGCGTGGCAAAGCACCGGGCTGCAGCACCGCCGCCCCCCTCTCCCCCTTCAGCCTGAATTTAAGATTCCTTTTTTTCTCCCCCTTTTTGTCCTAAATTACAATTTCCCATGCAGGCAAAACTTCCCAGGCCCTTAAACCTGCTGCTCCCCACATCCTAGCGCCCCCCACCTCGCTTTCCCCCGGACCTAAAAGTGCCTTGAACACAGACCTGACAAGGAATCACGAAAACTGGTGTTTTTCTCCAGGAAATCACGAAAACTGGTGTTTTTCTCCAGGAAATCTGAGCACACTTACAAAGAAAACACGGCGCATCCTACCAGGCCCCTCTCTACTGCCCTGAAAGGGAAAAAGCTAGACAGGGTTTTAGGGAGCCAGCACCCCCACCCCAGACCAAAACCTCTTCTTAAAGATGGGGCTGTCTCTACTCGCAGCTAGCAGGGCTTTGCAGGGAGGTAAAGAAAGCATCGCCCTTGCTGGAAACCTGCAGGTTTTTCACCTGATGGGCAGCTGGGGAAGGGAGACATAGCTGCATGAGATATATTTCCTTAACTCCCCCGCCAATCTCCTTTTTTTTTAAATTGAGAAATTAGCACCCAGGTGACAAAGCGCATCTTTCGAGTTATCCCAAGGAGGGAGGGAGGCGACTCGCTCAGACTCCGACAGGCTGGTATCACTGGAGGCTACAAAAAAGGAGGATATTTTCTACCCATTTTCCTACGTTGTCATCAACAAACACAGCAAAACAGCATACATCCTCGGTCAGCAGAGCTGTTGCAAATAATTTTTTTTTTTTTTAAGAGGAAGGACATAATTTGGGGGTAGTTCAGAAAAACGCTGTGAATTCAGAGAGAAAGAAGTCTCCGAATGACTCGGTTTGCGTGGAAGGAAATTCAGATATTTTTTTTTTTTCCCAGGGAGGGTTTTCTAGGGGGTTGTGTGCGCGTTTTCCTTCTCCTTGTGACATTCTGGCGTTGAAGACAACACCACTGCCTGCATCGAAGCCTCGTATCTATAGGGACATAGTGTGATACACGTACCTCATATATTATATAGATATATACCATATACACCGGCTATATACACAGTCTTTGTCTCCTGCCTCTTCCTAGAGATCCCAGTTAAGCCTAGAGATCCTGATTAGCCACGAACCCTCAGTTTAGACTGAGAAAAACACATCTTGGGTCACACCGTGCACTGAAAAAGAGCATCTTCCACAGGACGCGGGGCCGGTCCGTTAAGACAACATACCCCATCCCCTTCCCTATTTTTTTTCCCTTCTTCCTCTATTTTGGCTATTTTTCCCTCCCGCTTTCCCACTAAACACCAAACCACCCCTAAACCCTGCGTGGCAGCCCAGGAGAGGGTCCAGGGTCCGCCCTCATCACCCTCAACTGCGGTCTCGCTGCCAACCGAAGCTGGGCGGGGGTGGAGGGGGGGGGAGCGGGACCGGCGGCCCCCGACGGTGCCCGGCGCTGCACGGAAACCCTACCTGTGCTGACGGCAAAGGAAAAGCGGCTAAAGTCGCACTCGAAACCTCCCCTTCAGCCCGCCGAGCATCTCTGGAAGCCGTCTGTCCCCCCGCGGTCCCGGCGGAGAAGATGCATTATTATTATTTTTTTTTTTTCTCGCTGTCGGGTTTCATATTTTAAGGGAAACTGGTTATTTATGAATATTATTTCTTTATTCATTGATTTCTGGGTAGGGAGGGGTGGGGGGATTAAGAGTGATCAGGTAAAGTCCCGGGAGCTCGGGTGAACGCTAGAGAGTCTATGTGGGGGTTTTTTGTTGGTTTTTTTTCTTTTTTTTTTTAATACCCGACACGGACGCTTTTAAAACTTTAAAAGAAAGAAAGGGCTTGCTCTCTCAGGAGGAGTCTTTTCTTTTTCATACGCCGGTTCTGGAACCAGATCTTCACCTGCTGGTCGCTCAGGTTTAATCGGTCTGAGAGCTCCCTCCTTCTTTGGCGAGTAATGAATTCATTGACCATAAACTCCCCTTCCAGCTCTGCCAGCTGCAGTTTGGAATAGGGTTTTCGTTTTTTCCGGGACCGTGTGTGCATCGGGTACCAAGGAGCACCTGGCAAAGGGGGAGCGAGAGTTGAGCACTTGGCAAGGAAAAAGAAAAAAAAACCCAACCCTTCCTCTTTAAAAAAAGGGGCACCCCCAGCACCCCTTTCTGTTCCCCGCTGTCCTCAGGGTCCCCCGCTCTTCTGGCCGTGGGTGCTTAGGGATGCTCCCAGTTGCCTGCCAGGGCCACGGGTGATGCGTGGGGAGGGCACAGGAGGCAGAGAAAGGGAAAGGTGGGGCGCGTTATAAGCGGGGCACGGAGCAAAGGACGGGCAGGGAGCAGGCGATAAGCCTGGGACCCCCCCCGGGAAGGGCTCCACCGCCGCCCCGGCCCCGCTCACAGGGCGAAACCTCCACCCCAATGCCAACTCTGAAGGCTGTGGGGAGGGTTTGGTTTTTTTTTTTATTTGTTTTTTTTTTGAAGCACACCCCCCCCCCTTTCTCCTCCCTTCCCTCGGGCAGACACACCTCTGCTATATCCCCCCCCCCAAAAACGCCTGGACGCTCCGCCAGCCCTCCGCGCCGGCCAGGGATGCGCAGCCACTCACCCACTACCCTTCTCTGCGCCTCTCTCTCCTCTTCTTCTGCTCTCTCCTTTTTTTTTTTTTATGGGATATTTACATGTTTATAGCCTTTTCTTTTAAAAGCAGCACCACCTAATAAAGCATTAGGGATTCCGGTGCTACCCCTAGCGGCCTCCGCACACATAGACACGCCGCTTCCCACCGCTGCGCCCAGGAATTACACCGCGAAACAGCCCCAAACCGCCAAGGTTCCAACCCCCGCCCCCCCCCGCGACCCCTCCCCCCCCCCTCCCACGGCCAGATCCAGCCCCGAGACCCTCCTTCCCGGGGGCTTACCACCGTTGCCTAAAGTGCTGCCTTGGTTCAGGGGGGAGACCAAACCCCCCGCTTCTCCGGTCGTGCCTTTATTCCCTTCATTGAGCAAGGAAGAGCTGGAGTCTGACTCCAAGGACTGGCAGGACGGAGGGTCGTGGGGCACCGCCTCGCTGCTCGGATAGTCATATTTGCCGAAATTGCCCCCCATGCCGTTGGGGAGGCTGGATTCGAGGGGCAGCAAGGCACTGTCCCTGCCCCTCTCCTCCCGCTTGAGCCCGGTGGCTTCGGAGCAGGTTTCCCGGTAATAACATTTGCTTTCCTCCACCCGGGCGAGGTCGCAGGCTCTACCGAAGGAAGGGTTAATGGAGACGGGGCTGCTCAGGTAGGGCTGAGGGTACCCGTTGCAGGGTTCCGAGGATGCCCAGGGCAGGGAGCAGACGTTATCCCGTCGGGGGTAGGAGAGGGAAGGCAAACCGGGCAGCTGCCCTCCGGAGGCACGGAAATTGGGGAAGTAGAAGGTGTCTCCCGTGTGGATGTTCACCAGAGGTCCCACAAAGCCGGGATTAAGGAGGTTGTGCTCGCCCATTTCCGCGGGCCTGACCGAAAGCTTCTACTTTATTGCTATCTGACATTAAACATAGTTAAACCGACGGCTCGGCCTCATTGGTCCGGGGGGGTCACGTGAGCCCCAAATTGCGCTGGGAGGGAGGGGGGGCCCTCCCCTCCCCTGGCAGCCGAGACAAAACACAACAGCAAGTTCCGCCTTTTTACGCCTTTTCTCCCCCCCCCCGGCCTTCGTCACCCCCCCATAATAAAATATCATTAAAAAAATCCCATAAAGCATTTTATTTAAAAAAAAAAACCAACAAGCAACGGCTCCCAGAGCCGGCTTAAGAATCGCGAAGCGCCCTAAAATGTCATATTTAGCATAAAATAATCGATAGGCGAGGGTTTTGCCCCAAAACCGCTGCACGCCCCTGCCCCGGCAACACTCCGGGGCCCTCCACCATCTACAAAAGCGAGGCTGGTTCTCATTAATTAGCTCCTTTATTAACTAAAACAGTTCGAATTTACAATATCTCCCCAATAAATTACTATTAGATATTGTGTCATATAAAGTTTACGGGCTTTTTAAGGAGACGAATGATGGTGCCCGCAACAGGCTCATATTTACGCGCGGTGGGATGGGAGAGTTGGAGGCTATTTGCGACCTTTTCTACTCTTTTTTATTATTATTATTTTCATTTCCCCCCCCTCTTCTCAGACTAGGTGGCTTTGTCGTGGGCTGGGGAAATGCAGCCTCTGCCCAGGCTCTTGCCACTCTCTCAAGAAGGGATGGAAGATTTTTTAACAATCCTCAATTGCTTTTATTAATGATCTGTGTCGAATAAAGCAGCCAGAAGAACACGACTATATATAAGCCTGAATTTACCCGGTATATATTCCATATGCACCAAGGCGCACACACGTATAGAATAAATGTTCAGATCTCTTTTTTTTGGCTTCATTTCTGGGAAAGAATAAAAATTATAGTCCTCCCCCCGCATTTCTTTGGTCCCCACGCCTGGAAACAGAGGTGTGTACGTACACACACACACGCGCGCGCGCACGGAGCTGGTTCCTCGCCACCTTATAGCAATATATTCTGCCCTCGTAACACCACAGAGCTCTTCTTCCCTCCCACCCGTCGTCTTTTCCTGGTCAGACTGAAAAGAGCTGCTGCAAAGGAATACAAGGGATGAAAAAAAAATCAATATTGGCTTCTTTCAGAGCAAAATAAATACGTTAGGGGAAGGAAAAAAAACCACCAAAACTGGAAAGGCACGTTGTATGGAAACCGTGAACGAGCAAAGACATTTGAGGGTATTTTATGTCACTTTTTTTTCTGGAGTTTTTTTCTTCCCCACTTTTTTTTCATGCCCATCCCCCTTTTATTTTTTATAATTTTTTAGGTAACCAGAATGCCCACCCCGTTTGCTGGATTTTTGCGTGGCTTTGCATTCCTCCCTGCCTTAAGCAACTCCCAAGCGCTCCCCTTGCCAGGTTGACTCTGCAAAGTACCGTAAATATTCCTGTAGAGGTAAAACCGCTGCGCGGGGGCGGAGGCGGTTCCGCGGAGGCTGAGCCGGGCGGGTACAGCCGCATCGCCCCAACTGCTGCCTTCCCAGCCAGCAACCAACCTCCCTCACCAACGTTTGATATATTTCTCAAGCATAAAATAATTTTTTTCCTTGTCTGGCAAAACACTGGGGCTTCAGCTACCCCCCACCCCCCAGCCCGGCAAGAAAAATCAGGTGCCAATAAAATAACTCATTAGCGGCTTTTTCGTCTTCCCTGGACAGCTCCTGAAGGTGGAAAACCTATTTTCCATATTTCCCATCCCTCTTTCTCTCTGGCACGTCTATGGATATGCTACACACATACCTTGCAGAGATACGTGCATACCTTCCTACATGCTTTGCCTGCGAAGGAAGAAATACGACTACTAGAAATATTTTGCTAGAATGAAAGTTTAGCACTGTTGGGGGTTTTTTTGTTTTTTTTTTTAAACCTTGCCAAGGAATTTTTCTCCCTGCAGGTACAAGAGAAAAAGCTGCTTGCAATTTCTCCAAGAGTGTCTTCTCGCTGCAGAAGAAGCGCTCGCAACGCTGGGCAAGCCGGGGAGGAATAGTTTATATAAAAATGAGCACGTGATCCCCGGAGGTTGCCATCTGAATTGGCTTTGTTTGCTGTTTTTTTAAAGAAAACCCTTCCTCTACCTTGCTCGTTTCTTTGCAAAATTCCCCCTATAAGACGTGCCCGGGTGCTGCACGGCTTTGTTCTCCACCGGACCTTGGGAAAGTACATTGCTGCTTCAGAGGAGTCGCCGGGTATTCGGAGCTTTTCCTCTTTATTCAATTTGATTTTTTTGCAGGGTGAAACCAAAAATTTAATACAATTCCACCTTTACCTCCACGGAAACATTTGGGGAGGCAGCTGCAGGGCTGAGCTGCGGAGCAAGTGAACCCCAAACTGGGCGCTCGAGTCCTGCGTGGAGGGACAATGTCAGCGTGGGCATCTCAGGAAGGGAGAGGGAGAGAAGCACCCCCGCTTCCCTTATTGATTCTTTCTATTTTTTAATTTTATTTTATTTTTTAGAGCCGGGAAATGCTACAGCCGTGCTCAGAAATATATTAAGCGATGCACAGCGTGGAGAGTAACTCCCTGCCCTTGGTGGCCTTGAATAGGGCTCCCCAGCTCCGCTCAGCGCTGCTCCTGCTGCAAGCAGACAGCAGGTCCAAGGAAGGGAAAAAATAAATCCTAAGGACTCCTAAGCAAAGCCGCCACGTTTCCCCGGGAATTTCTCCCCCATTAAAAATGCATTTGCCAGTTCAGGTTGAGCGCTTGGGCTTTTCTAATGCTCAGCGCAGGCTAAGCGGTGCTTAAAAACGAAAGCCTGAGCCGAGTCCTCCTGCTTGGGGCACTGGCACTGCTGGCTTAGGCAGCCTCCTTCGTGCACAACCCACCCCGAGCGCCGGCTCTCCAAAACTAACACCCGGTTTCTACCTCATACTGCTTTGAGAAAACCCCCTTCTTTTTTTTTTTTTCTGCGGTGTTCCTCCCCCAGAAAAAGTTGCCCAGCCCAGCCAAAAAAAAAAAAAAAAATAAAAAATCTCTGAGCCTTTCCCCATTTGCAGGAATCCCAGTTTTCAGGTAGAGAGACCTTCTCGACGCCGATATTTAATAATCCTCGGGAGGGTTTGGTTTTTTTTCCCACCTCCACAAGTTACACAGGCAGCCTTCGGGAAATGCTGGTGGGAAGAAGCCGGGAGAAGCTCCCTGCCCATGGGAGCCGGGAAAAAAAAGAGCCCCCGGAAAAAAAAGAGGGAGAGAAAAAGGCGCTGGAAAAGCAAGATTGCAACGTCTCAGTTCAAGGTCACTGTCTAGTGTAGTGAATAGGATCGACATCTTATGCTAATGACTGTCTCGATGAGCATCACTGGCTGCACGGGGAAAACAACAACCCCAAGTTTTGGGTTGACTTTTCTCTGCTTTGCCCTCCCCCCCACTCCCGTTTGGGGGATTTATCCCTTCGCTCCTCCCTTCCTCCTCTTCCCCTTCTCCACCATCGCAACCCCTCTCCACCAAGCGTGAGAAATAAAATTTCCCCTTCCCCTCCTCCCGCATTTCATCTTCCCCCTGCGCAGCCCGCGGGGCTGAGCTCGGCTGGCGGCTCCCACTTGAGCAGCCGCTTTCTCCCCCTCCCCTCCAGCCCCGTCTCTTCCAGAAATTTAAAAAAAAAAATCGATAAAAATGGCCCCAGCAAAATATTTACATTTCAGATGGGAAGGACTTAGCCCCACTTTCAGTTTTCTCCCAGAAAAGACCATGGAATCTAACACTCAAAGGGCAAAAATAGTTTGCAACATACCTATTCCATCTTTCTGCCTGGAAAAGGGCGGGGGGAAACGCAAATTAAAAGGTCTCCTTGTGCTTGTGCAGGTTGGAAAAAGAGATGCCGTCATGGCTCAGCTTTTCTGCTCAACCGAATTTCACCCCAAATTGGTTGGGAGTTGTAAGGAGTTGCGGTGACTCGAACAAGAAGTTAGCTGCCAGGGTCAAAAAGGAAGTATTTGGAATAAATATATAGATACATGACACGGGGAATAAAATATAGACACGCTTTGGAAAGCCCACAGAACTCTTATTTCGGGCTAGCTATATATCATTGAAACCTGCCCCGGCTACTTTTTCTGATGTGGAAAACGCACGCCTATAGACACCTTACAGCTCTCTAAGTGAACAAGGCACCTTATATGTATCTATATAAGAGGGCAGTAAAATGGAATACGTAGGAGCTGGGCAAAAAAAAGAAAAAAATTAACATGGAAAAGTGGTAAATGGATGCGAATAAAAATGTCTACGACACTTCGGCTCATCCAACACACAAATCATCTGGGGCAGCTTTCAGTTTTAACGAAGGCGGGTCCCAGCCTCGGTGCAGGGAATAGTTAAATGCCTGGAATATCATTATATTTTTCCCCAGCTTTGCCAGCAGAGGATCTTCTCCTCCTATAAGATTAATGTAAACTGATGCCTGCATCCTTTGTGAGGCAAAGGTTTAGTCCCCAACTTCAGGGAAGTTTGCTTTGTCCGCCAGCTCTGTTTTGGGTGAGAAGTTGGCGTTTCGTACTGTAATTCCCTTGGAGGGCTGAAAACCCCCAACAACTGTAGCAACAAACCGGTTAATGGTCTAGAATTCACGACTCCTGAGCAAATCGCAATTGGAGAGCCTGAAGAGCGTGATCTCACTTATTTAATGTTCCTTGTAAAGGAAGAGAAAGCGGTGGGGAGGAAAGGGAGTTTATTAAACCCACGGCTGGTCCAACTGTGGGCTGAACCAGCTGAGCTCCTGCCAGGCAGCGGCTTCCCCGCGAAGTGCCGGCGACAGGAGACACGACAATTTGCTGGATGTGAGTCTTAAATACCCATAAACACGAGGGTTTCCCAAAATGTGCTGAACCACGTAGGCAAGGCAGTTTATAAGCAAGGAACCAGCAGTGCTGTAGGAGTCCGTGGGATGTGTGCACACGCACACACACACACACCCCGTGTTGGCTGTCAGTGTCTTAAGAAATAATTTCTTGGCAAAGGCTTTAGAAGCCTCTTCTCTTTTTTTGCTAACCAAAAAAAAAAAAATCGTCTTTTTTTTTTAAGTCCAAGAGCTTCCATAACAAATAGAAAGTTAACCAGCAAGAGTTATACTCACCTCTGCACTGAGCACAGGGCTGCGAGAGCAGAATTCCCCCTCCAGGTTAGGAAATTATTCTTTTAAAAATGCACTAGAGAAAAAAAAATGCAAATGTAAACCAGCTAAAAAAAAAAGAAAAAAAAAAGAAAGGACAAAATAAAATTAAGAGGAAAAGAAAAGAGAGAAAAGAAAAAAAAAGAAGAAAATGGCAGGGGAAAAAAAAAAAAGAAGGGCGAGGGAAATCCCTTGTCCGGGATTTTACCATAAAGGCTGCGGTTGGGAAGTTATTCAAAGTCCTCGATACAAAGGAAAGAAAAGGCTAAACTTGGGAAACTTCCTTTCCAGGGCTTTATTGTTGGCCATTAGCCCGCCTGTCTAGACTCCAAATAACACCTTGTTTATCTGTAAACAGGAGCGGGAGCTGCGCGGGGCTGGCTGGTGAGGAGAAGATCAAGGGTGAGGGTCCCCCCCGCTTATTATCCCCGCTGCTCGTGATGTCAAGGTCAAACAACGCCTAGTCACGGTCAAGGGTAATACAGGAGTGACGTCACGGCCTGCTGACCTAATACCCAGCGAGCTACGGGCAGGGCGTTAATGGATAAATAAGCAAGGAAAAGAGAAGCAAGCGATTCCCAATGGCATTCCCTGACGGGGCTGTGAAGAAGTAAGTGGGAAATGTAGAAATTCAGTGGATTTGTGTTCCTGGGGGGGGGTCACGCCCCAGGGACGTCGGCTTCCGCGCCCGCGGAACTTCAGCAGGGAAATAACGAGCCATTCCTCGGGTTTTGCGTGAGCCTACGCAATTTTTGTTTTAATTTCTTCTCCTCCGGGCAAGCGCCTCCTCCAAAGCTCTTGGAAGAGGATGACCAAATAACTTGCCTTGTAGATTGTACTTTGCCCTTCCTCTGGGAAAAAAAACCCAAACCAATGCAAATCAACCGTGTTTGGGATCCGCGGGAAGGATTTATCCCCAAAATCAAGTAGGCGTATTTTTTTTTGTCGGACTAGCCCCGAAAACACATTTTTTCACCCAGACCGCCGGGATTAAAGGGGTGACCAAGTGGCCGTGGATGTGTGCAGAGGGAAGGGGAAGGTTTGTCGGTCCCAGGTTCCCTCCCTGCCCCCGAGGGTCCAATCCTGACCTCCATCCCGACCCGACTCCAACCCCGACGACGGGGGAAGACTCAGCCCCACTTTGGGGGGGGCTGAACACCGAGGTCCTGAGCACTTCGCGGACGGGGTTCCCCTTCCCTGGGGTCTGTATCCCCCCCAAAATCCCAGCCGGCATCTCAGCATCGCCTGCCTGCGTCCGTGCTCCTTCCCGGCTCTTGGGCGCTGGTACAGCCGCCGAGGGGAGGATGGAGGGGTCGAGCGACACAGGAGAAATAAGGATATTTTAAAATATCGTGGGAAACGTGGGCAATGGCAGGAGAGCGCCTGATTTCACGGTCTCGCCAATATCTGCCAACCAAGACCATCAAAACCCTTTGGTGCCCTGAAGCGTCATAAATGAATTTCTTGTTTCTTCTCTGCTTTTGCGTTTGTTTTGTTTCTTTTTTTTTTTCCCCCTTTTAATTCTTCCCACACGAGTTGAAAGAGCGACCAACACACAAACCGACACACAGACAGCCCTCTCCCCCTCCAACAAAATTAAACCACAATTGACAAAAACTCCCAGAATTGGAAACTCCGTGAATAACTTGGGGTCAATTACCCACATCCATAAAGAAAAAAAAAATAAAAGTATTTATCCATATCCCCTCATTCCCTCCAATAACCCTCGCCCAATAACCTCAGTTTTATCAAAGTGTTTTGTTTTGTTCTTTCCCCAGAACTGCTGAAGTTCAGGTACAAGGAGGAAGAACAGAGCCACAGCGAAGAACAGTGCGCTCGCTGTCGGGATGTGGGATTTGGGCTTGTCTGGAGTTGCTCTCAGGCACTGCAGTGTCTGCACACACAGCAAGCTTTTTTTTAAGAGGAAGAGCTTTTATTTATTTTTTTTTTTACACCCAAACCACATATTCTCGTGGCTTTCGTGCGTTAGGGCAGGTTTTAGCCACCGTTTAATCCCGCTATAGCAACGGCGAGGGGTTCCTCGAGGTATTGCAATGTTTCCTAGCTGAGCACCTTAAAAAAAAATTAATTAAAATAATCAAGCTCTAAATCTCTGCCTGCCCTTCCAAACCACCGAAGTTCTCCAAAATCAAAGCAGGGAACACCGTCAGATCAACTCCCGCTTTTCTCCGCTCATCAGCTGCGAACTCCGAGAAATCAGCGACCGGGGGGGGTTGAAATCAGAGACCCTTTATTTTCACACCCCCACACCCCCCCGCGAAGGGATGGGGAGCTGGGAGGAGAGGATCCAGCCCCCGGCTCCCCCCATTCCCGGTATCAGACAAAGCCGCGTCCCACCTTTCCGGAGATTTGGGATCACTCCGGGAAGCATCCAAATCCATATGGGGCTTCCCCGGCATTTCTGGTGGTGGTATGGGCTCCATAGGGCACACTCTGCCACCCCACTGAACCCGCGGAGAGACGCTGTACATACAAACCCCCTATGTATCTATCTTTTAGACTCGTTTATAAAGCTGCATGTACACCCGTACGTACTCCCTGGTACAGACCATAAATGAGATCTACGCACCACTTCGTACGATAATATAGAGGGTTGCACTTGCATAGGTATACATAAATTTATATATATAACATACATACTATTTACTCACCATTTCATATAATAATGTAGAGGGTTGCACTTGCATGTATATATATATATATAAATTCATATACATATAGTATAGACACGTTGTTACATGCGGTATATTATATGTGACAGACCTGAACACAGATACACAGATTGCCTTAATACCCAAACTTACATAAATTTCACGCACGCCATCAAGCCCCGCACACATACATGTAACATATATATATATATAAAATATATACACACCGACGCCCAGCTCATAAAAAGAACGGACATACACGCTTATATGCACATGCCATTATATACCCTTGTATAAATGTGCGTGTGTATATATATATATAAAAAATATATATATGCACTTATGCGTATCAGCTTGAAAACCTAGTGTGCATTTCTGTGGACACCAATGCTAATCTATTTTTTATATAGCTTTATCTATCTTGTGCCTGCTATATCTGCCCCCTCACGTAAATATATGCACACACTCAATGCAAATTTAACTCACAATAACATTGTTTTAGGTTACATCCCTTTAACCCCCCCCCCCCGCTTCCCCTCCCCTTTTGATCATTTAACGAGGTGATTAAATCTAGCAGATATTAAGGTAGATTGTAATCCGCCTATGGAAACTATTTCCTCTCCCCGGTTTCTTTCCGAGCTGCCCGGCCGGCTCGGGGCCGCGTACGTTCCGCGGGCGCGGAGCCGGGAGGGCCGCGGTGCCGCTCGGCGGGGCGGGAGCAGGTTGGGAGATTTTTATCTGGGGCCGGAGCTGGAGTCAAACTGGTTTAGCGAAAGGCGTCCTTTGGGAGGGAGATTTAAAGAGATTAGAAGCGTCTCCGGAAAGTCATCGCGTTTTCACCCGGGGTAATTGCGGGGAGGGAGGCGGGGGAATAAGGACACACAAAAAAAGAAAAAAGTAAAAGAAAGAAATTAAATAAAAAAGCACTCGGTTGGCTCAGTCTCCGGGATTTACTTTCTCCGCTTTTTACTCCCCCTGGGAACAACTCTCCTTGGGGACATGCATCTGCCCCTCGCATCTTCCGGGGAGCCCCTTATTAAGCGATTTCTGCCCAAATTTGCGGGATTTCCCCCTTTCTGGTTTTTTTTTCCTCCTCCTTTCCCTGCGGAGGTTCCCACCCGGGCTGTATTTGCGGCGGCGGGGAGAGGAGGCGGCTGGGGGGAGGGCTGGCAGAAGCGCAGGGCTACAAAGAGGTGCACAAAGAGCCTCTCCTCAAGGCAAAACAACAACAAAAAAGAAGATATTTATTTTTAAGAAATGCCATCTGCAGTCGGTACATATCATCTGGACACCACAATATTATATACATATACAAGACATTAAAAAAAAAAAAAGTTGCTTTTACATATCCAAAGAACACTGTCGATAATTAGCCGGTTTAGAGAGGGAAAGAAACAAACCCCAAAGACAATATTGTGCATTTTCCATCTTGTCAGCGGAGAACAGACATTCCAGTTTTATGGCAGAGATATAGAAACCCTCACGAGAACATACCCCAGATAGTCTCGTACAGCAACTCACTTCCATCTAGGACCTAAAATCAGTGGTCGGGATATTTAAGCGATACGGAGCAATGGTTTTCTTCCCACAATAGCAGCCTTATTTCTTATTTTCGGTCCCTAGTGCCGAGAAAATACGAAGCTGATGCAACTTTGCCATAGGTTCTCCATACATTTATACATCGGTGGGTGAAATGGCCCGAGATATGAAGGACTGGCGGGGGGGGTCGGACTATACAGCGTTACAGGGTGACATTCAGAGTTCATCTCTCCTTTAACGTAACTACAATTTTAGCTTATTATTTTCTTTTAAAAATATACACAGTTTAACCTTATCGATGGATTTCTCAGAGCAAAACTGGGGTTTTCACAGTCAGAGCGGGGCAGAGGGGTAAATCAAAGATGCGCTCGGTGCTTGGGGGCGGGGGGGGATGCGCGTGTGCATTTGTGAATGTCGAATTTTTTTTTTTTTAAATAATGACTTGGAATCAGCAGAGTCCCGATGATGTTATCATACAAACTACCAGATAAATATTTACGCTTCTTGCTTCTTTTTCCTTGCCCCTTCTCCTCCGAAGTCATCCTCTGTCAGGTGGCGTGGAGATGAGCTGTCTTGGATTTGCTCACCACCTTCTTCTCCTTGACCCTCCGGTTCTGGAACCAGATAGTCACTTGGCGCTCGGACAGGTTGGTGGTGGCCGAAATCCTCCTCCTCTTCTCTTTGGTGATGAATTTGCTGGCCGCGTACTCCTTTTCCAACTCCTTCAGCTGGATTTTGGTGTAAGGGACCCTTTTTTTCCGTCCCCTCCGATAGCTGCTGACTTCGGGTTGTAAGGGGACCACGTCTGGATTTAAAAAAAAAAGTAATAATAAGAGAAAACAAAACATAAGGAAGAGGGCGTGGGGTGGGGGTGTCTGCACGTCGGGGAGAGAAAGAAAGGGGGGAAAAAGGAGCATAAAGAGTGGAGGAATGCGAGCGAAGAGAAAGGGGAAGAAAGAGAGGGGAAAAGAGGCAAGGCAGGCAGAAAATGCATCCAGCGAGGGGACTAATACTATAATAACAGTAATAATAACATAATATTCATCATTCACGTGGAGAAAGCCTCTTTTTCTTGCCGACACTGTCCCCGCTGATAAACAAGGAGCATCAAGTCAACCCGCAGACTAATGTGCGCGGGTAATCTAAGAGACCTTCCGGAGGGAGAGCTTTTGGACAGTGTCTGGGGCTTCTCCCCTGTTTCATTCCTTTCCTCCCCCCGCCCCTCCCCGAGCAGCAGCAAACCTTCTCGGGGATCCCCGCAGATGCGCACCCCCGAACACCGAGGCCGGTGCAGAGACAAGTGCATCCCCCGCACCCCAGACCCTCCCGCCGGCTTGGTGCAGCCCAGGAAACCCCTCGGGGGGGGATGGGTGGGGGCAAACCCAGCAAGAATAACCCCTGTCCCCGGCCTCCGATGTCTTTTGCGGGGGGGGTAGGAGGGGAACTGCTCCGTGCTTTGCAAAGGGGTCACGGGGAAGGGGTTCAGCAGGGATGCGGGGAGCATCTTCACCCCTGTTCTGCCGCTACGGGGAGGGGGGCGGGGGGAAGGCTCCCCCCAAAGCTTTCGGGCAGCGTCAGCCCCTTCTCAGCCCCCTGCCAGGGTCGGGGGGTGACCTGGGCGACCAAGCTCCTCGCCGCGAAGGTGCGACCCGGCTGGCTGGAGCAGGAAGATGGAGGCGAGCTCTCCCCGGCAGGCGGCACGGCCCCAGTTATGGCTGACAGGAGTTAACTGGGGAGCCCCTGGGGGAGCTTTAGGGGCGATCGGCTCTTTGAGGGGGGGGGAATTGGGGCGCTGAGGGTGTCGCAAAGGCTAGCGG
>JAVKLA010000017.1:1151402-1165901 GCA_034782735.1 Sagittarius serpentarius | reverse complement strand
AAGGGATAAATATCTCTTGGTCCCACTCATCTGACCCGTCACCCCAGGGGTGACAACGCGGGAACGTGGGCTCCCAAATCCCGCAGCCCCTTTTCTCCCTCCCTCCCATCCCTCCTCCCCGCCCCGCTTCCTCCTCACACCGCGACACCACATTTTGAGGCAAATAAAGGTTTTTTTTTCTTTTTTCTCTTTTTTTTTTTCACAGCCACTGCGGAATGTCCCAGCTCTTGGCAATTCCCCTCCCCCCCCGTTAATTATTGTTATTATTTCCTCCCTGGCCCGGTGCAATAGGTACTTCTCGACTCGGAGATTTAGAGACAGACAAATAAAATATCTACCTCAATTTAGGGCCCCTGTCTGGTCGGAAGTCCAAGTTCAATTCCAAGTTAAAACAGGAGGTCGCCTGAAGCACTGACAAAAGAAAAGGGGGCCATTTGGTCCGGCTGGTGTCAACAAAGTGGTATCTGGAGAGCGGAATTATCGCTTCTCATCGGTTTTGCCTTCATATTCTCGGGGAGAGAAAGAGGGAGAGGAGCCGGGGACCCTCAGGTGCTTTATAGCCCTTTGCACTTGGATGAGGCTCTATTCCCCCCCGCCCGAAATGTAATTTTATTTCTTTATTTGTAAGTGCTCTAAAATGCAAAGGTTTTTTTTTTTTTTTTTTTTTTTTTTTTTTTTGGCCGTGGGATTACAACGATCCGGGTTTATTTTCTCCCCCATCTCCTGGTACCGAATTAAGTCAAGATGTGTTTGGAAGGACAGAGACTAACACCAGGCCAATGTAAGAAACCTTCTTTCTTTTGCCAAATACTATTCAGAACCAGTTATATGAGAGCTGTGTGTTCAAGGCTGTTTCTCCCCTTCTCCCACCCAAACTATTTACTTCTTGGTCCACTTGATGTCCAAATAATTCATTCCTTGGAGCTGCTTGGAGGGATTGAGAGGGAAGAGTGGGAGCTCTTTGCCAAGTTTATTCACATTTTCAAAAGCAAAACACTGACGAGTTTCATTTCCAGAGGTAGAAGCTGAACTTCAATGAACTGTGTGTGCCAAACTGGGGTTTAGCACATACTAAATAGAGGAATATAAATGGTGAATAAATAGGCACTACCGATGCCCACACGTTGACACTGAGGGTAAAAGAGCGATGCGATCTCCATTTCCAAGCAACGTCGTGATGGGAGAAGAGTAACTCTCTGTGAAAAACCTGGGACTTATTAGGCATTAGCTAGGGAAAATATGTATGCAATAAGCAAAGAAGCAAGAAAACGAAAAAAAAAAAAAAAGCCCGATGTTTCTCCTCAAAAAACATTTTTGGTAAACGGAGAGATCCCAGCCTGTTCCAAAAATTATTTGCTGGGCTGCATTTTAAAGGAGAAGAAATGCTTAGGGAAATACAGTGATACATGACTCCACCTTGGCAGAGAGAGGCTGAAATCGCTGTGTTTTCCCCCAAAACGTGTGCGGGTTGTGTGTGGGATGGGCTGTGTTGCTTTTTGCAGGACCTTTATCCGCCTGGATGGGAATAACCTGGATTTTCACCCAGGAGCGGGACTGTGCCTCCGCCTCAGGTACGGCTATTTATCCGCCATGGCGATTAATTTCATTTTAATACTCAGCGTCCATCCTAAATGCCGAGAACCTGACGAAACTCTTCTTTCACGAGGTTAAACCCCAAATACGGATTTTGGGGTTAAAGATGGGCTAAAAAAGCCCTGGCAGGACGCAGGCAGGGCTGCTGCCTTTCCACCCCTTTCCCTAAGCTGCTCCAAGCGCATCCAAAGGGTCAGCACAACTTTGGCACCAGCAAGATATGTTTGAATACTGCACTAGGTTAAAAAGGGGTGAAAAGAGGATTTTGCTCCATTAAAAAAAAAAAAAAGTGGTTTCCCTCCCTGCCCTCCAAGGCTTTCTCAGGCTCCGGCATGCCACGAGTGACCCGAAAAGCTCCTCTGTGCTTTCCCCCTCCTCAAACACGTGGAAAAAACCCTCCTCGTGTTTTTTTTCCTCCCTGAGGATGTGCCTTTTCAAGGCGAAAAAAAAAAAAATCGGCTTTTGTATTGTCACGCTGGGGCTTTTCGGCATTAAACGGCAAGTGCTTAAAGCAGAGTCTTCCTCGGGGACAGCTACAAATGAGCAGGGATGGCAGGAGCAGAAGGGGGGGTCGGGCGGGTTGTGTCTGCTGAGCTGGGAAAAAAAGTGAAATCGGGGGAGGGCTAAAATTTTGCTCTTGGGGACCTCTGAATAGGGAGGTTTATCTTAAAAAACCTTCTGAAGAGCTTGTGTCCTTTTTTTCCTGTGTAGTAGTGTGTGTGGGGTGAGGATTCATCCTGCTCTGTGGGATGGGGAGGGGAGGGGGCTGGAGGGGTAAACGGAGCAACAATACATTTGTTTTTTTCTCTTTGATATTCATTTCTGGGCTTGTGAGGGTTTTGGCATTTAGGTGTAAGCCGCGCTTGCCTGATGCAGTCAAATTCCGGCAAGGGCGGGGGCTGGTGTTGGGGCGATGCTCTGTTGGGGTGATGCTGGTCGCCAGCTCCCAGAGGGTCCCCTCCGCCCCCGCCCTCCCCGAGTCCCCGCTGCCTTGGGGCTGCCAGACCCCAGTGGGGCCGCGGTGACCCCCGCAGGGACAGGCACCCCCGCAGGGACAGGCACCCCCGCAGACCCGCAGGGACCGGCTCAGGGGAGGGTCCTCCTCGCCCTCCGGGGAGGAGGCGGGGGGGGAATGCTGCTGCCCCCCCCCCCCGGGGACAGAGGGCTCCTGGGGGGCCCTTTCCCCGCTCCCCAAAAGCTCCCCCGCGCACTTCGCAGGCGGGGAGGAGGCTCCCAGCCGCGCGCCCGGTTTGTTCCGCCCCGAATCTGCTGAAAGTCCGTGTGAACACCGAACCGGCTTCACTCCCGGCCGGGAGCCAAGCAGAACCGGTGCGACACGGCCCTCCCCCCGTGTCTCTACCTGTCCATGCGCCCACCTATCTGCGCAACCGTTGTATACCCTACACCGACCGTACGCCACACGTATACGTGTATCTGAGACGCTCCCTTACGGTCTTTTTCTCCAGCACATCTTCCCTCCTGGGGCTGTGTCGGTGCCTACGTGCCTGCCCCGAAAATAAAATAGTGTCCGGCGCTGCCTGGGAGGGGATGCTGAAGCCCTCCGAGACACCTCACGTTTTATTGACTTCCCAACTGATTCAACGTTGCTCCTTTTGCTGAAAACAAAAGCCAACACAAACAAACAAAAAAACCCCCCACCCCACCCCAAAAGAGTCACTTATCAACCCTTTCTGCAAAATAATTGCAGACAACCCGGGTCCTGCTTTGTATTTCGTCTTCCCACAGTTCGCTTTGAAAGTCCGGTGCCAGGTTGTGTCTTTTTAATGACGAATACATAATTATGTCCTTTAAATAATGCCTGATGACTCGCACGGGGACGTTTGGGCTCCTCAAGTCTTTAGGACGGTATTTATCCCCTGTTCTTCCTTGCAGATCCAGTGGGGAGCCAAAGCAGTCCCAACCCCCTATCAGGGATTTAAACCTGGAGCTAAATCCCTCCGAATTATTCACCAGGTGAGAAACGAGGGGAAGAGAAGCGGGGAAGTTAATTGGCATTTCAGGACGGCTGCGGGGAACAGGAGGCGGGAACTGCGGGCAGGGCTCGGGAGCGCGTTGGCGATGGGAAAGGAAGCGCTCGGGTGGCTTCTGCCCTGGTTGCCCCACCTCGTATGAACCTTACGCAATATCCTGGTATTATACGTTAGTGCACCTCGTGAGTTGGAGACCTACTAGAGCTATTTACCGAAAAACCCCCCCCCCCCCAACCAAACAAAAACCCGTGAAATCTCTGTTGGGGACCCGTCTCCTCCGATTTCTTCTCTCCCTTCGTCTTTGCACGACGCCTGGTAACCGCACCTGAAGAGCTGAGGGCAAAAAGATCGACCTTTGGAAAAATCCCGGCCGCAAAACACGTTTGATCTATGCGGATCGATAGCTTCACTATCAACCCCCCCCCAAACCACAAAACGTAGAGAACCTGTTCTTAAGTGTTCAAACAAAAAAATGCACAGAAGTGTCGTGAAAGAAAGCGATTTTCTCTGACTGTCGTCCCCGCTATTGCTTTGGCACCTTCCTTAAATTAATTCCTCTCTCTCTTTCCTTTCGCCCCTTGAGAAGAACTGGTGAAAAATAACGGGGGAAATGATATTTTTCCTTTTTTTTTTTTAAATAGTGGGCAAGAAACATTTCCCTCGGTAGTTTGCCAAGCTCTTTCAAAGCCAGCTCCTTTCCCGACTTGCAGGCAAAGCCGGGGCGTGGAGGGCAAAGTCCCAACCGGGTCCCTTCTGCCTATCGTGGGGCTTTTTCACGAAATTGGACATTTTTCGAGCTGCTCGTGGGCACCGGGATTCATTCCCCACCGAGCTGCTCTTGCAGCAGCCCTGTCCGCGTTGCTGGCTGCCAAATACATGAATACCAGTTACCGGCCTCTACCAGGCTTCTCGTCTCCAAATATTCAACAGTAAAATTGCTTCCCCCCCCTCCCCAAATCCCACCTAAATATTTCTGCGTTATTTTTCCAGCCGTGCTTTGAAGTTACTGCAAACTCCTGGCTTTGCTCCTTCTTGCAAAGAGGTTTTTCTCATGCAACGCTGCAAAGGCTCGAGGGATGTGCCAAGCACCTGGGAAAACCTCCGGGATTTTGGGAGGATTCGAGGTTTTCCATGAAAAAACCCGGAGTTTTGGAGAGCTGGCCGATTTCAATGCAAACTGGATGGTTACTGATGATGATAATAATAAAATCAAAATAAGATTAAAGCCCCCGGTTTATGCCCTGACTGCAGGTTTAGGAGGCTAAATACACGAATTTATTTGTCGCCCGAATTATTTTTTACAGCCGGATGGGATTAAGGTAAGAAAACTGCGGGATGAAAGTGTTTTATTTCGACAAACCCGCATTTCGCGCTGGCAGGAGCTTCCCACGGGCTGGAGCCATCCCAGATCCAACAGCGGTATAAAAAGGTGCTTTTTGTTCCGCCTTGCCTTTGCTGGCCCACGGACACCCCACGGTGGCCACCAGCCCTGGCGCTTTGCACCCACCCTTCACCGGACGCGGGGAGAGGAGAGGAGTTACTGGCACTAAGGAGTTAAAATCGGCAAATCTGCCATCTCTCCCCGGCGACATAAAGTCGAAATGAAGTCGAAATGAAGTCAAAATAAAGAATACGGACCGAGGCTGAGGTCGGTGGCTCCGGTTCTACCCCTCAGAGCCCCGTGGAGGGCTGGAGGGTGCTCTTAGCTCAAGCCCAGGATGCTTCTGCCTCCTCGACCCCCGAGATGGGCAGAGACCCCGGACACTGGCCCCGGAGGGGTTATTTACCCCCCCCCAAATACCTCTTGACATGCAAACATCCCCCTCAAAAGACCCAAATCCTGCGTCTCCCATGCATTTAATGGCGAACAAGCACCGAATCACCCCGATTGCTCTTCATTCCGTGGCGGGGGTAATTTGCATGGAGGGGAAGTTAAGCAATTTAAAGATGATTTGTTCCTCTTTTCCTGCTCCTACATATACAGCCAGAGATTTAAGGATAAAAGGATCTATGCCTACACAGATGCATGTGTATATACATATATATTTATGGCTGTGCCTGTGGTTATGTATATATACATGCATATTTGCATGCAGATATGGATAACTGGCTGGGGGAATTTAATTAAGACTTTAATTGGCTGCTCTGTATTAGCTGGAGCAGTGCTGAGACTTTGGGGGGTACTCGCCTTGGCTTTTTAGGTGAATTTGGGAATTCTGGGGCAGCTTTTGGGGCAGGCAGAGGCCACTGAAGGTGAAAAATGCGATTATCTCCTTGCAAATTCTGTGGCCTCTTTGGAGAAGAAAAGGAAAGAAGGAGAGAGAGAAAGGGAGAAAAGGGAGAAAGAGGGAGTGAGTGTGAGAAGAAACGAAGATAAAGGAAACGAAAAAAAAGAAAAGAAACTGTGATTTTAATCTCTCTTTTTTTTAAACAAAGGCAATTGAGATCAAGTGAAGCCAAGAGAAACAAGAGGAAAATTTTACTGGCAAAACTCCAGCTTCAGATAATTGCAACTGTTCTTCTCTTCCCAACGGTGGCTGCTTTTGGCATTCCTTGTTCTTCGCTTCCTAGTGACACATTTTACCATTCGCCCATATTGAGCCAAATTTTGTCCAGGGATCTGCCGAGCAAACCAGCAAGTCCCGGGGCTGCGGAGGGGTCGTTATGGAGCCGAGGGGAAGGTTTCACCCCCGGGTGCCACTGGGGCACTTCCTATGTCCCAGGCTTTGAGAACCCAGAGACACGAACCTGAGCCCCCACCATGGGCACTTTGTACCTCCACAAAACGTGTCCTGCTCCTGGAAACCTCTTCCAGCTCCCACATTTTTGGTCTTCTCCACCTGGATGAGGATGAGTATGAACTGCAGCTCCAAGTTCTCTTGTTGTTGCAACCTCCCCTGCCCTGTCCCCTCCATCTGGGTTTCTCCCATCCTCAGGGGTGGTCTGTAAGCTTCAGAGTTAACAGTCCCCAGAGAGAGCTCTTCTCTCTTCTCTTCCTGCCCAACCCTAAATCTGGGACAGACAGTCCTCTTTGTCCATTTTAGGCCCAAGTTTGCTCAAGTCTCAACATCCCACCCAGTCCCTCTGGGACAATGAAGCTGTCCCCACCATCCCCCATGGCGGGACAACAGGGAGTTGCTCATGGTCCCCAGACAATGCAGAAGCACCCGCAGCCACCACGTGTCAGAGCAACGGAGGTCCCCTCTTGCCCCCCAGGAGAACAATGGGGACATCTCCACCCTCCCGAAAACAATAGGAGCTGTCAGTAGCCAGGGCCCAGCCACATCTGGCCTCTTCTGTGCCAGGGACGTGCATCTTCCATCCTCCCTTTGGCCTTGCCGTATTTGGGGTACAGGTCCACCATGGCTGATCCAGGACTGCTGGGATGCAGGGACCTTCCTGTCCCCCTCTTTTTATTGTCCCCTTGGCCACCTCCTCACGCCAACCTTGAGTGGCATCTTCTGCCTGTGTCATCTTGGTTGGTCCATTGTCTCTGGGACATCAGAATGGAGAGACCACACCAAAAAAGCTGCTCCAGCCCATCCAGCTGCATCTACCTGTGCTTTTCCCTTGTGGAATGCATTTCCCCTCTCCCTTTCCGTCTGCTTTCACCCCGGATGAAATCCGGCTGGCACCAGGAGAGAAAAGGTGTCACCTCCAGGGACAGCAGACCTTTGTCTCCTGTCCAAGGGGACGGTCTGGGACGGAGCGATGACCAAGACACACATTCCCGCTCCTTGCTGGTGCAGGGCCATGACGTGGAGCCGCAGAGTGGCAGCCTCCACTCCCAGCCCAGGCACAGCCTGAACCCAAATCTGAATTTTTTTCAGTAGCCACCCCATAGGAAGGCGTATCTCTGTGCCCATCCTCCTATCCGTCTGCATATCCATCCATCCGTCCGTCCGTCCGCCCAAAGCCCTGCACATGCTCGTACGCCTCTGCAGCACATCCATATGCAAACATACACCCACACATATGCATGCATGTAAATTTGCACATGCAAACACACGTGTGCATAAACACACGTGGTCCGCATAGATGCATGATGGGATAATCACCCAGATGTGGCTGCAATGGGATGGGTCAGATTCGGGCAGCGAGAAGCGGCGTCTCTTCCAGGAGGCTTTTTTTTTTGCAAAACCTTGGTGCATCTCTGGGCCGGATCCTGCCCTTACTGGGACTCAGCACCACCCAGCCCGTTTGCCCATGGCGGGGGGTCCAGCCGGCTTGTGGCCTCTCCTTGCCTTGGGGTTTGAGGGGAGCCGCAAGCTGAGAGGTGTCATGGGGGAACCCCGGGGTTTGGGGGAGTCAGCAGGAGGCTGGGGAGGCAAAACGGATCCTCCCGGCTCTAATTAAGTGCGAAGAACATGTTAATTGAGCATTATGGCGTGCTAATGGACTTGGGGTACGGGGAGGGGGGGGTGGGGGAGCGGTGCGCTTGGATGTCTGGCATAGATTTCGCACTTTAATTAATGGAAGAGATGCTCTGGGCGACGCTTTTAAACCGACACCGAAACCCAGACACTCTGAAATGCCCAAAGAAATAAAACCTGCGACTGTCTCAGAATAATTACACTGGGCCGGGCATTCCCGGATGACTTGAGCAACAATTCGCCCTGCTCCCCCCATTCTGCCTCTCCCCTCCAAGAAAAAAAAAAAGGGGGGGGGGGAAATTAAAATAATTCTCTCTCTGGGCTTAAACCCGGCAAACTCCGCCTCCCACCGACCAGAGGTGATGAGTTACGGGCAGGCACCGCGCTGCACCTTCCCCACTTCATTTTATCCCCGTTTTCTCCATTTTGGTTGCTTGGTTTTGTGGTTTTTTTGGTGTTTTGGTTTTTTTCCCAGCAAAGGCCTAATTTTTGCCACGTTTCCTGCGCTTTTGGGCTCCCCCTCATCTCCCCCCCCCCCCCCCATTTTTCCGCATCTTCGCTCGCAGTATCCCCCAAAGCCGGGGAGCCCGGTGGGACCGGAGCTCGGGTCACCTCCCCCCTCCTCAATCTTCTTCCAAGGTTTTTCCTTCCAATTTGTGAACTGGATTGTTAATTTAGCGGTTTTTTTCTCTTTTCCTTTTTTCTTTTTTTTTTCTTTTCTTTTTAAATCCAAATCAGTTGTTTTCTGCGCTGCAGGACGAAATGCGGACTATCGTGGGGAACTGACGCTCCGAAAAAATACCCGCCCTGGGACCAGCGTTTGCCACCACTTTGGGCTCAGGAATTGCGCGAAAATCCGTAAAAACGGGCAAAAAAGGGAAGCCATCACCCTCCGATGTCCGACCACGCAGTGCCCTGAGTGGTTGTTCCACCTGGGGCTCTGTGCAGGTCGTTTCTGCAGCTTTATGTTAAAAAAGTTTCATAAACCAGTTAAAAAGCTTTCTCGGACATAATATTAAAAAAGCGAAGAAGCCCTAAAATGCCCGATTTTTTTCAGGTTTCTCCCTTTTCCCTTCCAAAAAGCTGCCTTCTTAACTTACAGATGAGTTACCTGATGGACAAAGATTGCAAGTACCGAAGGGAAAAAGCACCGAAAATAAGAAACTCTAAAATTAGAAACTTTAAAAAGAGCAAAAATAGGTTCTTGAAAAGATCCTCCAGGCTTAAAGTTGTGGTTTTCTGTAACGACACAAACCGCCCCAACGCTTAAATAAAAATAATTGGGTTTTTTTTTTTTCGGGGCATATTTATATATGCGCTTCCTTCGGGAATTTCAATTTAGGATCCAACCTTGGAAATATCTGCTCCTGAGTACACACGCCTTCCTACTCAGTCCTTTTTTTTCCCCCTTAATTTAAATACCTATTAATTTAGGAAAGTAAAGCACTGATAGAAAAAAAAAATCGATCAGTATCAGTCGCGAAACCGCAGCGCCGGTCTTTGAATAGGTAATAATTTATCTAAGGAAGGAAATCGTTTCTTCGGGCTTTATTTTCTCTTCCCTGTCAGTGCTCAGGTCTTTCCTTTCACCTCCCAGGCGGGAGGGTGCTTTTAAAACCCAGCGATGGGCCACTTTCGGGGGGGCGGGGAATTATGGATCTACTTGGGGCTTTCCTAGGAGAGGGGGAAAAAATAAAAAAAGGAAAATAGTAATAATAGTAACAAAAAGCCAGGAAAGCAGCCCTGCTCGGGTGGTTCGGTGCCAGCTCGCTCCCGTGGGAATGGGGAGAGATTTCCATGATGATTTGTGCATGTCTTAACTCGGAGCCTTCCCGGTGACCTATGACTAATGCGATGAGCGCTTCCAGGCTCAGCCGGGGGGGCGGGGGCGGGCGGGGGGGGCTCTGCCCCCCGGCACCTGCAGCGCCGAGCACACACACACACACACACACCCCCCGCCGCCGCCGCCAAGCATCCTTTGTATTTTTTTCTCCGGGAAAAAAATCCCAAAATCGCATTTGGGGGGATGGGAAACGCCGGGGGCAAATCGCTGCGGATTCTTCGCCCTCCCCCCCCCCCCGCCCCCATTGTTTATACGGCCCCAGTTCCCCCTTTTTTTTGCCCCAAGCAACACGCACCACTCTTCCCTATTCCCCCCCTTTAAATAAAATATGTAGAAGAAAATAATACTTTTTCTTCAGAATTAAAGGAAGAAAAAGCACGCTCTCACTTCGTCCATTCTCACATAATTTTTTTCCTCTCTCTCTCCTGGCTGCCGGGTATTTTTTGTAACACCAAAATTTGGTTGCATCCCTTCTAACCCAGGTGCGACCCTGCCCCGGCGGGGCTGGTGCCTGTCTGGGCTCAGGCGGGTGGGAAGCCAAGTTGAGTTTGTCGCCTTTGCGACACGTCGCTGTCGCTGTAACTCGCCGGGGGAATTTTTGGGGGGTATAGAGATGATGTCTGGGTGCATCCCCTCTTCAGATGGAGGCAGCGATGGTTGCAGTGTCCCTCGCAGATGGATGCGTCCCACCCACTGCCCATCTCTTCATGCTCCCGTTGTGTTTCTGACCTTTCTCCTCTTCTCCTGATCTCCCCGCCGCACTATTGAAATGCATCGTCTGCGCCAGCCTGGAGCAATCCTAGCGAAAAATGAGACTTTATTTCCCTTCCCAGGTGCATGAGACATGAGGTTGCAGTCTCCGGCTCCAGAGACCGTTGGCACATGCCTCAAATGCTGGGTATGAGGGAAGGACCCAGAGGAGGACAGTCAGGAGGGGGGACCAAATGGGTTCAAGACCAAGAGGCCTGTTGTACAAATATATCCATTATAAGAGTGACTTCAAAGGTGTTGGGGAGTTTGGTTCTCCTTGGGAAACCCCCGTTTTCCTTCTCGACGTGCAGGTGTGCTGGAAACAGGAGCTGGGAAGGAGGCACAGGGAGGAGAGACACAGGGGAAAGGGCTCTCTTTCCCACAGCGGGACACGTGGGGCAAGAAATACTGCTTCTTCTGGAAGACCTGGTCCTCTGCAGCTTCAGAGATGGCCACCCGTGGAGGCCTGTTGTTCCCAGGATCACCAGAAAGAAGGTGACCGAGAGAGAGGAGAAGACGGGAGACAGGACCAGAGGGCTGATTTTGCAGCCCCCATGATGTTGAAGCCCTTGTGAAGGTGCCCCCCAACCTCCCGGGGTTGCAGGGAGCAGTGTTGAGGTGATACTCAACATGGAAACAAATGCACATTTCTATTCCCAGTGAGCTGGCTCATCACACACAGAGGTTTCATCCCCAGATGATATTTTTGGTGTAAATGTTCATTTTTATTGAAAATATTGAATTCCTCTTCAATGCAAAGTTGTTGGGCTTTTTAAATCTTGGGTGCTCTTTCCAGACCCAGGAGTTTCCAAAGAAAATTATCAGTGGAAATGAAAAGAAAGGCAAGGTGCGCTTAGGGCTGCCTGTCCGTCCGTCCGTCCGTCCATCCCTCCATCCCTCCATCCATCACAGTGTGCAACACATGCAAACGTGGACCTTGGACACTCTTGATGTTCTTCACCACCTCCAACACCTGCATGGTCAGAGAAAGGGGACAGCAATGTCCTGGCCCTACAACGGCACCCTGTATCTATTCTCTGGAATATTTTCCCAGCATATTTCCCAGGTTGTATATTATGTTTCCAGGATATTTTGTCTTTCTCATCTGTGAACCGAGGAGCGAGGCACTGCACAAGCAGAGGCGAGCCTTCCTCCCGCTCCCTACGAGGAGGAGGAGGTCTGAAGGCATCTGAACCCAGCCAGGACCTCCTGGGCATGCAGCCGGGCTTGACGCTCCTGGTTTCCTCCTGCCTCCAAGGCATCACACAAGGGTTCCATTTGCTTTCCAGCGTGGTTTCTTTGTTGGTTTTCCTTTACATCGTCCGGCAGCCTTTATGGACTTTTAACTATTTTTATAAGAGGCCTTTTCCTCTCATTTTAGTTACGTATTTTGCTTTTCCTCTAGCTAGAGGGGGTGGTTCAATAAATAATGGTAATGAGGCTCCTGTAATTGCTTTTGGATGTGCCTGCAGATGAAATCTTGGATAAATTATTTCTTGGTGGGAAGATTTCACTTGACTTTTTGTTGTTGTTCTTTTTTCCCTTTCTTCTTGCCCAGCTGCCAAAAAACCTGATTTCTGAAACAACGGCTAGAGCTCGGGGACTTTTGAGGGCTTTTTAAAAACCAACTTTACAATTTACCACCTTATAGGGCTGTGGGTTTTTTTTCCCCATGTGCTTCCCCATGCAAGGAGAGATTTATTCTGCCTTAAATGCCTCCCTCTCACAACAGCCTTTTATGAAAAATCGCCGCCCTTACGAGATGTTCAGGCTCATTTTTTGCCTCCTAAATTTGTCAGGCGTAAATTCAACAAAATAAAACATGTCAACAGGAAGAGAAATGACTCACGCTTCTATGAAATAGTCCTCTTGGTAGGAAAAATGGTACTTTTACTGGGCTTAAACAAAGTTCCCTCTTGACCCAGACTGGGATTATGCTTAAAAATTGATGGCTGGAGACGACCCCTTATTATTAACAAAATATTGCGGTCAAGAGGCAAAAAAAAAAAAAAGGCTGAGGGGAGAGCTGGAAAAGTGGGGTGCCAGGGTTGGAAGCAGCAGAGAGAGGAAAGAGGGATGGAGGGGTGGCTGAACGGATGAAAGCGCCCTGGGAGCCGTTGGAGAGGTTCAGTCGGATGCGAGTGCGGTGGGTAACGCGATCGGCTGTGGTTATGTGAACTGATTAACAAAAGCTAAAAAAAAAAAAAACACCCTCATACACACCCACGACTAAATATGCCTTTGGTTGGCCAAGCTGAAGAAACCTTCCCACTCTGCCGTGTCTCGCATGGTTAAAAATCTGTTTTCCAGTCAAACAACGGATTTTTCCCATGACTCGCTGCCTCTGGAAATATTCCTCTCCCAGACCTTTCTCCCCTCCCCCAAATCTGTGTTTTTTCCCCTTCTCTTGAACATTTCTGTCTTATTTATTTCCATTGCTAGAGCAAAACTTTCCGAGTCAGTAGGGAGAAAAATGGCAGCAAATGGCCAAGGGACTCCAAATCCAGGGATGCCATTTCCAAAGGCTTGGAAAATCACCAGGGGAACAGTTTCAGAAGTGCCTGTTCATCTCAGGAGCTTCAAAAATGCCCAAGCCAAGAAGGAATTAACTCTTTGGCCCCTAAATTCTTAGACATAAGGCAAAAAATGTCATGTCCAATCCCACTGTATTTCAGGGCACAAAATTTGGGCAGGATCCTTTGAAAATTGCTCCCTGGGGAGACTGGGGGTGGGTGAAAAATGGGAGAGATGGGTCTGGGGGCAAATCTCTCCTGCCTGCTTCACCCTGGGGTTTGCCACCAAAACTGCCTGAAGAAGAGAGGGAAGGCTTCGTTGCAGCATGCTTTTAATTGCCACTTTGTTCTTTTGCTTTATCTCCTTCTTTTTAAATTATGGGGGAGGTGTGCGCGACCCCTCTGCTCCGGTCCCATGTGGGTGTTTTATTTTCCTTCACGTGGCCAAGGAGCAAAGCTGCTTGATCCAAATGGGTCTGGGAAGAAACCACCCTGAACCCCGCAGTGGTGGGCAAGAGGAGGTCACTCCATGCCATCAAGTTTCCCATTTGATCGCCTTTTCATGCTGAGTTTTGGCAGTGGTAGAAAGCCTGCCTAGATAAGTCCCAACTTGTCGTAGGGGCTCCGATTTACCTGAGCTGGGACGAGCAGCAATGAGATGGGCTACAGAAATAAAAAGTAAATTCCCTCCATAATACCACAACTTAAACCGGTTTATTCTTCAACACGCATGTGGATCTTTTAGGTTAGCACTAGAGCCAAAAGAAGGATTTCTCCTGGTTTTATTAAGCCAAGAGCCAACCCTTGTGCACATGCAGACACACAAAAATGCTTGGTTTTCCCCCTGCACACCCAAACCCAAATGTGGTCTCCCTTGAACCCATCCACGACACATTTTGGATGTGTGGATAATATTCTGATTTCTGGATAATTAATATATTCATTTCCATAAATGAAATGCTCAGCCTGCTGTATGCTAGGAGTGCAGTTAGCCCAGCCCGAGCGCTGGCGTGTTTGCTGGCTCATCCAATGCTCACGCCCGGGATGGTGCTGGGCTGCGGAGCCAAACGAAGGGAACTTTCATCAGAGCATCTCGCTCGGGCCAGGGCGAGCTGAGCCCTGGCATGGCTGGAAGCTCCAACTGCCAAGAAAAAGTCTTCCTTGGGCCAAATGTGTTGGTGGTGTAAGGCAAGCCTGGCTCCTTTGAAGTGTTTGGGGCAGAGCCAATTTACGCCCAGTTGGGTTTGGCCCATGGTTCATGTTTAGCAACAATATTTTCAAAAACAAACATTGCGGAGGGAACTCATGGGTATTTTCCCCCCCAGGCCATTCAATTTACTAGCATTAAAGGAAGTATTCCTCTTCCTTTCCTTTCCTTTCCTTTCCTTTCCTTTCCTTTCCTTTCCTTTCCTTTCCTTTCCTTTCCTTTCCTTTCC
>JAVKLA010000017.1:1126929-1142901 GCA_034782735.1 Sagittarius serpentarius | reverse complement strand
GCCCCTCCAGCCTCCTTGCTGGCTGGGCAGGAGAAGCTGAAAAGTCCTTGAATTAGTCTAAACACGACTTAGCAACAGCTGAAACCATCGGGGTGTTATCAGCATTCTTCTCATACTAAACCCAAAACACAGTGCTGTACCAGCTACTGGGAAGACCATTAACTCTATCCCAGCCGAAACCAGGACAGGGGGAATCACCTTGTCCCCATAACCCAAGGGTGGTTTGACCCCATGGTACATCCCTGGTGGGTCCAACCTCCCTTCCTTGGGAGAGACAAAGCAAAGTGTCGCGGGATGGTGGCGGAAAGGCGGATTGGATAGCTTGGCTCTGCAGAAATGCCTTTAATTCCTTAATATCCCCTTTTTTAGGGTACAATTATAGATTGGCTGCACCTCGCTGCCGTAAATCAGCATCAAAGGCTCCCTCGCGTCAATAGGAGAACACATGTACTTACAAGACTATGGGTGTTTGATGCTAATAAAAAAAGATTAAACAAGAGGTCGTAATCACCCGCTGAGCCTGCCAGTGCCAACACAGCGTGCACAGCCTGGCCCGGCTGGAGGAGCTGGGACCGCCCCCCCCGGCACCCCCCCCCCCCCCAGGACCCTTCCCTGCAGGGACCTGCTGGGGCTGCTCCAGCCCCCGGCCCCCTCTGCTCCCCCCCTGCCCGCCTCCCACACCCCACACTGGATTTCGAGAACATTAATCACCCTTCCTAAACTGACAGTCCGGCCTTCTGTACCTGTAGCGATTATCCAAGCGTTTTAATGACACCTTGGACCCAAGGTATCAATTAGACGTGTCAGGATAAGAACTGCCTTGAGCTGATTCAGCCCATCACGACCACAAGGCAGGGACCTGATCCAGGCTCCCCCCGGGAAGCGTTCAAGCCTCTGGGGCTGGGATGGCTCCGAAATGCCCAGAGGGGGAACCAGACAAGGACTTTGCACCTTTTATCGAGCGCCTCGCGTGCAGCTAACCCCTTCGCTTGTGCAACAGCTCCTGCAGAGAGAGGCAGGAGCGTGCTTAGATTTTATACTGTGGTGTGGGAGAGCGTTATACGGCGTGCTGGGATCATAGAGACATTTGGGTTGGATTATGGGGTAATTTGGGTTGGATGGGATCTCGGGAGGTCCCTAGCCAAAGCTCCTGCTGGAAGTAGGGTCAGCTATGGGGTCAGACAAGGTTGCTCAGGGCTTCACCAT
Organism: Sagittarius serpentarius; assembly: GCA_034782735.1. Classification (NCBI taxonomy): domain Eukaryota; kingdom Metazoa; phylum Chordata; class Aves; order Accipitriformes; family Sagittariidae; genus Sagittarius; species Sagittarius serpentarius. Next base: position 1,141,695 of record JAVKLA010000017.1, on the reverse strand, counting down.
CCATCTACCTATCCAGACACCCTTTTTCTTCAACTTTCTCCCTCCGTTTCCCGTATTATTTTATCCCAGCCTGGTGCATCACCCACCTGTAATGGCTTTTAATGTCCAAAATCTTTTCCTGCTGCCTGCACACAAAGCTGCATTATTTTCCTCCCTGAAACACCCCAGCTTTGCAAATGTGATACCTGCCGACACCGCAGCTCCTGCTGTTCATCACTTTATTTTCTTTTGCAGCCACACAAGAGCTAAGCAGGAGTTTTTAGGCATCATTTCAGAGATGGGGAGGGAAAGTGCTCAGGGCAGACCCAAATCAATAGGTCACAGCAGTTTGGGTTTGAGTTGCATTTCATGCCTTCCTGGGTTGTAAGCAGCATCCAGATGAGTATTGGGATGCAGAAAAAAAGCCCCATATGGGAGGCTGGAAAAGCTCCCACAGCAAAATCTGGTCTCGAGGGTTTAAGAGCTGCTGCTGAGCCACAGGGACGAGGCTCTTCATTGACAGTTGCTTTTCCAAGGAGTTTTCCAGCCAGTCATCAGCATAAGCACCGAACACCTATGGGGCAGACAGGTCTGTGGGGCAGGAGCCCCCAAGCAGCCCCAGATGGGAGAGCTGTGCTGCAGGAGGGAGCTCGCCTGCTATTGCCCCAAAATCTCTCCCTCCAGGTGTGTGTCTCAGATCTCCTGGATCCTTTTGGGACTCTCTGCTCGCGGCACCCCATGGAAACGCAGCGCCGCCAGGCGGGGTTTGGGGCAGCAGTGTGGGGGAGCTGAGTCACAAACTGGGATGTTGAACATAGCAAGGGTGGACTTAAATAAGCATCTTTCCGTCCCTTCGCCAGCGGTTGTTCAAGGCCCAGACAACCGCTACGCTGGCCACTTCATGGGCAACCCAGGCAGCTGTGGGGCGGGACACATGTGGTGCGCGAAGCACATCCTGCTCCCAGCTGCTCCGCGGAGCATTCCAGCAGAGAGCAGATGTGCTCGTAGGTCTCGAGAGGGCTCCCACGGACGTGGCTGCTCTTGGAAGGTGCAAAGCCCCGCTCTCCAGGTGGGTATCTCTCTTCCTTTGGGTCACCCAAGATGCATGGACTCTAGGAGAGGTCTTTCTCCCGACAAAGCCCAAACTTCTCCATAGCCTTCCCCTGACACCAGGTGGTCAAGTCAAGGATTTCCACCGAGGGAGACCAAAACGTGACAGAAAACCACCCTACCAGTGCAAGAGGCCCAGGGCTTGGGAGGCAGCTCAGCCCACGGTCGCTTGCTGTGGCCAATGACTCAACGTGGTTATGGGCTCAGGTTTTTCACATTCCTCCCTGCACACAGGGAGTATTTCTACCCGCAAACGGCAGTGCACCCACAGCTCGGCACTCTTCCTCCTGAGAAAAGGCTCCAAGAAGACAAGAGAGCCTCAAAGCTGTCGAAAACATGCGGGCAAGCCGATGAGCACTTTGTGGTGACAGAGGGCCTGTCTTCATGAGCTGGCCTGCCAAAAATGTGTCTCTCAAAATGCTGGCAATGACATATTTTTGGGAGCTGGCTGCCTCCTACTTCTCTGGAGCTAGAAAGGCTCTAAAGCCAACGATCTGTCAAAGCCTAAGGGCTATAAACATGTGGTTTCGCCACCCAAGGTCTTTCTCCTTGGCTTTTGCCTTTGCCATTCTGGGATTGGGTGCATTCTTTCTTCTTTTTTTGAAGAGTCTGTGGGAGAGGGAAAATTAATGCAGCTTATGGTTCCCTGCACCACATGGGCCTGCAGCTACACCACTTTTTGGCCAAGAACAACGCAAGAGTTGGGAGGCTTTTCCATGAAGCCACAGACTTGGGATGCAGGACATCTCGGCTCCTCTCCGCCACAACGTTGGCCAACCTCTGCCCATAATTCATCTGTTTCTGAGCCCCTGGGGGAAAAGGTCAGAGTTTTTCAGGTGGACCTTGTCTATACTCCTAAAGTAGGAGGGCATGGTGAACCCATTTTATGTGGTGCACTTTGTACAGCACCAAGCGCAATTGAGACTGGGTCATCCCCAAGAGGGGTTCAACTAAAAGTGACTGTAGTACCCCATTTTTTTTTAGAGAGGGGGAAGAACAAGCATTTTTGGTTATTAGACCTCCAAGGCCCAGCCATTTTTTTTGCCCAGCTGCTGCTGACTGGGACTCTGAGATTTCCCTTTCTCCTCCATTTTGGGCTCTTCAAGGCACAAAAGCTGCTCCATGGTGTGATAGCCTGGATTGGACTCAGCTTGCTACACGCTGCTCAAGCTTTTGGCTTCTTCTCTCATCCCCAGCAGACAGAGGGATTAATTTACTCTTCCTTTTTCAGCAAACTTTGACACGAAGCAGCTACTGCTGCTCCTTTTGCTTTCTCTTCTCTAGAGTCCTTCCAAAGATTGCACAAGCAGGGTTGTGTTTTATTAGGCTTCTGATCATTCTCAGCATTTTTCCTGATTTATCCTCCAGATAGGTCTTGAACAAGGTGCTCAAAAGCAGACACACAGGTAGGACCTGTCTGCGATAAAGGCTGAGATATCAAAGACTCCCGTTATAATCAAAGGTGAGGAAGAGACACCTGCAGAGGGTGAATCACTAGAGATTGGTACCCAAGATAGCGCAGATGAATTGTCCTCAGCGTGTGCATACTTCTCCCCACTGCCTATGTCAGGAACCAGGTGGAACCTGCTTAAATTTAGATGTCGCAGGATTTCAATCGGGCATGGGATGGCATGGGCTGAGGTGGCATTCCCTGCTGATTGAAGGCGGGGGGGGGGGTCACTTTGCCTCTTTCATTTATGCGTCCCCATAGGAAGCTGGTGTGAACATGGGCAACAGCCTGGCATTGCCCTAATGCAGTGCCAGGGAGCAAACAGAATCTGGCTTCCTTTTTTAATCTTTTAAAATTATTTTTCTATTTTTCCTTCTTTTTTCTTTTTTTCCACAAAGCATTGGTTTGATTCCAGGACATTTTTTAAATAGCTTTCAGAATTAGCAGGAGGTGGGGCAGGGAAGAGATCTGCTCTGGAGCTAAGCTGGGATATACAGGCCTAATTCACCACTCCAAGGGGAGCTTGGTGATGCAAACAGGCGGCGAAGGCGCTGAGCTGAGCGGCTGCAATCCTGTCTTCTCTGGGGCACGCGGGAACGTCGGGGTGACTCAGAAAGCCGCTGTAGCTGCTGCTGGGAGAGGAGCTAGTCTGAGCCCGTCGCTGCACGTGAGAGTGGGCAAGGGAGGGCAGGCAGGGTTAGGATCGACGTGGCAGAGGCAGGGAAGAAAGCTGCAGCTTCTCATCAAGAAATTAGCTTTGGAAACAGCGGCATTGCTCACCGTGGCCCTGGCAGCACAGGAGGGGAGGAGGAGGATGGGTGGGGACCGTCCATCCATCGCCATCCTCATTTTCTAAGCGTAGAGTCCAGTGTTACCTGGGCAGGGACCAGGGCTTGGGTGGGAATGGGTCTGGCTTGTGCATGGGCGGGTGGATGTCTGGCTTGTTGAGTTGGGGTCCCTCCATGTCATTGCCCCTGGGCCAAACCAGCCTGCCCTCAATGGCGTGAGTTGTGGGCGACCTGCGCAAGACCTGCTCTGTGAGATGTCTCAGATACCCTGGGGCATCTGAAACAACTCCAGACACCTACGTGTGGGCAACCCAGCTGAGTCCTTGAACAGTCATCTCATGCAGTCTTAGAAGACCACAGAGAAGACGTCCCCATGCAAGCTGCTCTTGCCAGGCTTCCTGTACCAGCCATGCAGGGCGGCATATGCTCCCCAGCCATCACAGCAGCACGTTGGTCTCCATCTCAACAATGGCGAGACACAGAAAGGCAGATTCCTCGTGGGATTCAAGCACCGGAGGTGGTGCGTGGAGTAGGTGCCCCAGTTACCATCTCTTCAAGCCCCAGTGCCACCAAGCGCGACCTCAGTCTCTGCATCTGCTGGCCTGGGAGCAAACAGAAGGTGCTTGTGAGCTGCCCCAGGTCTCAAACAGCCCCTCAAAGCATCGTAGCATGGCAAAGGCGAGGAAGAACCCAACCAGTGGGCCATAAGACCTCAGCTGTGGGCACCTGAGAGCAGCTTTCAAGAGCCAAGTGAGGCTCAGGGCTGCACTGACGGTAGCAGCGACGCTGGGGTCCCCGTGGCTGGGTTTGGGCAGCTCGGATCTCCCAGGGCTTGTTCCCCATGACGGGGTTTCCTACCATGGGGGGTTAGTCATAGGCTGGGCCGGGAGTTGGATCTGGAGGAACCAAGAGACTCCCGTCAAATCTCTCCTTGTCCTCTTGGGTAAGACTTTGTGTTGTCTGTCAACAGCCATGAAAGCCTTTTTACTCAACAGAGAGACTGGTACCTCCCCAAAACCTCCTCCCATCCTGATTTTGCTATCTTAGATGGGCCAGATGGCCCTTACGAGGTGCCCGGTTCTCTCCGCTGGCTCCCAAAGAAGACTGGACAAATTCACACCACAAAGCTAAGGTGAGACATCTCCTGGCCTCCATACCAGGGCCAACACATTGCCCTCTCCCTTCGAGCCCTTTCGGGGTGGACACAGGCTTAGGAGGTGCCCTGGGGAGGCAGAGGATGGGTTGGAGAAGGCCACCCATGGCACCAACAAAGCCCAGCTTTGCTTGCCCTCCCCCTGCAGCTTTTGCCGTGCGGGGACGTGCACCTGAAGAGGTCACGAGTTGAGAGGAGACGTCTTGGCGGTTCGGTTGGCGGAGGAGGCAGGGAGGAGGCAAGGGGGTGGGTTTGTTCTAGGCAAGGAGACAACCAGGCAAAAGAGTCATGAGTTCTTGGCTATGGAGGGGCCCATTCCTCGGAGAGAAAATTACTGGCAAATGGCTGAAGCACTGAGTGTTTCTCCTCAGCCCTTCCCTCGCTGAGAGCAATATGAAGGCAATTATTAGAGCTACTTCTGAAAGGAAAAGGGGGAGGGAGAGGAGGGGAAAGGAAAAAAAAAAAGCGAACAACCTAGAGAGCTGAAAGCTGCTGCCTGGATGTGGGTTTTCAACAAGACTGCTTGGCACATCTGTTTGCCTAACCCAACGCATCACACAGGCTCCGAAAGCTATAATCAGGCAATTTCAGGGTGTGGAGCTGGGCACTAAATAAGTACTGAGATAAGTGCACGCATTGTTCACACGCCAAGAGTCAAAGAAGTGCAGGCGGAGAGACCTGCGTTGGCCCAAGCCACAAAATCACGAGAGCCTTGGGGGCTCGGGGATGGTGGGGACGGTCCTGGGAGCGGGTGCCAGTTGTCTCACAGTAAAGCGCCTGCGGGGAAAATGATGAGCATAAAAAAAAAAAAAAAGGAGGAGAAAGCAGCCTGGCTTCTCTGCTTCTCTGCACCTCCCCACGCCAAAAAAACCCTCGGTGTAAGTGTCAATGGCGTCATCGCGGAAAGGTGGTGCTTGTCACAAATAAATCAGCCCTTGCCTTTTAGCTGTGATGATAATTATATGGTGTCTTAAGTATCTGTACAAACTGTCAGGGGAAATATATGGTGAGTAAAGAAACTTGGAGCTTGCTAGCAGGGAAATGTTAAGGTGTCTTAGCTTAGCTGCTACAAAGGAACTTTGTCTGGATTTATTTGGGGGGAATGATGAAAGGTTGGATTCGTGTCCTTTCTTGTCCGTCAGGAGACATTTAATGTGGTTGTATAACCCTAATGGTTTTTTTAAAAGGAAAATTAGAGAATCGGATGTTTGGGAACAAACGTGGTCGCGAGGGAGGGAGGGCAGAGGCCAGACCCTGGGCACCTTCCGTGGTGGCGGAGGTTGTCCCCGTGGCCAGGACAGTGGGGTGGTAGCACCCCAAGTGTTGCTGCTCAGCAAATGCAAGCCCAGAAAGGGCAGGTGGGGCCAGAATCGATGCTAATTCAGGATCAAACCCCACGGGGCAAATGCATGAGTGAGCGGCCGTGCAGGACTTTCACCTCCAGGTGCAGATACCATCTGGGGTTTAGGAAATCCCCAGACCGTGGACGATCGCAGGTGACTTCGTCTGCCGCTCGCCCGTCGTCGGAGCCCATAACCGCGAGCAGGCAGCAGCCCCACTCGGAAAATACCGCCAACGAGGACTGACCCTGGCACTGAGAACAGCCCCGGCCTTGCTGCCGGGCCGGCTCACGCTGCGCTGGACGGCTATGGCAGGATACGGCCCCATTGATGCGGCACTCCTGCATCTGGCTGGGCTTTTCCAAGGGCACCCATCACCATGGCCTCTGGGCGCCCGGTAGCTGGGCCGAGCGTGTTGTATCCATGGCCGTCACAGTGCCAAGAGAAGCTGCGGAGACACCAAAAGAGGGTTGCGCTTTGGTTTTTCTCCACCTAAACACAACCAGTAACACCGTATGCAAATCAAGTTTGCCCCAAAAACCTCCATTTTACAAAAAAATGCTCCGTTCCTCCCTCAATTCTTTCCTTTTTCTTTTCTTTTCCTTTTCTTTTCCTCTTGGGGCTCCCAGTTTTGGTGAATCCAAGACCTGCCCCGCACACAGGTTGGGTTCAGGCACAGATATTTCGGTTCTAGGCGTGGCTGCTTACACAAACTATAATTACACCAACAAAACCCCCATGGGGGACACGGTTACAACGGCACCGGGGTGCCAAAGATGGGTACGGAGATAACGAGCGCTCAGCAGACCACGTCTACCCCAGCACCTTCAGAAGAAGGCGTCAGCGCCGCCATCCCGGCGTGACGGGCAGGGAAACCGAGGCACAGGGCCATCCCTTGCTCAAGGCCAGCCACCATCAGGACCGGCCTCACCCCTCGCCGCCGCCGCCGCGTTTCACATTCCTCCCTCTCCTCGGCAGCCCGTGGCCGGGAGCTTCTCGCACGATATCCTGCGTGAGGGCTCCTGGGTTATTAAGCGGAGCCAGGGCTCGGTGTCGGGAGGGATGCTGCAAGCTCGCACACGCTGGAGCTGGGTTAATCCCCGCCGGTGCGGCTGCAGCCGGGCAGGGTGGCTCCGCGCTGCGGCAGGGTACAGAACGCGGGGGTTTGGGGTACCCCAAAGACGGGGGAACTGGGGATCTGCTGGGGTGTTGCCCCGATGCGATGGGTTTGTGGGTCAGCAGAGATGGGGACATGGCAGCCCTGTGGGCTCGGAGGAGGGCGTCACTCGGCCGGGGGGCAGTTTGTAAACTGGAGGGTGCCAAGCACCTCCCCTTGTAGCGATGCCCTGGGGGAGGGGGGCCACATCCTGCTCCAGGGGCTGCATCCCTCCCCCCCCCCCCCCCAGCATCACCCAAGGGACCCTATCCTGCCCCCCTCCCGCTGCCCCATGGGACATCCCCCCTTGCCTGCCTGCTCCCACCCCCTCAGCCAATCCCACTCCGCCATCTGTGTTCCTGACCAATCCCGTCTTGCCACCTGGCTCTGCTTCCACCCAATCCTGTGCTGCCACCTGGCTCTGCTTCCAGCCAGTCCTGTGCTACCACCCTTGTTCCCAGCCAATCCCGTGCTGCCCCCCCCCCCGGGATATATAACACCCCCCCCGCCCCCTGCCCCCCAGCTGCTGCCCCAGAGGGTCTGTGCAAACCTTGGTGTTCTTGTTTTGGGGTAAAACTGGGGGTTTTTTGGTTAGTGAGGCCACCCCAGAGCACCTAAAACTGTCCCCCATGTCGGGCAAAGGGGCTCCCTGCACCCCACAAGCCCTCCTCCCCTCCTCCCTGCCGGATACGGCCCCAAAGCCACCGGAGCTCGTTAGGGCCCGGTGCTAATTGCCTTTCAGAGCCAGCATGGGCATGGGGGCTCTCGTTAACCCCTGCCCAGTGTCACGGCTCTGCCAACATGCCATGAAGCCGCAATTAAAACAAAGCTCATTTGCATGCCAAGCGCCAGGTAACGAGCTCTTCAGCAGCGAGCCAGCATCCCGTTTTTTTATTTTATATCCCGCCCCCCCCCGCCCCATTTCTCCTCAACTCTCCCCAGTTCCTTTGCTCGTTTATTTATTGGCCTTTTATTGCAACGGGTATTTGCATGGAAAGTGTTTCCTGCTGTTCCCTTCCCGCTCCAAGCCGTCATCCTCGGGTTGTGACATTACAGTTTCCATGGCAACGCGCTGAGATGCCACAGAGGACTTCAGGTGGGGAGTCGGGCAGATGGAGCTGGTGAGAAACAAAGAGGGGAGGGAAGGAAACACCCACCTTGGGGCGGCCGTGGCGGTCCAGAGCTGCGCCGCGAAGCCGGGGTGCCATAGCGGGAGAGGCCGGGTTTGGGGCTTCGCTGCTGAGCCGCGTGAGGATAAACCGTGGGGCTGAAGGCGTCCGAAAACTGCTCAGCTCTGTTTAAAGAAAGGGCTAGGGGGTGACGGGGAGTGGGGTGCTCAAGGGCAACGGGTAAGGGGTGGGTTTTCTCCCTGCATCCCAGGGCACCCTATTTCACCCAGGGACACCCGAGACCCGGATGGATTCATGTGTCTTCAAGGAGAACCCTTGGCATCTCCATTTGAGGACACTGGGAGGTGCAACACTGCTTCTCCATAGGCAGCTCCCTTGGCCCGTTCCCCCAGCCCCCTAAAACCTTGTTCTTCTCCCGATCTGCCCAATTTCCAGCCGAGGCCGCTGGCTGGTTTTGTGCCTTCCCCTCCGCGGCTGCAGGCGGGGATGTCTGGAAATCGTTAATCCCAAGAATGCCGCCGGGTTTCTGGCGCAATGGAAAGGGGACGAGGTCGGTCTATAAAACCTGAGCAGCCTGAGAGCGGGTGGTTTGCGAGCTCGCTCCTCCTCGCCTGGGCCTCTTCGGCAGAGGTCGGGCTATCGGCTTGCCTGAATCCATCCTGACGGCTGCTGCATCTCCAGATGTTTGTCAGCGTGGTGGGGCTCCTTGGTTAGGTGCATGCCCAACGGCAGACCCGTCTTCCAGTGGAGACATGGCCCTTGGTGTGGCCCCATTGGACCCAGATTCTCTCTCCAATGTGGGAGAGAAAGAGATGAGACATGTCTTAGCGGAGGTCTGCTTGCTTGGCTTCCCTGGGCACCGAAAGGTGACCCTGTCTTGGATCCAAAAACTTGGATGTGCTGATTTCAGGGGGGCGCTGTGAAGTTCACGTTTCACCTTTCAGTACGAAAACTTCCCTTGTAAAGGGTGGGATGGGTTGCGTGAGGTAGAAACCCCAAAAGTGCTCATTTCTCACAAGTTTCATGCACTTGGGCAGCTGGGGAGAGCAGAGGATACCCGGGCATCTCGCGTCCATGCACGGCTGTGCCACGCGCCCAGCCTCCTTTGGACATCAGTGCGTCCCCACGGCTGCCGCGGAGGAGCAGCAGGAGAAAGGACATCATGGGACATCTCCAGTCATCGGATGGTTTAGCGAAGATGAAATCCAAACCACGTCCAAGCAGCCTCTTCCTCCAGCCCTTCCTGCAGTGAGTGCCGAAGCCTTGGGACAGCTGCCGGCATCTCTCCTGCACCATGAGCCCATGTGCTGGCTGGCTCTCCCCTCATTTTTGGATCACATTTTGAGCAAAACTCCATCTCTCCCTTTCCCAGGACCAGCCTCTTGGTGCCTCTGTGCCGTCTTTTGTTGTATTTTTATTTTTATTTCTTTCCCAGTCTATAAAATGGCAGTAATAGGTGCTGCAAATCAAGGGTGTCTGGATTCTAAACACGCTGCCGCTCGCCGATGGGCTCTTTGTGACCCCGGCACAGCGATACTGATTTTTTTTGCACGGAAAAGATCATTCCTCTGCAAAACTAAACCATGACTTCCTGCAACAAAGGAGGGAGCTATTACTGCAAAAAAACCACCAAAAACCTGCTGACTGCAACCAGGACACATCTTCGCAGTATATTACTGCTTATTGGAATATTCCCTGCATCTACTTTACCATATGTTTGTCCTCCCTCATTTTAGGTTGTGCTGCTTTGCTAAATTACATGTTTAAAGCCAACCAAAGTAGGAAAGAGGAGAGGGGAGACTGGAAACACACCGGGGGCTTTTCCTTTTGTAAAACCGTTTCGAAAAACGAGGCACGGCGCTATGCTCTCAGCCAAAGCCGACCCGAATTTCCTTGTCAATTAGATTTGGAAGGGAAAAAAACCAAGTGCGATGGCTGCATCTTCCATTTTTGATTCCCCTTGTAAGTCACAGTGGAACAATCGGCCGCTCTGTTCGTGCTACTCTCTATTCATACGGTAATTAGAAAGCTAGGAATGACAGGCCGTTTAATGACGGCTGTAATATGTACCTGCATCTCGCACAACAGCTGGTGCACTGGAGAAAATGCAGCCATGTTTCTTTGAGATGGGCTAATAGGAAAATCTTGAGCTAACAAGGAAATAAATCTCCCCAAGGCTAAACTTCGCAGAAAATGGTTTCGTGTGCAGAGAAAGGAATTTTAAACAAGTCAGGCCAAATTCAGCCTGGCTGGAGCTGAACTGGCGCTGCTGCGGGTGCTTCAGCCCGCTGCCGGCGTAATGGAGCTCAGTACCTGCACCTCGCCGGTTTTTTTTTTTGCCGTTTATGCCAGTATAAATCAGGGCTGACACGTCCTGAGCTGCTGGGTTTACACCGGGCTGTAAAAGCTGCGGCTGGGCAGATGCGAAAGGATGCGGCGGTCGGGGTTGGGGGCTGCGGGCTGCTCCCTGGGGCCGGTGTGCGCCGTTAGCTGCCCGTTCTCAGCATGGGCCGGCAACCTTGGCTAGGGCAAGGCTGTGCCGGAGGGCCCCGTGTCAGGGGGTTGCAATGGAACTCCCCCTGGGTATTGCAGGGGACGAAGAGTATTGAGAGGGATCGAGCGCCTTGGCTGGAGGTGCCGGTGCCATGTGCAATGTCCAAGCTCAGGCTCCAGTTTTTCAGGCTCCAAGACACAAAAGACACAAGGACGGGGCTGAAGACTAAAAAAAGAGACCTTTGCATGGCCCCAGACGATGCGGTGGACCATTTGGAGAAAGACCTGCAGGGAAAGCAGCGCTTTAGCTAGATCACTGTGCTCTCCGTCTGCATGGGACGGATGGATCCGTGCGTCTCTGTCAGAGCATGGGGTTACCCCTCTCCCTTGGAGACCACATCTGGTTTCGAAAGGGGATGTGATTTCCTCAGGGTGTTTTCCCAGGGTATTCTTTCCCCTCCAGATCCCTCCAGCATCTACTACAGGTCTTCTGCTTTGCTCCGCTGGATCCACCAGCCCTGGTTGCGCTCGTGTTGTTGTTGTGTTTCCTTGGGTGAAGGCAGCTGGGAAGGCAGACGAGAAGGAGCTGCGATCTCCCAGCGTCCAGCAGTCGCCCCAAAGCCCCTCTCACCCGATTCAGCCGTGAGACCGAGGCTGGTTTCAGCGTGCACAAGGGCATCCCTTTGCACAACGTCCCATCCGAGGGGGACCACCCCGAATTGCACCCGTCAGCCAGACCTTTAGGTGTCCAGTGGGAGCAAGTTCAGGTCGCAGCTCCTCCACCTCAAGGTCCACAGCCAGGAAAGGGAGCAGGATGGGACCAGGACCCCTGCTCTGCCATGAATTACAGCCGCGGGGCTGCCGAGTCCCAGCCCAGCGAGGACCTGCCGGTGCAGTCTCGGTGCGGCGATGATTTGCAGCTCGGCCCAGCCCAGCTCGCTGCGTGCCTTCTCCAAATGGATCCGTCTGAACCGGCTCAAGTTCTCCCCAGCACTAATTGATTTCTGCTTGCAGCCGGCTCCCTTTCAGCCCCCTGCTAGCCCCCAGCCCTCAGGAACCCGGAGATAAAGCCCCAGGGTCTCAGTTTCCTGTAGTCAACCTCCAAGCATCTGATCAAGTGTCTGAAGTTGTGTGGATTTCTCTTTTTTTTTCTTTTTTTTCTTCCCCTTTCTCAGGCATCCCCAGGGAAGTTCCCAGAACCATTCCTCATTTCTTCCAGCCATCTGCTCCGACCCACGGCGAAAAAAGTCTCCCTTCCTCCCAAACTCCCCTTAAAAACCGCGTTAATCCAGCCCTGTTGGGTCGCACATGGGTTTTGCAAGGGACGTGGGAAACAGCCCCTCGGCAGGAGAGGACCTCAAAGGAAACCCGGAGCAAGCAGAAAGCTTTTGGGGAGCGGCAGATGGGGGAGAGGGCGAGCTCGGTAGCATCCGCGGTGCCGTGACACGGGGCGTCTCGGGGGGCCAGCCCTGGCCGTTGTCAGCCCATAAAAAGGAATCCTGCAAACAACTTCTCAGTGTCCTTCCAAGGGAGCTGCTGCTCCGCTTCGTCCCTCCCCGGGCTGTAATTTAAGGGCTCGGAGGGGGTGTGCGTCCCTTCCTGGAACCGCTGGCGCTCCGCATGCTGTGAATAATATTCCGCTTTTTCCATCTGTGACTAGATTTACGACCCGGCAGCTCCGTTCAGATCTAGGTCTGATTTCGACGGTCGATGCTGGAATGTGATATTTTCCTAAATGTCCCTGTAGTGCCATGAAATCCAGTTATAAAGAAAACAAGGACATGTTTTAACAATAAAACCAATGTGCATGATCTAATTAAATGGCATAATAAAATTAGGAAATAAATGCACAAAGCATGAAAACCTGTTCCTTGAAAAGTGAATCAAATTGGCTACTAAAATGAGCGTTTATTCCTCGTGAAGGAAGCTGGAAGATCTTGTCCTCCTTCTCCAGGAAGGGATCTCTGAGCTGTTTCCAGGTTTTGGGAAGGTTTAGCTGTCAAGGGTTGTTTTTCTCCAAGAGCTGGACGGAGCTGGAGGCAGCCGGGAGGGGGAAAAGGAAAGAAATATTTGCCCAGTGGATGCATTTACCTGCTGGAAAACCCATCCCGTGCACAAGATTAATAAATACGTCGCAAAGGAGCCCAAGATGCCAAAGCCGGGGGAGGAAGGGGTTTGCTGCTGGGGTTAACTCCAGCAAGACCCAGAAACGTGGTTGGGAGACAATAACCACCCTACAGAGCTGCTATTGGCAAAAAAAAGGAGCAAATTTGGTTGCCCAACTCTTCAGCTCCTCTGAAGTGCAAATAATATTAATTTCTTCTTATCCGTAGGCTCCCTCATGCCCTCCAACAGCGGGTTTGTGAGCTGGAGCAGGGGAAACTGAGGCAAGGGCATTTAAACCAGGAGCCCAGGGGACATTCCCAGCCCGTGGCCGTGAACGATGCCGGCTCTGTGCGTGCAAAGCGGAGGCAGCAGAGGAGGAGGAGGTGAGTTTGACTCACCGGCTTAGAGCCTCGGATCTCGCCACGCTGGCAAGGGAAGAGGGAGCGAGGCCAAAGCTGGAGCCCTGGTTTTGCAGCCAGCACTGGGCAAAGAGAAGAGCCTGGCTCCGGCTGGGGGTCTGATGCTAAAACCTGGCAGCCCTGGGATGCTCAGGCTGTGCTGGAGGCTCCTGGGGTGGAATTTACAGGGTTTTTTTCATTTTTTGATTTTGCAAAACTTTGGAAATTGAGCCTGGACTTTGCAAACCTCCACGTTTGGAGGCGGCGAGCTCCAGCATTTGCAATTACCCTGCCTATTGCACGTGGTCCAAGTTAGGCTGGTGCAAACAACCAAGAGGTTCTGGGGGGGCTGACATCCACCTGAGGGTGCCCATCTCTTCCTTCCCGCGCTACTGGTGATGCCTCGCAATGCCAGTAGAAAATTCCCTTTTCCTTTTCTGCTTGGCACCGCGATCCATCCTTCATAGAGCCCATCCATCAACTGGCTTGGCGCGCTCTCCTTGCAACTGTCTGTGTCATCTCGCGTACCCCCATGGTGTTAAATAATTAAACTGTAGCACGTTGTAAAAGAGAAAAAAACAGTGATCTGTCTTACAGCTGCGGAATAAAATCATCTGGCACCGATGCCGAGATCAGATATCGTTCTGGCAGGCGACGGTGCCAAAGCTGGGCGCGGGTTGGGGCTGGTGGCCCGGCAGATCTGCAGGATTTCAGATGACCCCGGTGCTGGATTTGGCCCCCACGGCAGAAGGAAGAGCTCTCTGGCTCTGCCACAGTGGAAGGAGGTTTTCAGGGGATGGGAAAACCGACTCAAAAGTAATTATTGCCCAACAGCAGGCGATATTGTGAACTCGTAAGTCAGCATGGGAACGCAGAGTGGTTGGGTTATTGCTTTAATCAGCGTTGCAGGGTGTCGATAAGGGCACGGGGTCTTATTTATTGCGTAGGTGAGAGCACCTTTCGGCTCCCTGCTGGATCCTGCAACCCCCCCGGCGGCGACACAGCTCCACGTGCCTTCGCGGCGAGAAGTTGAGCAGCGTCTCTGAGCCCGGGGGAGATGTACGGCCACATCCAAACACCAGTGTGGCTGGAGCAGGGGACTCAAGACGGGTAAAAACCCCACGAGTTTGGGATTTTTCTTTTTGCTTTGCAGTTTTACCTGCTAAAGAACTTTCTGATTTATTCTTGGCCCCCATTTTTCATGCTTAAGGGCATGACACACATTATCATTCACCACCTTCGTTTACATGTAGCAAACATAGGTCAATTTATTTCTAAATCCCCTTTTTTATGGCTCTATTGAACTATTTGCCACATTATTTATACGTTAATGCGATGAATCCCTCTGGATATCACACTGTCTAATAAATAACGCGACAAATCATTAAGCAGGGTGATAAAATCAAGCCATTTAAAAATACATCAACCTGTGTTGCTTTCGTGTAAAATAAGCTCCAGGGGCCCATCAGCGCGAGAGAGGAGGCGAGAGACACATGCACACGTGCGCGCACACACACAAAAAGGCAAAACACCTGCTTTTGCCAAATACCCTGTAAAATGAGGACCTGGTTGTTTGGGGGCTGGTGGTTTTTTACATGGTCCATGAGGCTGGAAGGGGAAGGGTGATTGGAGAGTTGGGCTTTGTAGGAACAGAGAGCTGACT
>JAVKLA010000017.1:1106707-1123546 GCA_034782735.1 Sagittarius serpentarius | reverse complement strand
CATCCCGGCATCTGGGGGGGTGCGGGGGGGGGGGTCGGGCTGCTCCGTGCTGCAGCAGGGACACCCGGCGGCTGCGGTCCTTCCTCGCGGTACTCCCGAAATCCGGCGGGATGCAAGTGCGCCCGCGAGGATGGGCGCATGGGGGCTGCTGGGGACCCGGTTGTGGATCAGCAGCCCAAGATCCATCCAGATGCACCAAAGCGTGGAGCGGCCGGGGGGATTTCACCTGCTACCGGCCCCGATTTCAGCCCGGGATAAGTCTCAGGAGACATCGAGGTGGTCATGTGATCTACAGCCCCCCACAGCCCCCCCAGTTTATCCAGGGGTGGTGAAGGGAGAGGAGAGCCGGCCCAAAATACACCTTTTCTCATGGCGCTGCGGGGAGTTCCTGATGTTGAAGGTGATGAAGCCTGACTGTGGGTCATGGCCGTGGGTGGCCGGGAGGTGCCAGAGGTGCCGCCAAGCTGCTGAGATGGAAACTCAACCTGACCCCCTGCCCCAGACCCTCGTCTCCCACCGCCCGGCTAGGCCAGGATCGGGTCACCTGGGATGCCGGCTCACGCTCGATTCCCCTTTGCGGGAGCTGCCAAAACTTGGTCTAAATAGGGGACTGTTAAGTCAGGCAAATTCCCATCCAGGACCTCTCAGCTGCTATTTATAAAAGCTGCTGCTTTCATTAGAGCCGAGCGGGAGAGCGAGGAGGGCTCACACAATCTGGGAGAGGCGAAGCAGAGCGGCTGGAGCAGCGTGTCTGGTTTGAAGACAGCGCCGTGTCCGTAACACTGTGCAGATGTTTAACCAAAGCAATTTAGTCATCAGTTGCTTTCATTTTCCTAATGGGTTTTTGTCGTCTTTTTTTTCCTCTTCCCTTCCCGTACGCATTTTTTTCCCCCTTTTCTTTCCAAGCTACAAACCCTGCGTGCTCTCTCCCCCCTCACCGGGATAACCCCAGCGATCCATCAGGGATAACCTCCCTCCCTCCAGCCCTCCCCCAGGCAGTTCCCGTGGGCCCAAATCTGTCTTTAAATGTCATGGGGGTAGAAACAAGTCAGGACCCCAAACCCACGGGGGTGCCCGAGGAACCACCACATCCCCCCAAGGTCCCTCTCAGCCGTTTCTCTCCACCCTGGTCCTCCAGCATGGGTGGGGGGCCCTGGGCTGCTCTGGGGTGGGGGGGCATTAGGGAGCCACCCCCCACCAGCAACCAGCTTTTATTTTTTAAGAGAAAAAGCCTGGATCTCTCCTGCTCAGGGGCTGCTTTTCTGCTCAGATGAATTAATCTAAAGCAAAGAAAGAAATCTGTAGCAAAAAGCCCCTGGGAAGGGAATAGGGGGTGGAAAAGCTCCATCAGTGGCCCGGTCGACTGAAGCAAGTGATTCTCCATGGCCAGAGAAGGGGTGTGGGGCTGGAGATGGGGTCTGGGGGCAGGAGGGTGGCTGCTGCGCAAGGACAACACGGGTTGGGACATCTGGGAGGGACGATGCTGTCCCCAAGCAAACCCATCGCCTGCAGCCGCAGAGGTGGGAAGGGGCCGGGACCGCCCTGGGAAATGCAGCCATTCCTCTCCTAAAAAAAAATAATATTGGGTGTCAGCCCTGGTGTGAGCTGGGCAGGAGGGCGAAGAAAGGCCATTTTCTGTCCCAGCATAATTCCTCCTTGTCACTCGCCGCGAGGAGCCGCATTCCAGCACCACCAGCCGAGGCAGACTTTCCAAAAATATCTCTTTCACGAGGAGTTATGGTTTTCGGCTTCCTCTCTTGGGGCAAAATCATTCCCTACCCCCAGCCCTCCATCACAGCATCCCTTCCAGCCAGCAGAGAAATGAAACACATGATATTTTGCCCCAGATCTCTCCAGCTGCAGCCAAGAAAAGACACGGCTCCGCTGGAGCCAAATGTGGCCCCTTTCCAGCTCCCATGAATGGGATGTTTGGAAACCAGTTACAATTTTTTTAAGGGATTCTCAAAGAGCAGAAGGAGGGGCAGGAGGGCTGCGGGGTTGTTTTGGGGTTTTTTTAAGAGACGTCTCCGACGTCATTTATTTTAGAAGTAGAAAAAGGGAAAAGGTGAATGGGTAAAAAATGGCTATTTCTGCAATTGTTCTCTGCACTTGAGCGTGTGTGTCACCTAATAACTTTGAACCTGGAGGCCAATACCAACTGGATGAGGCAGCAATGCTCAGATCTGCCAAATTTCATTGAACCAGCAGAGAAGAAAGATCCCCAAAGGAGGACCCTCAACCCTTTGCAAACATCAGAGAATCCACACGGCAGCATATCCTCCACGGTCACTTACCGTGAACCCAACGCTGCCCCATCTGCCCTCCAGGATCCTCTTCTTTCCACCCAGGGTGCCCTTTTCAGGCAGCGGAATTTCAGAGAGAATTCCCTTGCCCAGTCCCCTCTGGATTAGCCCCAAATCGCGGCTCTCTTGCATAAGCCGCATACCTCGAAGATGACACCACCACCAATTAGGGATCATGTGTTCACAATTAAGCACGTTGGTATCGTTGCGAAATAAAATAAAACTAAAATATCAAGTGGAGCCCATTATATCGGCTAATTGGCTGACGGCATGGAGAGAGTGTTAAAATGGGTCTTTTAACTGTGCGTTAATCTCCCCGAAGACAAACTGTTTGTTTTCACATTTTTATGACTCTTACTCCCACACACATTGTATATTTTGACCCAGATGATGGACAGAGTTATGGGAGAGAACTGTAAAAAAGTAATTACAAATTATGAAAAACATATATAGCCTTTTCAGCCTGGTGGATGAGGCAGTGTGGCCGGTGTCTCGCGAAGATTTAATGCTCTTGGGCTTTATTATCTCTATCTAACCATCCATCCTTATAAAGCGATTGCGGTACAGTATGCTACTGTAATAGCCCCAAACACTACAGCCTGCAAAAGCGATAAGGCAGCCCCTGCCCGGCCAATGCTCAAGCGTCGTTTTATCCGTTAAGCCCATGTGAAATGGCCGATTCTCCAAGGTCAAGGCATTTGGGGCGATACCAAAGCCCCATCAATCCCCCTGACGTTAACGAGGTGGGAGATGTGGGCGCTTGGCCAGGCGGCTGTTTGGCTGAGGATGAGGAGCCGGGCTCTGCACCGGGGAGCTGAGATGCGTCCCCATCACAGGGGGCGGGCACAACCCCCGTGAGGTCCCCCAGGTCACCGAATTCACGATGATGGCTTGCGGCCACCAAGTCAACACCGCTGAGCTGACGATGCCTTTGCGTTTGGTGCTGGGAGGAGCAACCAGGATCGCCCAAAGGTGACCAGGCGCATGGTGCAACGTGCGAGTGCAATGGCCCCGGCCCCCGGCACATCTTGGTCCCACTATATGTGCACCACGCTGAGAGCTACGTGTGTCCTCGGTGGCGGCCGAGGTGCTCTGGGACCGTCCAGAAACCACGACAACCTCCAGAGCCCGCTGAGGGGGTATTTCTGCGAAAAACAATAAAAAAAGGGCGGATGGGGGAAAGCAATCAGTGGGGTAGCCCAGGCTGGGAGGTGCTTAGCGTCAGGGTCAAACCACCACCCGCTCTGGCAGGTCTCTCCCACCCCACGGACGGTCCCCCCGTGGGCTGCCGCGGCCGGAGAGCCAGTGAGGCCGGATGCTGGCAAGGAGCTGACAACGAAATGAAAAACATCAGGTTGGAGACACTCCAGCTCCTTGACAAGGTGACTACTCACACGCGGCGGTGCCAGATGAGCCCCGGCCAAGAGGCGAGGGCCAGCTCCCCGCGGTGACACCGCTCTGCGCCGGCCCCAGCCACAGCCACGGGTGGGAAGGGGGAGGGTTGTAAAAACACCTCCGCGCCTGGGATTTTACGACTTGCTTCCAAAAAGATTTAGGTCCTCCAGGAGGAGGTCCGGTGGCAGGCAGCAGGATGCTGGCTCCCTGTCCACCGTGACATGTAGGTGAGTCGGAAAACCTCCCGAAATTGGCCAATTCAAGTTCAACGTCGAGGTCTGCTCCAGGCTGGAGAGAAGAGGTCGTTATCCAAGCTCAAGAGGCATTGGCTGGGTCTCACCTCCCTGACCTTCAGCAGTGGTTTCTAGCCAAGAGCGTCCTCCAACTTGTCCCATTGGAGGGGTGACATTGAAGTTAGGGCAGAAGAACCACCAGTTCTCGATGCTTGCATGGGATAAGGAGGGTGGAAGCCCTGGGGCAAGTGGACAATCTCTATCCTTGGCATCTTCCTCCCTGAGGTCTTCAAGCCTTGCTCATCTCCAATGGTCCAAAGTTGGCCGAGAGTCTTCCAGGGTCCCTTCCAGCCAATGCCGCTGGTCCCTGCAACCTCAGCTGAGCCAAATCCCGCGGTGACACCCCAAAGAGCCTCAACAATAGCCCAGATTTGTCTCCTGGTTGGCACGGAGGGACCAGAGGTCCCTTTCCGCCTCCTGCTGCCCTGCATGGCCCTTCAAACCCTGCGGCCGCTCTCCAGGCAATGCCGGAGCAATGCAGCCACAGCGAGAGGGGCCCATCCCTGCTTCCCAGCTGTTCTCTTGGCCGCACTCAGAACCACGGAGGGAAATCTTAACTCACCATCTCCCCTCCCGGTTGCACCTGTTTAATTTGACGTTTGATTTCGATATTGATTTACAACACCCAGGCCCTGGATCTGGGTACTTTCAAATTGATTCGAACCTGCTTTCTATTGATTTAGCTTAAGTCGGTAGAGGATCGCTTTATGTTAAGCAGCCGTAAGGTGCTTTTAAATCAACGCCCCTGGCCAATGCAGCGCTGGCACTGGCAGCTTAATAGGGAGGTATTCCCGTAAAGTGCCGGTCATCTGGAAGCCAGCATCTGCGCCATTGCTGGGCTGGAAGCAAATGTAATGGGATTTTATTTAAAATTCAAGACAAAGGTGGGGTTTGGAGGCAGAGTTTTGCGGGGAGGAAGGGGTTGTGGAAGCCTTTTGAGTTTAAGGGAGGAAATCTGGGGGTCCAGCCCAAGCTCCGTTGCTCCGGGATGGGGAGGGAGGACCGCTGTGACCACACCGCCGTGGTCATCGCTGGGCTGAGAGGTCTCCCCACCTCATCACCCTGCATGTAGAGGGATGTCCCCATCAGTAAAGCCACAATGCCCAAATGCGTGGGGCCAGGAGGGAAACTGAGGCACAGAGGCACAAGGACCCAAATCCCTCGTGGCCAGCCACAGTTTTCTGCAAGATGCCACCAGACGTCTCCAGGAGGCGGTTTGGATGGGTTAGGTCTCCATCCATGAGCCCTCACTTCCTCGCACAGGTGGCTGCATGTCCCAGGTCCGCGACTCGCCTCCTGCGACATCCCCTTGCTCCCCCACGGCTGGAAAACCTCACGAAATCCTCTTCATTGTGCGGGCTTTATTGCGCTATAAAAAGGTGTGGACCTTCCAGTCCAGCGTGGTGAAGGAAGGAGAAAAAGATAAATAACACATCCCCGTAAATCACGCTGAGATTAATGGAGAGAGGCGAAGATAAAGCAAATAAGAGCAGGTGCAGGAGCGGCAGCACCGCGGCAGAGCCGCTGTGTCCTTCAGGGAAGGGTGGGTGAGGCCACTGGCGATGGGATGCTGGTGGCGATGGGATGCTGGTGGCTATGGGATGATGTCCAGCACCACCTGAGCCCTGCTTGCTCCCTGCCTCAGTTTCCCTTCCCGACCTGCATCTGCTTGGGATGCTCCTGGGGCTCTTCCTGCCTCCTCATCCCCCGATGCAACACACCAGCCCCATTCCCACCCCCAAGCTGGGGACCGGACCCAGGACGTCCAGCTCCATCCCTGCGCATCCCCCAGAGAACAGCCAAAGCCCAAATGCCCTTTGGCTCCTTCAAAGCTCCAGCTCCAGGAGCAAAACCCCGGTAACCTGGATGCTCTGACCACTGAGCTGCGCTCCCACATGCGCGGAAAGATTTATCCCTGGGTAGTTGGCTGAGTTTCTAATGAGAGCCAAGACGGATGCTCCACTCACCAGTTAATAGGCTGGGTCTTGGATTAGTCACACTAACTGGCATCAATGCACTGATTTTCTTTTTATTGCACATTATAACTCATGCCTGGGGAGGCGAGATAGAGAGGAGTCTCGCGGCACCGGGAGGATACGGCTCCAGCCGGTTGTTCAACGCTCGCCGCCAAGGACTCGCCGCTTCCCGGCTGCCGTGGGTGGATGGCAGGGAGGGCTCGGCGCCCCGAACCGGGGACCCTCATGGCCCGCGGGAAGGGGGAGATGGGGATGAGGAGGCAGGGGAGGGCGTGGGAGGGATGCTAGGTTCCAGCATCCTTTCTGGGGGGGGCTGCGCAGCGGCTTCGCCAGCCTCTTTGCCTCCTGGGGAGGAAGGACGCGGCACCGCACTGCTGCTGGTGGAGCCCCCATTACATCTCCTGCAGCTTCTCCTCTTGGGTTTTGGTGTCGGGCCAGATGTCGAGGGGCCGGGGGCTCCTCCATCATCTCCCACCCCCGGAGCAGCAGGATCCAGGTGGCCGTGGGGCCAGCACAAGCCCTAGCCCACAAAGCCGCGTCTCGAAGGACCCGGACACGCTGGGATGAAGCTCCATGGGTGCCCAAGTGCATCGGTGCAGGGGTGCTGGGGTGCATCTCCAGCACCCATCCATCTCCAGCTCCTGGCTGGCAATCCCAGCTCTGGGGGGCCGGGGGGGCTCTGGCAGCCGGGCAGGAGCAGGCAGCGGCTCTGCGCGCCCGTGCTAAGCTGTTATCTCCCCATCTAGTGACCGCAGCACGCATAGCAAGGCGCACGATGCCGCAAATTCTTTGGGATGCTCCCAAATTATTTAGGAGCTGAATAAACACTGGACGGAAGAAGAGCTCCTGGAAAATACGCCCCCCCCCCCCCAAATCAAAACCTTTCGGGCGGGCGGGCGCTTGGATATGCCGTCCCTGCCATGCCACCCGCGAGCCGTGCAAAGAGGGGGAGGGTTGGCGTGCCTTGCGTGTCCCCAAACTGGGGACGCACGGGGCACCCCGAAGCATCCCCGCCCCGGGAGGCCTTGAGCACGAGGCGGCTCCAACCGCAGCCGCCGCGGGGTTTTTCCTCTGCTTTCCCCACTCAGCAGCTGGCTGTGATTTACGGCTCTCGCCTAAACGCTGCCACGTGGCCGAGCTCCCGTGGGCGCCCGCCCCGAGCCCCTGAAATCCCGGCGGAGGCCGATGGGATGAGCAAGGGGGATTTTTGGTTTATTTTCTTCTGCACCGCGCACGGTGCTTTTTTTTTTTTTTTTGGCTTTGTAAAGCAAGCAAGGAAAAAAAAAAAAGCAAAAATCTGCTCTGATTGCGAGGATGGCGTCTGTTGGTGGAGGGTGCAGCTGGGCTGGGAACGGGCTGGGGATGCACCCGCCAGCACTGGGCACCCCGGGCAGCCGGGTGAGCCCTGATTTTAGGCTCTTTCACCCCATTTTTCCCCTTTAAGGTGAAGTGGGGATTGAGGGAGCGGTTTTGCTCTGGGTTGATTCATCCCAACCAGCTATGGCAATGCTTGGGCCTGGCTTCCCCATCCCCCAGCCCACCACCGGGACATCAGGACACCTATTTCCTCCCCCCAAAACCAATCCTTGACTCTCTCTCTAGACAAACCCCATCCTCCCCCTTCCCTTTCTGACCTCAGGGGACATTTCAAGCTTTACACCCCAAGACACAAAGGCTCCAGCTCCCCCCACATGCGACGCGGCTGCCGATGCCGGTGATTCACGAATCCCTTTTTTTCTAGACACTTCCATAACTTTCCCAACATTTCCAGAGGCAAAATGCGGCCAATAATTGTTTTCATGCAAATTAGAGCCAATTAAACCAAGACAGAATTTACTGGAAGGCGAGACGGACTTTCCACGGAGTGAAAGCTGTTTGGATTTCATCACGGCGTTAATTACAGGTGAACGTGGGGGTGATTGCACGGCCGCGGCTCGGGTGCACGTTGGCCCCTGGCAGGTTTATTTTCATCATTTTTTAAGGTTTTTATTCATTTGCATGCAAAAAAAAGCAAGCCACAGGGTTTCTCCTGCCTGCCCGATGCAAGGGGGCTCCATCCTGACTGCAAACGGGGTGTAGGATGGAGAAAGGATCCGGCCCCGCTTGGGGCAGGCGGGGAAATTTGGGGCCGTCTTTTGGCAGGAATGCCAAGATCGCAGGAGCGAGGAGGGGGTAATTGCTTTGCAGCCTCTGGAGCCTCGCGGAGCCCCAAAGGGAGGCAGCACCTCGCCGACGCAGCCGTGAAATATGCAGGGAACAAGCCGCAACAGGCCGAGCCGCCCAGGCTACAGCCGCCCGCTGCGCCCGGCTCGCCCCGGCTCCGCTCGGGATGGAGCACAAGGAGAAATGTGCTCTCCCCACCTTTTTTGTCAAAAATTCCCCCCCCCCCCCCCCTTGGGCATCCCCATGCAATTCTTGCGAAGAATCGCCCAGCGGAGCTCCTGGAGAGGTTGCTGCAAAGCGGGTGCCGCACGGGGGTGAGGTCTTTGCTGGGCTTTGCTCTGGTGGTTGGGTGCTCCCGCGGCGCAAGAGCAAAGCCAAGGTGGGGACGTTCTCCTGGTGCAAGAGCGAAGCTGCAACACGCAGGGTCCCCTGGTGCAAAAGCAAAACCGAGGCTGGGATGTTCCCCCAGCGCAAACAACAAGTTGAGACGGGGATGCTCCCGCGGTGCAAGAGCAAAATCAAGGTGGGGATGTTCCTGTGATGCAGACCCAAGATAGAGGTGCTCCCTCCATGCAAAATCAAAACCAAGGCAGGGCTGTTCCCCCGATACAAAAGCAGGTCCAGAACGGTCCCGCACCAGCCCCGCGGTCTCTCCGCAGCCCCAGCCCTGCACAAACCCAACCAGCACCCGCCGCCTCCTGCCCCAGCGTTTCCACCCGGGGACGATTCCCCATGTGCCCTCGCGCGTTTTCCCTCATCTCAGCCGCTCTGGAAGGCGTACAAAGGAGCCCAACCCGCCGCAGAGCCCGAAACGCCGGCGCGGCAACAAGCTGGGACTAGCAGAGCCCAGACAGGAGGCGGCTGCCCAGAAAATGCACCCTGGAGAGGTAAAACCCTCGCGGATTATGCAAACCTTCAGACGCCGCCTTTTCCACCAAACGCCCTTACAAACCCTGCTCCCTCCTTGCCTGCAGCGAGTCGTTTTCCTTTTGATCAGCAAATAAAATATAATTAGTCGGGGGTTTTTTCTGTCTTTTTTTTTTTTTCACTGTCAGCACGGAGACCGACAGGGGGATTTCAATCTTTTTAATTTTTATTTCCCCCCTTTTCTTGTCTTTTCTCCACCCAAAACAGCTGGGTCCCGCATCCGCTGGCGATGCTCCTCCGCAAACAGCGGAGGATTTTGCAGGATTCAGCCCTTCGGAGAGTGCCTGCAGCAGGATTCGGCCAGGCTGCAAAGTACCATCAGCTGGGATTGCCTCCCTGGGGCTCACTGCCTTCTGCTTGGCTTCTCTAGTGTCTAATACGAGGTTGTACTCCAGCCCTCTGCAGAGGACATCGGTGCCATGTCTCCCCTTTTCCCAGCTGCCTCGTTCAGGATAATTTAGAGTTTTTCTCCCTGCTGTTAACATGGCTGAGAATTGACCAAATTCGGTTTGAGCTTGGCAAGGGATGCGCTACCTGCAAGAACGCTTGCTCAAAGTGTTAAGAAATGCTCTGAAGTAAGAGCTGGGAAGGGGAGCGGGGGACCAGGAGCACCCCAGGGTGCTGGGTGCCATGGGGGTGCCGTGGGCGCCGATGGTTGCAGGATGCCAGCGGCGTTCCCGCTGCGAGTAGGGACACGCCGGGTTGCGGATGCGCGGACGCAACGCTCCCCCTGTCGAAGACGGGCTGGAAAACCGGGATCCATCGGCGCTGCCGCAGAGCCAGGGCTGCTTCTCCCAGCCGGGAGAAAATGGGGCTGGGGGGGAGGGGGTTCACCCCCAAAACCTCATCGTCTCTACCATGCCGTGCCGGAGCTGCCCCCCCCCGCCCCAAGCCCTTTGCAAGCTCGGGGAAGGAAAAAGCTGAATTGCAGAAATACCGCTCGACCGTGGGGGCTTCGGCACGGCATTTCGGCACCCCGAAATTTTCAGTGTTTCCACTCTGTCTCACCTCATAAATATTTTCCCCCAAAGAAATAAATCTCTGGGGAGAGGCATGACCCCAGGGAAGTGGTTTCAGGCTGGGGAAGAGCAGCTGGGGGGGAATGCCAGGCTGGAAAAGGGGGATTAATTCAGCTGACGGCCCCTTTCGGGGTGCCTGGAGGGACAGGGAACTGTTTATCCACCAGCCTGGGTGCCCTGCATCCACATTCACGCAGCCCCACAGGTTGCATTTAACTACTAATTACTAATTTTCCCTCGATACAACCATTTAGTTATTTTTTTGACCAGGCAAGCCACCCTGCAGCAGCCAGCCCTGGGGGAAACGGGGATGTCCCTCTGCCACTGCCACCACATGGGGCCACAGTCCCCTTCCCCAGCCACCACCGAGGTCCCCAGGGGAATAACCCTCCCATGGGTGACATTTTTCACCACCTTATCTCAAAGAAGAAGCCTCTCTGCCTGGTGAACCCGTACTCGCGACGATGCCGTCGCCCCGCCAGAGACGAGCATCTCGTTTTCTGCTTGAATTTATTTACCTGCAGCTCCCCGGCCTGATCGAAGAGCCCTGGGCTGACGGCTCCTTTCTCCCCGGGCAGCTATTTATAGATGAGGATATTTATAAACAAGCCAGAAACGCTCCGAACGGATCGAATAACCCATAAAAATAAGGAGATTTGCAAGGTGGACACGGCAAGGGGAGGGGGGGGAAGCCAGCCAAGGTCTGCAGCTTCGTGGAGCGTCCCCCGGCTGCGGGGCGTCGGGAGACGGGGGTTTGCTCCTTTTTCCCCAGGGATTTGGCTCTTCAGGCTGGGAAATGCTGGTTTTCCACCCAAAAATGCCCCCAAGGGTCTCAGTGGCTCTTGGACACGTTGCCCCTCTGTGGGGCTCGTCACTGCTGTGCAGCTACTGAAAGCAGAGCGGTGGCCACCAACCCCCCCATTCGGCCACCTCCCTGTCCCCCAAAGGGCAAGTTTCACCCCAAATGAAGCCCCAGGGTGCGGCAGGGGAGCCGATGGTTGGGATCGCATGAAAAGGAGCTCAAAATGCAAAATGGGGCAATTCTCAGGGATTTTGGGTCACTCCTGACCAGGGTGAGGGGAAAGGGCCGGTTTGTCCATCCATCCCACGGCGTACGCGCGTCCAGGGGTGGCACCGGACTGGGTGGGTGGGGATGGGTTTGCACTTTGATTAACCCCCCTGCCCCCCGCCAATTAAATCAGGTGCATAAAATCCCACATATCTCCATAAAATGGGGCAAAAAGCATGGATATAGGGGAAAAAATTGCCAGGGGGGAGCATTGCAGGGAGCCCGGAGCCAACCAGCCCTTGGCAGCAAAGATCAGCAAGAGCCATACGAGGATTTCAGACCAGAAAAAAAACCTCTTCTTTTTTTTTTTTCATTTCTTTTTAATTTTATTAAGATTATTTTTTTCAAAAGCGGCAGATTTTCAAGCGGAACGCAGCCAACGCGGTTTTTCTCCAGGGGCAAATAAATAAAGTGAAATGAAACCTGCGGGAAGGAGCGTCGCCTGACCTTTTCAAAGACAATTAAAATCCTGACGGAAACGGCGTTTTAAGGAGAATAATCAAAGCTTTGCATGAAAAAAAAAAAAATCGCTTTTTTTTTTCCCAAGGAGGGTTTTTTGCTTTTGCCAGCTGAAATGATGCAGCGAGCGGTGCTGGTTTATGGGGAAATAAGTGGGGTTTTGGGTGCATTTGCACCTGCTGATGGTAATTGGGCGCAGTGCGGGGGGCTGAAAATTTCCCCAGTGTTTTTTGGAGGTGATAACAGGTTTAGGGGGGGGATTTCTGCTCGGTTGCTTTTTATTCCCCCTCCTTCCCCATCCCTGCAGCCTTGCTCAGGTTTATAGAGCATCTCTGCGGTGCTCATTACCACCGTATCTGTTCTTTCGGACTGTTTTAACTTTTTTTTTATTTTATTATTTGATTTTACGACTCTTTTTTTTTTTTTTCCCAGGTAATACCAAAAAAAAAAAAGCACATCCCGCAGCCCCTTTGCCTGGAGGGATCCGATATAAAATACAGAACAATTTGTCAGTTACAACAGGAAATAAAAATGATATATTAGAGGGACAGAGCCAACCTCCACCCCGCTCCCATCGGCAAAGGTTTCACCTCCTCTTGTCGCAAGGAGCAGAAATGCCGGCTGAAAAAAAGGCTGGAGAAAATACGTTTCTGGGTGAATATTTGGGATTTTTGGTGGTTTTCCTGGCTGGGGAATGTAAAGCCGTTTGCAGTGGGGATTTTTAAGCATGGGAAATTAACCCCAAAACCAGCAGCCAGACCCTGAGAGGCTTCAAAAGCCACTGGCGCAAAATCTAGGACCCCAAAAGGTCCTTTAATTCTATTCCCATCAATAGAAAATGTGGATTTGGGGGTGAAAATACCCCGTGGGGGGGTCAAGGCTGCTGTTACCAGACCTGAACCCGCAGCCAAATTCTCCACCTCAAGGCTGAAAATGGCCAAGTTTGTGGTTTCTTCACCAAAAATGAGTCTCCCCTATGGGAAACAGTGCTTCCAGCAAAAACATCCGTGCCCAAAAATGAGGTGGAGGAAAAAAATGGTTGAAAAAGGATGGGGAAAAAAATGCTATTTCACCATTATCCGTCGGGATTTTTTGATCTTGGCATCTTGCGAGGGGGGGTGGGGGCCGCTGCGGGAGGTGCTGGAGAGGAGTTGGTGCAAGGAAACAAGGCTGGGTTTTGGGTGAAAATGGAGCATCCCGTCCCGGGGGAGGGAGGATCTCCCTGGAAGGTCCTGGTCCCGGGATGGCGCCGGGCACCCCGCCCAAAACACACCTTACCTCATCCAGGCCTCGCTTGCACCTGGGGAGCACCCATGGGAGACGGCGGGTCAGGGTGGGGGCGGCGGGAGGAGGTCCCCGTAACGCCTCCGAGGAGCTGCTCCTCCTGGTTTGGGCAAAACGTGACTGAAAGCGAAGCCTCGGGAGGAATCGGGGTGTCTCAGCGCCCACCCCCCGCCGTCACCCGTCCCGCGGTGCCTGGCTGGGGTACGGGGGCTGCTCCACGGGCATTTTGGCCAAGCAACCATGAAGAAGCTTTTCTCTGCTGTGTTTCGGGGCGTTTCTAACCCAAACGGATCCTATCGGACATCCGCTCGGGGAGGGGGATGAAGGGAGCGATGCGAACTGGGGGGGGTTGGAGGCGGCAGGCGCCCCTCGCCGTGGCGTCTGGGCTGCATCCCCACAGCATGCCAAGCCTTAAAACAGAGGTGAAACCCCGAGCCCGGTGCTTCACACCCCCGCGCCCCTGTTGGCCCCATCCCCGTTTCCCCGGGAAAGCCAGCGGCACAGGCCGGCGGCTGCGGGCAGAGGAAGGAGGGGTTCGGGCCCGCTCCGGGGAGCGCGCTGGGGACAAAGGACTGCAGCGCCCGCCTGAAACAAAGCCCTGGCAGGAGGCAGATGCCTCCCGAGGAGCCGCCGCCGTTAAATCACGGCTGTGCCGGTGCCGATCTCCGGGGCTGGAAGCATAGGGGACATCTGGGGACCCCCCAGCTTGGTGTCACCCCCTGCAAAGCACCCACGCTCCTGGGCTGGGGTGGGGGGGGGGGCTGCGGCATCGCCCACCGCCAGGGTGGGGTTTGGTGCCTGTCCTGGCCTCGCTGGGGGGTGGGGGGGAGTAGTACAGGTCCGTGTGTCCAGGTCCGGGCTGTGTCTGCCCCCCCGCCCCGTCCCTGTCCCGGCCGGTTCGGCTCACTGAACCTGCAGGAAACTGGTCGGAAACTGGGATGGGGCAAACACACTGGGATAAGGATGGGGGAACTGGGAGGCTCAGCCCCACTGGGATAAGGGTGGGGGAACTGGGAGGCTCAGCCCCATCAGCCTGGGGCACCCCCAGGGCCATAATCCAGTTTTTGCAACCCAAAGGGAGAAATTGTCGTGGGGGCTGGAGTGGGTAGGGAGGACAGAGGGATGGATGGGAAGGCTGGAGGGAAATGATGGATAAATGGATGGAAAGGACGGACAGACAGACAGCTGGGTAGGCTAGATGGATAGAGAGGCTGGGTGGAGGGAAGGGACAGGTAGACAAATTGGGAGGACAGACAGACAGAAAGGATGGATGGATAGAAAGGATGGATAGATAGAGAGGGAGGGAGGGAGGGTAGAGGGAGGGGTAGGAAGGACAGACGGATAGACAGGACAGATGGCTAGAAAGGACAGACGTCGGTAGGAAGGATAGATAGGGAGGATACGGGGATAAGACGGCTGTATGGAGAAGGAGAGATGGAGAGAAAGGAGAGGTGGAAGGAAGGAAGGAAGGAAGGAAGGAAGGAAGGAAGGAAGGAAGGAAGGAAGGAAGGAAGGAAGGAAGGAAGGAAGGATACAGAGGTAGGAAGGACAGATGGGATAGGAAGGACGGATGGCCAGAAGGATTTCTCTCTCCTTCAGCACCTCCTTGGGCATCTCCTTCCTCCCCGGCACCCCCCTCCTTCTCCCCAGCCTCCCCTGCTCCCGCACTAACCTGGCCACAGCACCTCGACTCCTCACACCTCCCTGCTGTCCCTGTCCCCATCCTGTCCCCCTCCCCATCCCTGTCCCCATCCCTGTCCTCCTCGCTGGGGACAGCACTAAATAACAGCGGGGCCGCGCCGCTCTCCCACCTCCCGCATAATCACCCGGCAGCTACGCTCCTGCCTTCGCCTTTTTGATTTTCTGCTTGAATTTCAAAGGCGCCGCGCGCCCGCCTGCATACAAATGACAGCCTTTACCCCCAAATGGAGAAATGTAGATTTTTTTTTTTTGGCCGTTGCCATGGAAACCTTCCCTCGGCTGCTCTTCAACTTTCCAAGCATCCCTGGCCAACGTGGCGGCCGTTCAGCTGGAAAGCGGTCCCCGTGGTACCCCGCAAGGACGCGTGGGGACGGGCGAGGACGTGCCACGCACTGGGTGACGGATGGGGACCCAAGGGCGGCCCAGGACGCCTGGGTCCCCAACACATCCGTGACTGTGACCTTGGGTGTCCCCCACCCCGGGGATGAGAAACGGGGTTCAGCGTGGAGCGGATCCCCACAGCATCCCCGGAGGATAAACCCCAGCAGGCAGCTCTCCCACAGGGAAGGGTGAAACAGCGGCGTGGGCACTGCTCCCTATTTTGCCCAGTTTTTACCCAAAATGGGTCTCCCCGGCCATTTTGCAGCTCTGCTCATGTCGCCTTTACGACCTGCCTGTGTTACCCAAAGTCTTGATGTTCGGCACCATAAAAGCAGCCGTGGAGCCGGTGGTACCGGGCGAGCTCTGGTGTTGTCGGGTTTGGGGTTCAGGCAGCACCACGGCCTCGTGGCCTTGGTGTTATCAGGGGTTTGGGGAGACATTTCCAGCCCCACAGTGCGGATCCCAACTCCGAGGCAGCTTCCTCCCCGCTAACCCGCACCTGAATTCACCCTCTGGGTGGGAAAACAGGGAGACACGAGGGGAGCTGGACCTCCTCCCCTGGGTTTGCACATGGGGAAACTGGGGCACGGGGAGGGGGAAGGGGGGGAGGGAGGTGCTGGAGGGGCCATGTTGCCGCAGGTCTCCCCAGGGCAGAGTTGGTGGCCGAATTTGTCCCCCCCCCCAGTGCAGGGCTGTCCCCCTCTTCCCCTCCCGCAGCCGCCCTGCCTCTGCCTGCCCCGGCGCTGATTTAATGGGCTGTAATGGGAATAAAAATGAAGCCGTTTTAATGGGTTTCCTTCTCTTTTAAATATTCATTTTCCAGCGGCTTTGGCGGCTCTTTTCGCCTCCTTTTGTCGCTGGGGCTGGTGGAACGAATCCCATTTCCCAGCTCGCCTTGAACACGGGCGGCTTTCAGACGCAGCGCTGGGGTGGCCGAGGGACCCCGGAACTCACCGCTCCCCCAAAATGCTGCCATGGGGGGGGGGGGAGCCTCTACCCTGGCTTTGGGGTTACCCCAATACAGAGCCGGGGCTGGGGGTGATGGTGGGGGGGGTGTCAGTGTGTGAGCCAGCCAGCCCCACTGCAACCCTTTGACTCAAACCGCAGCTTTTTCCTCCCTTAATAACTTTTGCCCTTTCTTTGGCTTTTCCCAACCAGATTTGGGAGTTGGGGAGAAAAAAAAAAGAGTTCACCGGTTCGGCCAGATTTGGTGGGAGGGGGATTAGGCAAATTGCTGGCGTGACCCCGTGGGGAACAGCCCAGCGAGCACAACCTTTATTAGACATCAGAGAATCTACTGCGGCGGGGCACTGGTTGGGGGGCAAGGGGGGGTCGCGCTGTTCCCGGAGTCACTGGGGATTTAGGGGAGGCGGTGGGGAGCCAAGCCGAGCCCTCGGCCCTCCGTGGCCCCCCCCCGGGTGGGTGGCAGTCCCTGGGGTGGTCCCGGGGGCGGGGGGCGGCCGCCTCGCTGCGTTCCTGGAGGAGCCCGGAGGGTGGAGCAGTTGTCCCGAAAATGGGACTCGCCGGCTCCTTCTCCCCCCGCCCCATTTCGGGGGACTGACTCCCGCCCAGGAGACCCGGCTGCGAGGGCGGGGGCCTGGCGGCCGCCGAAGTGTCGGCTCCGCCCTGCGCCGGGTCCCTGGGGGCCACCGAGCACCCCTGAGTGCCCCGGGTCCCCCCCAGTCCCGGCGGTGCCCCTGTCCCGCCCGCTTCCTCCAAGCAGCGCCGGGGGCTCCGGGCCCCCTACTGCCCCGCTGCCCTGTGGGGCACCCATGGGTGCCTGTGTCCCAGCCTGCGCCGCAGCCCCGTCCCGTGACCCCACCGCACCGGCCGGCGGTTCCCCTTCCCATCCTGGAATCCTGCGTGGCC
>JAVKLA010000017.1:1069068-1088334 GCA_034782735.1 Sagittarius serpentarius | reverse complement strand
AGACTACGGCAGTTTGGGGTTCGGTAACACAAACCATCAACTGTCACATTCTCAGCTGCTTTACAGAATATGCTATAGCAGCTAACTCATCCCGACAGAGAACAAGTATCTGTCCTTTGGTTAAATAGCCTTGAAAGAAGATGAGCAATGTTATCAGAAAACATTAACAGGAGATCAGCATGTTTTCTCTGGCCTGTGTGGGTCTCATGGAAAACACCAGCAGAATAACAATATGCCACAAAGCAAGGCAGATTTCATTACTTTGGAGTGCCTGCACTTGCTCATAACCTGGATTTACACACTGCAAATCCTCTGATCTGATTACCTCCAGTGATCACGTAAAACACCGGCTTTAAACTCTTTGCCTCAGTGATAAAACAGCCACTTTGATTCACAACGACACATTCACAATAAAGTATACTGTAAACGTACCTGTCCACAGCCAGGGGCATTGCACACAAACGGCCTGTCGTCTCCCATATTTCATGCAGCTGAGCTAAGCTGAGGAGAGAAGAGGAAATTGTTAAATAAGCTAAAAAAATTAAAAATATCAAGAGCAGAAGCTGCCCTTTGCAGGGCTGTAATTAATCAATGCCGTGCTCACAGGGAAGGAGGATCTCTTTGCGCCCTAAACACAACCAGGGAAGAGAAATTAATCCAACTCAAGTTTAAATAAGACTTTGGAGGGCCCAGTCAATTTTTCACGTACGAAGAGAAAGCGCTGCATCGCAGCTAGAAGAGCTCACTGGGAACCGTGAGTGTGAGACAGTGCAGGCCAATGGGTAGGAAAGGAGCAGGAGTTTTCTGTGCCTGGGCTCACACCAGGGCCCACCACCAATTCTCCGGAGGGTCAAGGGACTTTCTGCATCTCAGTGTCACCACCTGCAAGACGGGGACAACACTGATCTCTTGCAAAGGACTGCCCGGCACAGCAAAGACCTACGAAACGCCCCCCAGACAGAGGGTGTCGAGGAAAGGCACAGCCTGCTTCATCCTCCCTTAGTATTTACAGTAGAAAGCACAGACACATACGCAAAGACAGTGACAATCTACAGGAAAAAAAAAGTGCAAGCAAGAAGCGATCAAATAAATCCAAGTCCTCTCTATGTACAAGTTATATTTTCAATGGGAGAGAACTAAAATTTGTCATTTAATTAATTAAGGGATTATAGGAGTGGTGCTCCGTTTTACAAGGCAATAATCTGGCTCCCTAGTGGGTAAACTACAAGGCTGATGGCAGGGGTAGTTTATCACAGATTATAGCCAAGGATAACAAAACACTCAGTCCTATTATGCTACAAGTGAAGCTATTCTTATTAATAAAAAATAAGAGTAAATAAAGTAACCCCCACCACCTCAAATTCAAGAAATAATGGTTCCCTCCACCCACTGATATTTTTATAGCAGGATTTTAAAAAGCTATAATAAAGCAAATGCTATCTCTTCAGGGGGTTTACTGTGCGAACATGTTCTGGCTGTTCATGTTGCTTCCAGCATCTCTTACTCCAAGTTCAGCACTTGGCTTCAGCGATGCATGTCAGCTTGCTAAAGCCAAGAGCAGAAATGAAACCAGAACACGGCCAAAATGCGTTCATGAAGACACAGGCTCTTTTAGTTAGCTTTTCACATTTCTAACCATTAATACACACATGCACACACACACTGAGCAGCAGCGAGAGGGTGGGGAGGCTTGTTATTTTTAGGAGCTATATGAGAAAGTGCTCCAAGAATGCGACTTAGGAGCAGAGGGTGAATGCATGTGCTACAGAAAACAGTCCCCTTTTGCTTTTATTGAAAAGACGCAGAAATCAATTACTGCTTAATATGAAAAAAAAAAAAAAAAAGAAGAGTATTTTTCTATTAACACGTGCTAGGGCAGTGTGCAGCTAAAATGGGTGGCTACAAGAGGTGGAATTCCCCTCCCTGAGTATGGCTCACCCGCAGCACACAACAACAACCAAAAGCTATGAGAAAGTAGCTGCCAGTTCTCCCACAAAAAGGGGAGAGACGTCCACAACACTAGACTATGTTTGGATTTATTAAGCAAAACTCCAGGGCCTATGCAAACAAGAACTCACAAAGGATAAATAGCCCTCTCACAAATGGAATGGGCGAGCAGCCAAAACGCTCCCTAGCATAGGACAAGCATTAATAATAAAGGCAATAAAGACGGCCAGGAACATCCACCCACCACAGCAGCCCCAGAAAAGCCCACCGAAGTGACATGGGGCTTGCAGAACTGGAGGGTGGTGTGGCAGGAGACAGCAGCAGCTCTGTATCTTCACCGGGAAGATTAAACCCTGGCGAAGGCTAGCCTTGAGGTGACACGGGTGCAGATGATAGCAAGACGAGTCTGAAGGAGGACACATTAAAAAGACAGGACTCTCCGTACCATCCTTCTGAACTTCTACCAAAGCTCCAAACTGGAGCTCTAGAAACCAAAATACCAACCCATTGCTCTTGCCTGCTAAACAAATAGGGGATCTCACCTCCAGCCACAACCAACTGATCCTCCTCCAAGAGGAATCTCCTTCAGGCCCTGAAGTAGCTGACTTACATGCACCTGCTGCATCCTAACAGAGGACATACGAACCGCTGTCACAACCTGCTCTGAAGGCACAGAGAAGCCCAGGCTTCCTCGGGAAGTTTTAACAGGCAAAAGCAGCCTCTAGCAAGGAGGGATGAAGAGGTCAAACCTTCTTGTAATACCAAACCACTGCTCAGATCAACTCCCCGATACTGCAAAAAGAAGCACAAAACTCATTAAACACTTTTTATCACCTGCACTCGAGGTCCAAAAATATTGCACCGAAACCTTCCAGTTAGCTGCACAAAAAGCTACAGCTCTGAATGGGTCAAGAGACTGTGCTTAGTCCTTCATCACCCACTCCTAGCAGAGGGCAGCCTAATTACTGTTCTTTCTGTAAGAAAATAACAGGAGAAATCAGATCAGATGCAAAGGAAACATCAACTCAATGACTGCCATTCTACCATCACCTCTGCAGTATGGTTGCAGGTAAGACTATGGCTATCAGGATACAGACCAAATAAAAGTCAACAATTGCTACCGCGGGCAACTTGGACCTCGTTTTTCTCCCAACCAACAGTCAGACTGTGACCAGTCTCACTTTGCACCCATCTTCCTTGTCCATAAGAGACAAGGATCTGTCCCACAGCTCTCAGCATGGCCAAGGCTCCCAGGAGCCACAGTCAGTGCTGTCTATCACGCTGAAGGTAGAAGCAAGAGTCATTAGTTCCAGATTTCTTAATCCCTATTCAGTCAATGATTTGTGCGGGCTTTGACAAATTGGTTGCCCGCCTACAAAGTGAGGGACAGAACTTTGCACTTGTGGGGGCTCAGGGTTTGTGGTTGAACAGTGCTTTGACGGTGTAAATAGCACCAGAAAGGACCATGCTTACAGCCAGCAAGCTAAGCGCATGGTCATATGAGAGCTGAAAGCTCCTCTCAGAGTCCTCACTGACAGGTATGCTGGTGAATTGATCCACAAAGGGAGCCAGGGTATCGTGGTTTAACCCCAGCCAGCAACTCAGCACCACGCAGCCGCTCACTCACTTCCCCCGTACCCAGTGGGATGGGGGAGAGAATCAGAAAATAAAGTAAAGCTCGTGGGTTGAGATAAGAACATTTTAAAAGAACAGAAAGGGAGAAGCTAACAATGACACTAATAACAACAATGAAGTGACAATAATAATAAAAGGACTGGAATACACAAAATAAGTGATGCACAATGCGGTTGTTCACCACTTGCTGACCAATGCCCAGTCAGTTCCCGAGCAGCCCTCCTCCCCAGGCCAACTCCCCCCAGTTTACAAACTGGGCGTGACATCCCATGGTATGGAATACCCCTTTGGCCAGTTTGGGGCAGCTGTCCTCCCACCTTTCCTGTGCCCCTCCAGCCTTCTTGCTGGCTGGGCCTCAGAAGCTGAGAAGTCCTTGAGTTAGTCTAAACACGACTTAGCAACGGCTGAAAACATCAGAGTGTTATCAACATTCTTCTCATACTAAACCCAAAACACAGCGCTGTACCAGCTACTAGGAAGACAATTAACTCTATCCCAGCCGAAACAAGGAGATACAGTCTTCTCCAGCATTTCCCACCATATGTGTTTAGTGCTCCAATTTTTTTTTCTCTATGTGATTTACGAAGATGTCAGGTGAAAATGAACTTGCTGTTGAGCCTTGCTGAGTCGTGCTGTTAGACACTCAGCCCACCTTGGTATGTTGCAAGTGTTATTACTCTTTTTAAGCTGGTTGACAGGACTGTTGCTAGTCGGAGTTAACTTGGAAGCGCTGCACAATCCATGTGGCACAACTGTGATGGTGATTGCATAGATATGCTGTGTAGGAAGATGGCAAGAATAAAAGGATGTGGCTTAAAAAAAATCAGACTTCTCATTAATGTCTTTATTCCCATCTCTTCTGAAACCCCTCGGAGCCCGACTGGAGGAGGTGCTGACTGTGGGGGAAGTTCTCGGGATGGCTGAAAGGGGGTTTGTGGACGTGGCATGGGGCAGGCGGGAAATTTCCCTCGCCTGTTTTGAAAGATGGGGAAGTTTGAGAGAGGAAGTGTGAGTAGATGGGTGTGAGAGGATGGTTGGGGGAAAGAAACCGAATCCTCCTTCCGTCCTCCTTGAACACGCAGGATCCTGCTCGCAAAGTCCACCGGTTTCACGTGATGAGGCAGCCAGGAGGAACGGGAGCTTGTCTGAGGGTGTGCAGTGGGGGATCAGGGCAACAAGGACACATCCTTGCCTGCAGCTGGTCACTGCCTCTTTGTGGTGGAAACATTTTTAAAATGGCTTAGTAAAATACGCTCAGCTTCTGGCAGGCTTTGTGGTGCATGTGTTGTTTTTTGCAGCATGTGTTAGTAGAGGATCTCTGGGTTGGATTTTGTTTTGGACTTGTTTTCTGCTGCGTCACATGTGATGCTTTTTTGCATTCTGTTTGGTTTTATTTATCCTTCTAACTTTCTTGGGGCTTTTTTTTTTTTTTTTTTTAGGTTCCTAGCACCAAGAATTAAGGCCAGATTTCCAAAACCACTCTTCCCCCAGTCATTTAACACCCAACTGTGAAGCGTTTTGAGAGGAAATGCTGGGAGAAGATTTTTTTTTGTAATAGACCTTCAGGACCAGGGACCTGTTGCTTCCTGTAACTTCATTAAATTCCCCCCCACCCCTTTAAAGTAATCTAGTTTCTTGGGTTTTGTTTCAAGGAACTTGTGATACAATGGGTGAATGCTGAGTAGCGTAGGCTGAGCGGAGAGGTAAGCAAGGGTTTCTCTGGGGAGATAGAAATGGTTTCTGTTTGGTGTAGAGGTGTGTAGGAAGCTGCCTATGGAGACTAAAACAAAATCACATTTATAGCCTCGCTTCCTTTTGAATATAAAACTGAGGTTTTAATCAGCCTTCACAATATTTGTCACGTCTTTTTGTCTGGCTCGTGAATTCCTCCATCATGTCACTTAAAGTCCTCAGTGAATCTCTTCATTCTGCTTCTTCAAATTGCTTTGCCCAGATCCAAAAAGTTAAGGCTTAACCCGCGTGCAGCCTTGCTCTGCCGGCAGAAGCAGCAGGAGTTGGAGGCTGGCTGAGCTGTATCTGTGGCCTCAGCCTTCCTGCAAGCGATGCGTGCGCAGGTGGGTAAGCTGTGAGACTGGGCCACGGAGAGCACGCACGCTGGAGGACACCAGGATTTCCTAATTTACAGCCCTTGGAGGTGCTGGTATCCAGAGAGGTTCCTCTCCAAGCTGCTGGTTGGTATTCATGCACTTGGGTTTGTTCTCCCTCTTCAGAGTTGATATTTACAGTGTGTTTTGCTGCAATTAGTCTTGGCTCGTGGGAGTTTGGCTTAATTGCTTCTCTGAAGTTCAATTTCATAATCTTCCAAGAGGCTTCTTGCTTTTTTTTTTTCCCCATTTTTTGTTCCCCACCTCCCCGATACACCTGGTGGGGCACGTGCTGATGCAGAAGTTAGCTGTACAGTAGCCTTTATATAGCACACGCTGTATGTTAATGCATGCCAAAGTTTGACATTTGTTTTTGAAACACGATAAATTCAGGGCCTTAACCAACTCCAACACAGTGTGGTTTCACTGAGGCTAAACCTAATTTCAGTGCAGGCTAATTATTTAGCAGAGCGGGATTTTTTGGCTTGCACCTCTTTCCTCTAAGCTCTTTGCACACTTTGCTGGGGTGGCGGTGAGAGGCCAAGCTGGCCAGGGTGAATTTTCCTACCTCCACGTCTCCCTTTTGCTGCTGTACATGAAAAAGGGCTGCCATCCTGCATCGGGACAAGCGCGGAGCTGAGCGCCCAGGCAACAGCAGCCATTTATTGAAGTTTCCCGATGAAAGCAATGTGTTTGGCTCACAGGGAGCAGCATGGGGATTGCGAACGGCGCTGCTGCTCTCATCGCAGGAACGAGCCAGCCCGCGGAGAGCCTGCAGCGGTCTGGTATGCCACTCTGCTGTCCCACCCTGTGTGAGAGAATAAAGCGGCGGTGGAGACGCGGTGCCAGCCATTGCAAGCTGGTTCATGAATAAACAAAGCTACTCTGCCAGCTACGGGCTGTGCTACCCACTGCGGGTATTTCTCTGTGCATGCTCTGCAGAGCTCTGAGCTCTCCTTGTGAGGCACGGCTACCGAAGAACCCTAAAAGAGAAGCTGTACAAAGACATTTTCCTCCCCTTCTCCTGAAAAAAAGATGTTTGAACTTCTTGGGTATGAAATGCATGTTGTGCCTGGAGTTCAGAAGTGTGTAAAGCTGCGAAGTTCACCACTTCTCGGTCTTTTGGAGATGCGTTGCCACGCTTGCAGTGCTGCCTTTAGTGGAGCTCTTGCACAGCTTCTTTTTTTTTTTTGCTTATGGAGAATGTTTTCAGCCCTGGCTGGAAAAGACCTTGTTCTGAATACCATTGTTACTATTTAAAATAATAATAGTAAAAAAGCAGTCTTTCACAGACTTCAGCATATTAAAGACTTGGCTAGACGTGGACTTGGCAGTGCTAGGGAATAAGCCATGCCCAAATGAGTGTATTTATACCTGTGTAACTAACCGTACCGAGCTGTCTTATACCCTTTAACTGTTTCCAAAGTGAGTAAACCAGACTTGGAGCAGAACATGGTTTTTTGGGTTTTCTGCCAAAAAGCTCTCGTTGGTGCTGAGTCTGCTGAGATGAAGGGAACAGATCTTCAAATTGCTAAGTGGTTAATGCTTGCAGTTATTTAAAATAGCCAGCATTTAAAATAGTCTTGTTTCTAGAGGTACAGCTGGTCATGTCCACGGCTGAAGATGGTGGAAATCCTTAGAAGTTTTGAAAGTGAGGTTGAACTGCTGCTGGTGAAGTTGAAGTAGGTTGCGTGTGGGCAGGGGAAGCTTTGCCAATTAACCTCCTTGCAGTGAAATGTAGAGTTTTCTTCTACCTCGTGCTGTTCTCATTGCAGCGGGATCTGAAGGTAGCCTTGGCAGCCTTTCATGGGCCATTCTTCCGCTGCTCCTGCAGTAGGAATATTCCCTTATTTTTTTGAGTGTTGGTGAAATAGAGCCGGAGGAGGAGGAGCAACAGCAGAGGAAGATGAGATCCAAAGGCAGATTGTCACCAGGGGTGACAGCAGCTGGGTGCCTGGTCTCCTGGAATTAACCACTGGGTCCTGAAAATGTGAAGGCAGAGACTTAGCTGAGCATCCCACAGCGCAGGGTAGATTTACTGAAAGCGGAGCTGAGGAAGTTTATCTACAACCTTAATTGGATTAGAAGTCTTTATATGGCAGAGTGCACTGTTACAAACCTGGAGAGTTTATGTAAGAGAGAGCATTGCTCATCATCCAGATCCTTGCTCTGACCGAGCCATGTGCAAAGCAAACATGATGAAACATGATTTTTTTTGAACATAATCCTGAGTGTGTTGGCAGCGTTTTAATGAGCAAGTATGTTTTCTGGTGGAGGTGGTGAGAAACTTCCTGGGGGATGCTTGCTCTTCTTCTCGTGGATGTTTTTCATCTTTCTACCCCATGTTGCTTTCTTGTCCTTTGGTTTTTGGAAAGGTCTCTATTTTTAATGCATATAGAGCGCCCGTTTGTATGATCCACATTTAGGACACTATATTCTTCATCTATGTAAGAGTTCGTGTTTTGAATTATGTAAACTATATATAGGAAATCATTGCTTTGTTCACCGCTAAAACACAATCATTCCAAAGGCAGAATGCAGTTCTAGTTAAACAACTCACAATAATGTACCAGATTTCTAGACATTGCTTGTATTTGGAATATTTCTTGCTCCCCTCTGATTTTAGGGCTCGCATATCAAATAATGATGCTATAAAATGTGTGTGCCTTTGAATGCTAAATAAATAAAAATGCCCACATGTGATGTAAATAATAACAGGTGGGACAAAATATTTTTACTTTATGACCATGCATACATACAAGAGCATCGTGCCTTTCTGTCCCCTGTCCCGCTGGTGCTATTTCAGTTATTTTAATTCATTGACAAGAGTTTTATCCATAGGTAGTCGCTCACATAAGGGGCTCTCCTGTTCTTAACTCTATGCAGCCTTGACTTTGATCTTCCTTTAAAACTATTCACATACCATTGTGGGGAAAATATGTTCAAGCTTGACTTGGGCTCTTACGTCCCATTTTCGGTAGCTTTTTTTCTCACTTTCATTGAAATAAAGGCTCTTAAGCGGCTAAATAATTTCAGGAAATGGGACTCCAGTTTCTAGGTCACTTAGGCATTTCCTAGGTAAAATAATGCATTCTCTAAGGCTTGTCACGGCTTTCTCATAATTATCTCTACTCAGTAAGAAACAGTGGGTCTCTTAGGTTTTTCCTTCCTTTCTTAAACTTGAATTATTTCTCTCTTCTGTAGTAGATCTCTTGCAATATGTCGTCCCTGCTGTGAAGAAGTATATAGCTGAAGATGTATCACCGCTAATGAAGAAGCGCAAGGCGACCCCAGAGCTGTAGTGCCAAGATCCGGAGGCTGCCTGCGTGCATCTTGGAGTCTGCCTTTTAGAGTGTCTGTTTACTCAGTGTGCCGTCGTGGTACATATTTGAACCTGCTGGAAGCAATGCCAGAAACGTTTGCTACCTGGTGATCTCTGCTTAGAGCCTCTTTTTTTCGGTGGGCTGCTGGGGTTCAGTTGGTTGTGGTGTGAAGGAGTGAAGGAAAGCTTTTTGCTTGAGACTGTGGGGAAGGGTTGTGCCGTGTCGCTTTGGCTAGAGTTGGATAGAGGTGTGCTCTTGCCTCTTGTTGCTCTGGGTTCCTGCTTAGGTCGCTACCTTGTTCTTGGTGACAGATGTACCTCTGGGTCTAGCCAAAGACACAGGATCTGCTCTAATCTCAAAGGTGACAGCAGCGGTGGGAATTAAGTGGAGGCTTGTCTGACCGCAGTGGTGAGGCTGAGGGGCTTCCATGTAGTTCCTCCTGTTTTGGAGGAGGTCCTGGAGCAACCAGTTGATGATGAACTATGCCTGGGGCCTTGCTGCTCATTGCAGTGTTGAGGTTGGATGCTGTATTTGATGGGAGTGGGCTAGGTGCCCCCATCAAATACTCTACCTGGCTGCTGCCAGTGAGTCCTGCACTGTCCTCTGTGGGGGTCTTGCAGTTTGGTCTCTCCTTCGTGTCTTTGTGTAAATATCTTGGGGACATCCTGTAGAGACAATCTTTCCTCCAGAAATTGGGAGTGGGAGCACAACTTTGGCATATGAGTAATTGGATGATGATTTAGAGATGGTCTTTCTCCATCTTCTTGCCTGGGGAAGTTGCTGACTTGCTCGTTTATGTTGGATTTTGTCTCATGTTCATCAAAGGCTTTGAAACTCTTTGGACAGGTGCCTTTTCATATTAGAAATCTGATACTTGGCACCTAACTAGAGAAACATTGCCTGTGTTAAAGCATGTTTTGCCAAGCTACAGCTGCTTCGGTGATGTTTGGCAAGGATTAGTTAAAGTAGGTATTTGAAGAGCAGTAGCTACTTCTCTCTCAAGAATCAGACACTGAAGGGAGGAGGAGGAGGATGTGTGCTGTTAGTGTGATGAAATCTGACCTCCTTGCGTCTTGAAAACACCGAACCCGAGAAGTGCTCACAAGGCATCTGCATACTGATGTCACTCAACTCGATGTTAGAGAGCAGAAGGACCTCCTGAAGACAGTTCCAGATCACTCCAGCCTTCTGGTGGTTGGTCTCACTTGCTTTTTTCACCACGGTGTTCTGCATAGATCAAAACCAACACAGTATCCTTCCCTTTGTGCTGCCTGCGAGGTACAGACAGACCCGTGGCTCGGCTGGGGCCCAGCTGTGCCGAGATGAGACGAGACTTCTCCAACACCTTGCTCCGAAGTTGGAGGCCAGGCCAGATCTGATCTGGAGGCTGGCCAGCGTGAGCAGGCTCTTGGACAGTGGAGCTTCTATAATGGTTTTTATCCTGCCAGACCCTAATGTGGAGGCAATGTTAATGAATTACACTTTTTGTTATGGTAACGGTAAACTTGTTGCTGTTTATAAGAGGGTTATAAACAGTGTAAGTCGTGTAGCTGGGAGGACTGGTGGAAGCTGTGCTGGGAAAAGCCATCTGGCTGCCTGGACCTCTCAGCCGAGGGGGTTTGTTGCTCTAACTGCAGGGGAAAAGCTTTTTTGGTCTCAGCAAAGTCTCTCATGGCTGATGCACTGGTTTGGGGCCCATGTTATTCCTTCCACTGGAGTTTGTTTTACGTTTGACAGGACGCTGACAATGCCTCCCTATCCCATCGCTCATGTGCTGAGAGGAGGAGAGCAACTCTTGTTCGTGGCTGTTGCTTTTTTCCAAAGCGCGTGGAAATACTCCTTGCAGGCGGGCTGTTAAGTTTCTCCTGTGTGAGCTGGGGAGAGCTGCTTTTTGAGTCACTTTAGGGCCTAATGCTGTGCCTGGTAGGAAAGGTGGTTCTGATAGCAGCAACTGCAGCTCGCTGGGGTGGTGAAGCTCCAGGGCTGTTTTAAGGCACTTGCAAGCGAGAAGCGAGGGTGTAATGCATCTTTGATGCTATCGAGGTGATAGTGTCCCAACTATTTGGGGATGCTGTTGTGGATAGGGGATCCCCTACAAGCTTGAGAGCAGTGCTGAACACCCAGAAAGGTACAGTCAGATGGTAAGTGGTTGGACTTTGCTTTCACCCTGTGCTGTAGGTTAACTGGTAATGACTTGTTAAACACTGTATGTCTGTTGGAGATTTACTTCAAGCGAGTTCCTTGCCAATATTCCAGTTTATACAGTTGGGTTTGCTTTATCAAGCTTATAAAGCATAAGGGTGTTA
Organism: Sagittarius serpentarius; assembly: GCA_034782735.1. NCBI lineage: Eukaryota > Metazoa > Chordata > Aves > Accipitriformes > Sagittariidae > Sagittarius > Sagittarius serpentarius. The sequence goes on along the minus strand of JAVKLA010000017.1, from coordinate 1,077,018 downwards.
TGCCTCTAAAGCAGATTTTATAGCATCAGCTTTTGGCCTTCTTTCCCAGATGACAATTTTAAGCTCACTTGTAGCTTTTTGGTTACAAAGCAAACATTCTCACTCCTTCCCTCACACCCCAAAATAACTTTAAAGTCAAAGCCTAGGACTAACAGCAGCCTGCGCATTTTCACTAAGCGTGGTCGTGGCCTTTCCCTGTAAAACTTAAAATCTTTCACAATGTCTTTGGGTGTATAATAGCTGGCAATAGTCAGAGATCTGGGCAACCAAAGGTGCAGAACAAGCTCTGTTCCTAAGTTCCTGCAGGCATCTAATTTAATCTGAGAGTCAGCAGTCATTCACCGGTGAAAATTAGGTGCCAAATTGACTTTACAAAGCACCTAAAGGCAGGTTGGGCACCTAGCCTTCTGTCTTGTAGAGCTAACCCTGCGACAAGGAAGCCTAAATGTTAAAGTGGCTTGTTTTGTTGGTTTTTTTGTTTTGTTTTGTTTTGTTTTTTTTTTTAGGAGGGACTTGACCCATTTGTGTTTACCCCACTTTACCATGGATTGTGGCACTCTGAGTCATCACCGCAGTGTTGTACGTTAATCCAGGGTAGCGTGGGGAATGCTGACACTAAACCCCAGCCAAGTGCTGTGGAAGACTGGGTTCCCCTCCATGCATTTTCTGGGTGCAGCTGCCTCTGTGACCCTGCTAATCCCAACCTATTCAGAGCACTGTGTGCTGAATATTCACCTCGATGGTGAGGAAGCTCGAGGCAGAGAGCTGTTAATGACTGCGCTTAGAAAAATAATAAAGAGCCTTTCCTGGAACGGTCTCAAAGCAACATGTTTCCTTCCTTGCATTTTAGTGGGAAATCTCTTACTATTTTTGAGAGCTTGGGGCAGTGCCTTATGCTTCCTTCTCTTTTGGCTAGCGGAGTACAAATGGCCGTCTTAGTCTGACTTTCTTTCCCTTGTACTTACCAAAAGCAGTTTGGTTTTTGATTGCAGCCAACCTCTCTTCCCGTTCCAGCTCCCAGTGGCAGTTACAGATTCTGTCTTAAGCTCTGCCTGTGATCTTGTGTATTCTCCTGTAGTAAGATGTATGCTACAGCACAGATTCTGTGCAGCCATCTATAATAATCTAGTTTATTGTGGTTTTATCTCTTCGTCCCAGTAGCAGTGTACTGCCTGTCCTTGGGGCTTGGTCTAGTGTCTTGAGCACTATTTGTGTTTGAATAGGCTTGTTTGTATCGCGGCTCTGGTTGTTAATGCTCTTGGCATGGCTCCCAGGTCTCAACAAAGTTACCCAAATTGATCTGGGATGGCCTTGTGACTCATTAGTCTCTGAGAATTAATCCCATGTAGCTCAGTCTCATAAAAAGTTAACTCCTAGCTCTGTTTTACCTTTTGCATTAAACTGGCATGCCAAAAGTAGAAGAGTAGCGAGGAGCACAGTGGCTTGATCAAGGAGAAAACAAGCTTTTGCCTGCCATAGGTGTAGTAGTACCCAGGCTGTACCTTGCAATAATCCCAGGTGACAAAGCCTTCTGTGGGAAGGCTTCTTTTGTGGGGGAAAATACGGGGATTATTACAAGAACACTGCTTCTGATCCAGTTCTGCCTTTGCTTCTGCTGTCAGCTAAGTACTGTAATTTTCCTGCAAAAGTCACAGCCCTCCCTGGATCCTCCAGCCTTCTTGAAAACTCTTTGACCCATTTCATAGCCTGGGACAATTGCAAACAGGTTTTCTGTATTGCCTGTTGGTAGAAAGACATGTTGCCTTTAGCTGCACCTTTGCTTGGACTTGTTCCTGCACGCCTGAGGCTGGTGTCTGTGATGGGTTTTACATCTGACTGTGAAGGGTGCTTTTTCATTTTGGAGAGTAAACCAGTTACAATCTCAGTGCCAGTACCTGTCTTCCAGTAATACAGAATGGGGCAGTTGCAGTGAACCATCCGGGTATCCTCTTTTTGCTTGCAGATGGCATTGCCCATCTCAGGCAATGAATTCTGTCATCCTAGAACCCCTGATAAGAGCCTTTTTGGGGGGCTGGGTGCCGCAGTCACCGCGGTGTCGTCACTGATCCTGACACCGAGCCACCAATGCAGTTATCCTGTGTGATTTGTCTGCTTTTCCTCACCACTTCTTCTGCCATTGTTGCTGTAACTGTTGGCAGACTTTTAAAACTGATGCTGAAATTCCCTAAATTGCCCCTTTTTGCAGTGCAGCACTCAAGCAATTGTTTGTTCTTTTGGAGACTGCAAATCTGAGGGGTAAGTGAGCGCGATGGGAGACTGAAGTCTCTTACTGGAATCTGAAAAATAACCGTAGATAAACTCATGCACAGGCAGAATATAGAGCAAGGGAGGCTGCATCATACCTGCAGGCGTCTGTTCATCTCTTGGAAACTAACAGCCCTTTTGTTTCTGCACTGCACCTTTCACTGACAATCTTAACTTACAGTCAGTTCCCTAGGTACGTCCTTTCTCTTGATGTCCCTATCTCTAGCAATTTTCTTTCTTCTAACTCATTTTGCAGCTCATTCTTCACTCAGGTCTTCCTAGATGAGTAAATCTTAGCAGAGAGAGACTTTTGTCACTAGAGCGTGCAGTTTGCTTTTGTTTTCTGTTCTACTTTAAGCCTATTTTTAGGAGGTTGTTCTGCAGCTCTTTTGGTTTTGTTTCATAGTTGGTGCAACCTCTAGCTTTAATTTTGTGGTCATATTAATGTAAAGTTTATCCTTATGATTTATGGGAATAAACCATAAATGTGCTTGTACTGGTATACTAGTAAGTGTGTTCATGCTGGAGAGAGGAGCTGTGCTGGCAAACTCGAAGCAGAACAATTTTTGCATACGCCCAAGCGTTCATTGGGATCTGAAGTATTTCAGCTTGTCTTGCAAGGCACAGATGCAAGAGTGTTGGGCACAAGCATTCCTGCAATAACAATAGTCACATGGAAGTACCACAATAGAGCCTTATTTTTAGAGCATTTTTCGTACCAACTCTATCCCGCAACGTTCAGCAGTTAATGACCTGGGAGTTTCTTCCATCTTAACACTGAGGTTTAAGGAAAAGGGTTTTTTTGACGGGGATTTGAGGCGATCCAGAAAAAAAAGTCCTTTCCAGTTGGTGGGAGCTGTGACGGTCCCGCTGTTGGGCGCAGGAGGTGTTGAGCCACTGTTGGAGGCAGCTGGACATAGGAGGGTAAGAGACCCAGCAACGTCCTCGGAGGGGATGAGGGGCCAGTTGCTCATGACTTTCTCAAACCAGAAGAGGCATGACTCAGATTTACAGATCTTGGCTTGAGACTGCTTCCAGACCTCAGCTACTTGTCAGTGATTCAACTGGAACAGGTCTGTAAAAGCTTCACGAACACAAAAACCCACACCGCTTGTACCTGGATCCTGGCGCGTATTAGGGCAATTGAGAGTACATACCACTAGAGTGTGGGATGTTTGTGGTAGCGTGCGCTTGTAAAAGTGTGGCTGTGGGGAACAATACTACAGACAATTAAGAGTCTTGACTGTGGCCCTTTCTGTGGCATCAGGCTAATGCTGCCAACCAAAACCATGACTTGTCCTGTGGCTACAGGCATACCTTGGAAACTCTCTTCCTCTGTAAAGCTGAAATAGTGCATTTGAAAGGATATAGAGCATCTTGGATGAAAGGATCCATAAAGGCCAAATGTGCTTTTGAAAATGTATATCCTGCTTCTCATGTCTCTTCCTAAACTGTTTCCAAATTCAAGTTTCTAAAATGGGTTCCATGAGGTGCCAACACACATCCTGGGGGAAATCCTTTTCAGGAAGGCTGGTCTTTCATTGCTGTTGTTGATGCATGTAATATGTCTAATTCCTTTTAAGGGAGTTAAAATATTACCCCTAGGTGTCTGTCTAGACTAGGATAACGGGCTTAGGTTTTTTTTAATGGGTTAGATAACATGCTTTGGGACCACTTCGGTTTATAGACTGATATACCAGAGGGAAAGTAGCATATGGGCTGACTTTAATATCTTCAGGAAGAATTAAAACTTTTAAATAAGTGGGAATTTTGATTATTGTGGTAAGCAAAACCAGCTTATCCCCAGACCAGTGTCCCAGTCAAGTCGTTCATCGTAAGTAGAGGATCTGATGGGCAGCTCAGTTCATTTGGACGGGAAGGGGAGGTTTCAGCTTTCATTGGATACCTGCAGCCTTTTCCCCTCCAGCTCTTGCTGGAGTACCAAGAGCCTGTTTAGGTGGGTAAAATACATATTTTAATTTTAAAGATGTCAGCACCATCTTGTCTATATACGAACCTGGGCATCACTTTTAACCCCTCTAGAACTTCACGCCTAGATTGTGGTTCATTGCCAAGTTTAAAATGATACCTTTTGTTAGTGTTTAATGTACCTTCCAGCTAATGCTCTTATCCAGGGAGGCAGTAGGGGACTGGGATGAGTAAGGTGTGTGCATGCATGGATGTTGGTGGGGAAAAGGAATGACAGAGAAACTCAGTGGTAACAGTGGGAAAAGGCAGAGCTATTAGACTGGGGAGAATTGTGTGCAAGAGAGGCAGGGCCTGGGCTGGGGGAAATAACCTGTCTGCTAAAAAGACTCAAGCAGAAGGTTGTAGACTGGACCCCCTTCCTGCTTCCCATCCCAGCAATTCGTTTGCACTCTCTTGTTTCCTGGCGGACTTCTGTGCTAAGTCATAACGAAGAATAATAGCAAAGCAACTTCCAAAGCACCAATTTGAAAAGTACGTGGAGCTTTACATCTCTAAAATGGCGGTAGTGGGGAGTTTGTGAATCTTCTCCAAATTACAATATGCTTTGGCATCACAAAATTGGCAAAGACTTGTCCAGTTCTGACTGTGGCCTTACACAGCTCTTTGGGAAGACCCTTCTTTTCTCTTTCCGTCATGTAGGAGGAGGCACAGAAAATATCACAGCATGTAATCCGCCAGTGCTGGCACTGGTGCTGCAGGCAAAACTCAACACTTCCATCTGCCTTCCCTTTGCAGGGGCTTGCCTAGATTAGGGATCCTCACGGCTACTTTGGATTACAGTTGATCCTGTCTACACCAGGCATTGCAAACAGGTTAGTTAAAACGTAGTTCTACATATATTTGATCTAAGGTAATAGGTATATATTCTGAAATGTGGGGAAGGCCTTCTGTTAGGTTTAAACTTGGAGAGGACAAAGCAGTTCAAAAGTGGTAAGTAGTCTCCTCTTTGTGCAGCTGTATCAAAGCCTGTAGGTCTCCTAATGCCTGTTACAGGGGCGAATTGCCACCTTCTTCATCGCTTAGAGTAAGCTCTTGTGCCCACGTTCAGCCCGTGATAGATTTTTCATTTATGAGTCTCCATGGTTCTAAGGGGATTTCATATGGTTTGAGTTCTGCAGGTGCTAATTTGATACTTTGATTTGTTTGAGGGTTTTCTTTTTTAATTCTCTTGACTCTTCACAAGGGAATTCTTCCAGCAAGTTTCAGGTGGGTCTGCTGACTGAATTATTTATTAAGCAATCTGCAGCATGCTTGGTGTATTGCACACAAAATTGATGTGGTGTCCGTGCCACCATGTTCACACTCTTGAGTCAGATTTTCCAAAGCCTCAAAGTAAAGTAGATTGTCTCCAATTCTTTCTTCATCAGACCAATAATCATCTCCAAAACAATGTCTTGTAATTCTTCTGAACTTAATAGAAGCCCTCTGCTATCAGTAAGGCCTCAGGCTGTCCGAAATGCTCTCTTGTTAATGGACATTTAAAACACGCTGCCTCATAGAACACACAGCAAAATACTTAACTTTATTACACATCGGCTGTGACTTGATTACATTTTCCTTTAAAAATGCGTGCGATCCCTCCCAGCTAAGGACCGGAATTAACAAAAGGCTTTGCGCACGAGTTCCTTGTGGAATCAAAACTTTAAATATCTTTACCCTGCAAATACAATTCATGGAGCAGTTGAATAAGTGGAGCCTATGTGGGTGTGCGTTTAATCTCTAGAAGGTTTGTTTTCTCTAGCTGCAAAGCAATTGTAAGTCGGTTGCCCAAGATCACAGCACAAGGCAGTGATGGAGCTGGGAATTGGACTTGGGTGAACATTGCTCTAGGGCTCTGCCTCTCTTTGTTTGGAGAATTGCCCCTCCTCTCTCAGATGCTATCCCAACACGGACCTCCTGTGTCAGCTTGATGTTAGCCCAGCATCCTGGCACGCACTGAAGCACTCCATGTAATATCTCTCATTTATCTCCATGCCAGAAGTAGGAAGAGGCAATATCCCCAACAAATCGAGAACGAGATTAACTTCAGGAAAAAGTCATCATTGCTCTGTCAGCGCTGACACCCTTGGATAAGCCGTGCTGGAGAAATGGTGAAGTGTGGCTGTTGTCCTGGCTACACTTGTCCGGCTTTGCAAACATCCCCTTGCGATGCTGCAGTTGCTTTGGTGAGGCGTTAAAATTGCGGTTGAAGGTGGGAATGAGATCCACAACAGAGCAGATGCACTCTTGGATGCAAAGCTCATGTTTATTCTGTTTTTCTGCATGCTGTGTGTGCTCCAGAGGAGTTGCTCCCGTTGAGAGCGCTGCTCTATAGAAGCTAGTCTTCAGAAAATTTGTACTCTTAAATGCCCTGTGCAAACTCCAAGGGATGCCTGATTATCAGCACAACACAGACTTGAGACTGCTGCGAAGTGTGGCTTTGCGTTTACTTCTTTTTACAGACAGCCTATAGGTTATTTGCATCAGCTAATAAGGCAAGAGAGAAAGAAAAACACATAGAGACTTGAGGAGCACAGTATTTTGGTTGAAAAGCTCTCTTCAGTTTTCTGTGAGATGGCAGCTGCTTGTCAGGTCTGTGCTGACAGAACTTTGAAGCACGCTTCAGTAATCTGTCTGCATTTCTCTGCTTCCCCTTGCTGTTTCCAACATGCTAAAAATCATCAAAACAGTGAAATACTGTCCCGTGGCTGCAGGAAGAGGAATGAGAATGTGTTCCCAGTATCCAATCATCTGCTTATTCTGCCTGTTCTTAAGAATAGAATTTATTGAAGCAATTTATCCTGACTAAATGAGATATAAATCTGAGCACATGTATGTACATACCAGTCATATTCTGTAGTGAATGAGCAGCTAAATCTTTCTTTAAAGAATGAGTGAATCCTCCTGACACTTTGCAAGATCAAGTAAACCGAGGTTTTTGTAGTGTGTTGGTCCCGATTTTTTTAATAGAGCTGCTTGTTATGCTATCAGAAGTAGCTGGCAGGCAGCCTGAAATGCCATTGGGTTTTTGTTTTGTTTTTCCTGCTCTCCATTTCAGTTAGTGTTATCAAAGCCCTGGGAGTGACAGCTGATCCATTTCTTTAATTTCTCAAATAGCTTTTATATGCATCGGAAGCATAAATATGAGGTAGAGAGACCCCGAAGTTCTTCATATTGGCGAAGGCAGCAGGCTGCTTAAGTGACAGTGGTAAGGACAGATCTCTGACCTGTGTTAATTAAAAAAGCATAGGGTTGGCTGCCCTGTGAAGTACAGCAGTCTCCCTCCATAATAGTTATGCTGCACGTTTAACAATAAGACTTGTTGATGGAATAAACACATCCCCAACCTCATCCCACGCAACTGAGTTTAAATGTAGGAGGGTGATTTAAACAGTCTTCAAACAGTTCCAGCACCAGTCTGACTTTGACAGCAAGGGGCATTACAACTGTCCTTTAAAGTTTTGTGACTTTGCTGCTGTCTCGGTAGCATAGCTCTTAACGTGGAGCTGCTTGATGACTTGAGAGTTGCTGAATGCGGTGCTGGACTGGCAAAGGACTTCTGATTTTTGTGATTAGTTTGAGAACAAACTGTAAAAACTGATGCCCTAGCGTCCTGGTTTCGGCTGGGATAGCGTTAATGGTCTTCCTAGTAGCTGGTACAGCGCTGTGTTTTGGGTTTAGTATGAGAAGAATGTTGCTAACACCCTGATGTTTTCA
>JAVKLA010000017.1:1017482-1065643 GCA_034782735.1 Sagittarius serpentarius | reverse complement strand
CCCCCCGCCCCCCCCCCCCCCCCCCCCCCAAGACCCATTGTGAATTTTTCCTCCACGGACAACATGCTGGAGTTGGCTGTGGCCTTGCAAACTTTTGCTCGCTTTTCTAGGGCAAACGATTATTGCTTTAAATGAGTCTCATCCCCTTTTCAGTCATACGACCTTTCTTGTAGGCTCACCTGCCTGGGGAGGCACCTTTCCATTGCATTTTGCTTGGTTTTGCAATGAAGCTAGTGCTTTCCCAAAGCCAAGCTTAGGGTCTGCCTGGCGCTTCGTGGTGCGGCATCTTGGCAACTCACATGCCATATTAATGGCAAGAACAGGGGGCTTGTGCAATTACTGCTGGGGCTATTTTAATGGGAGCTATTAGAAGCTGGGGCTTCTGTGGAAGTACAGCCCTGTGCAGAGTCCAGGCAGAACTGGGTTTGTCTGTTCTGAAGTGTTTGAACCTCAAAATGCTAAGGTGCCTTTTGTAGGGGAAGGAGCGGGGCAGAGTTGTGGCTTTTAATTAGACATTTGGTGATGCGCACACACTTTGTTTTCCTGGCTGCAACCGTTGGATGTCGGGTTGCCAAACTATTATGGCTGTGGCGCGTTTGGGAGCTCTAACCGATCCCAGGGTGCTCCCCCTGTCCCGTCTGCCCCCCCAGCTCTTCAGTGTATTTAATATCTTAAGGCCTTTTGTGGGCCTTTCAATTGAAATTAAAGATAATTCTGCGTCCCTAGGGCATGTCCTCTAAGACTGCATGTGAATTCTGTGACGCATTTATTTTTGTAGCACAGAAATGGGTCAAAAATCTCATCTGGTAACTCTTGGGGACTGGGGCTCTTTAAGAACACACAGTTAGGACTTCTCTGCTTTTTGGTCATTCTAGCACTAGTCTCATCTGAAGCATTTTCTCTCCACTTGCAGGTGATCTTCCTCTTTTTTTTTTTTTTTTTTTGTAGGCTGCTTTTTATCTTGAACTTCTTTGCCTGTGAAATTGTGCAAGTCATTTATAAAATGTATTAGCTGTATTTGAGCACTTAATGATGTGAGGACTTCAATCATACAACCTTAAAATCGGATTCAAACAAGCAATTAAGGCAAACAACAATGTATTTAAATTTAATCTCCCACAATCTCCCACAAATGACATATAAAGGTGGTTGCTTCCTCCTTTCGCTGTTCCAGACTGCTGCTTATGGGTAATTCTGACAATTCTTCATGTTAATATTGAAATGTTAGAATCCGGGTAATTCATACCAGTATGATTCATTGTGATCTAACCTGACCTCGTGCACAGTTTCCTAGAACGTCCTTCAATACCTGTTCAAACCAGAGCATGTATTAAATAATGATGATCCAAGCTTGATTTAAAATATTTCCAGTGATGGAAAATTCACTGCAGCCCTTGGATAAGTTGTTCTAATAGTTAATTGCTCTTGCTGGTGAGGAAAAATTATGCCTTATTTCCAGTCTAAACCTGTTCGGCTGCAGCTTCCAGGCTGTGGATCTTGTTAATTTTTGTTTGTTAGACAGAAGATCCTTCCTGTCAAATTTCTGAAGTCTATAGGTGTTTGCTGGCTGATCAAGTCATCCCTTAACAGTCCTTCAGACTAACTAAATCCATGGAGCTCCAAGCCTCTCCATGTAAGTCCTAGTGTCTTACGTGCATATTTTTGTCCTCTGTTCTGTACATCAGCTTCAAACTTAAGGTTTTTAAGAGCTTTTACAAATCCTGCTCACCACTAACGTGCAGCAGTACTGCTGTGGGAGCACAGTGGTTCCCGAGAGCCATACAGACTGCTGTGGAAGGATCACCAGCTAAAATTAATGTTCGATGATCTGTGCTTTCTGGGGCAAGTGGAGTAAAATCGGATCGTTGCAATGAGCTGGACAGGGTAGCACAATTAGTAGCTTTGAACATTAAAAATAAATCTGAATTTGAAGTTTGGGGTCTAGTGGTGGCCAGCAGCTGTCTGCAGGGCTCGACCTCTGAAGCACGTGCTGCATTGTTTCCCCAGCATCTTGTGCTGCCTTTTGGCACTAAACCCTGACACTTGACAAGCCACCGTGGATCATCCCATCAGAAATGGCTTCTTCGTGTGGACTCGTGTTAAAGTGAAGCCTTAATAAGGGTCAGAGGGGACTGCACCTATCTTGGTTCATTCCCTCATTCCTAAAGATCGAGATCCTTGTCTTCAAACATAGGGGACAAGAAGGGGCAGTCAGCTCTGTGTGATCTGCTACAGAAACATCCTGACCGACCTTCCCACAGGTGCTGAGTACCTATGGCTCCGGTCAGAGTCTGTATGATCCACAGGCTGAGCTTTCTGGAAGGTAATCCAGTTTTTTTCACCCAGGCCCACAAATGCACGCCCAAGAGGTGCTGTGTTATTCCTTACAGCACAGGAAGCTTTTTCCCAGCTCAAAACCAAGCCGGACTGTGGCTGGCACTGGAGAAGGAGACTTGCTTGCAGGATTCAGCCTTTTTTTCTGATTCTCTTAAGAACTTTGGGTGCATTTTGCTTAGGAAAAAAGCTATTTGAATAGGAGGGTGTCAGTGGCTGGTGAGCCTCTTGGGTTAATCAGGGTCAACGTTTTTGGGATAATGCCTGGCTCACTGTGCTCTTTCACCACTGGGACTCTAGCATCTCTGTTCCTTTCTCCCATTCCTAAACCTTTGATCCCATGCCCAGTCCATTGGCATGTTTTTATCCCTGCAGATTCCTGCTCTTTTGGGTATTCCCCTGTTTGACGGGTGTGCTCTGGTTTTGGTGGGCTGCTCCTGCTGCACCGGAACAGGCTGCTTTGGTCCTGAGCAAGTTGGGCTGGGCTTCTGGATTTCACTGTCAGCTGGGGCAGTGGGCATGGGGACAAATCACCCAGTCCTTTTCCACGTGCTAGAACTGGTGATCTGCCTCTTACAAACGCTGCGTTGAGACATGCAGTAGTGTGGGAGGTCACGGGAGAAGGAGAAGGGAGAGCAGAGTCAAACTGATTTGAACAGGAGACTGGAGACAATTACTGTGAAGCCAGTGGTGATTTCCCCCGTTTAGTTTAAAGGGAAAAAGAATTTTGCTTCCTGGTGTAATTTCTTTGAACCATTAGCTGCTTCTTTCCCTGTGTAGCTTGTGCCAGCCCCATCTTACATGCTGTATGTCCTCTTTTCCTCCTTTTTCCTTCACTGTTCCTATGTAGAAAAAGGCTGTAAAGCTAACTTTTCAGGGAAGTGAGGAGGAGGAAGAGAGAATGGCCACCAAAAATAGCTGAGCGGATCTTGCTGTACCCCCCATATCATCACAGCTAGTGGGCTTTCAGTGGGTATGTAAACATGTTTTGGTTGCTAGGTCTTTAGTGGTTGTTATTTTTGGATTCTGTACGCGCTCACTTCCCAACAGTGAGTCTGCTGTGACACAGCTGACTTCTAAATGTGCCGCATATACTGCTTTTAAAAAAGATTCTTCTCAAGGTCATTTATCTGGTTTCTTCTCTAAGAGGACAGGTGACACATTTTTCCCTGACCCCCTTCCCCCTGGCCCTCTCTGCATAGAGGGAGAAGTGCTGTTCTCCAGCAGGGACGTGGCCCCCCCATGCTGCTCCCTGAAGGCGAGGAGGGAGGTAGAGGCAGGCCCCTGCCTCCAAAATGTCTGCAGAAGACGCAGAGCAATGCCTCATGTGAGGCTTTCCTTGAATCTGTTAAGTGAAACTAATCTGGGGGTGGTGTGTGGTGTGTGCTGCTAATCATTATTAAAATCTTCTAATCCCGTTTAAAACATGCTGAGTGATGAAAGGCAGCCTTAGTGCAACCGAGTGTTAGCTGTAAACTTCAGCATTGCCATTAAAGGTGAAAGGTATTAACTAAGTCTGTATAATGAGACATCTCTGACTCATTAACACAAGGTAATTAAAACTTTGGCCATGCTGTCTAAGGCATCCAGAGCAAAGGTCTGGAAGGAAGGCAGGGGCTTCAGATGCTCCTGTGCTGCTTCGTTACTACGAGCTGGTGGTGGCAAAGGGAAGTTGCTCAATGTCTTCCTCTATATCCTCCCTTACAAAACTGTGTTAGACGCTTCTCAGGGTGCCTGATGGGTGATTTGGGGCAGGTAAGCTGTAGGTTGGTGGTTAGACGTGCGTCTCCAATGGTCGTGCCTCTTCTGCTCCTCTCCTGAAGGCTTCAGGAGCGCTGGATGCTTGAGGCTTTATGAAGTGTCATAACGGAGGAACATCTTTATTAATAAAACTGTTTGGTCCACTCCTGTTTCCCAGACTAATGGAGGGGCCGTAATATTGAATGTATTCTACTGGGACCGGGACTTTCCCTAGCCCCTGCCTCCCCACTCCACACCATTTCACTTTTTATAACTGACACAAATCATCACTCAGGCCCTAATTCCAGCGCTACAGTTATACAGGCCATTTCCTCAAACAATCGTTTGCTTTTTTAAACCCACCCTTAATTTAACAATTTATTCCCCTTAAACCCATGCTACTGAGGTGATGCTCATGCAGTGTCCGAGAAACGCGAAGCCCAGAACTTTCACGAGGCCAGAAAATGATTTTTCTTCTTTGTGGTTTATTGTATCCTCTTATCTTGTCATATAATAGAAATAATGTTTATGGCATTGAGGCCTCAGCATCACTTGGCATTTAACCAACCTCAAAAGCAGTTTATTGCTTTGTATACTCTGCCGCCATGACCATTATCCCTTAAATCTCTATTGCTTTGTAATATACGAGGCAACAAATGGCTTCTGCGATTGGTTAAATGTGGAACTGAAGCTAAGGTGTGTTTTGTAGCTTGTATAATCCAAATGAATATAGATTATTCTTTTTATATGAGTCCTGGTGTAGAGAGGAAAAAATGGCCCTCTTCTCTTTCCAAGAAGCAGCAAGCTCTCCTTGTCACAGTTCAAACTTTCAGGTGGCCCAGGACGTGCACGGTGCCTCGGCCGCTCGGAGGTTTGCCGTGGGATTTCCAGCCATGGAGTTACTGCCATCGGCAACCTGACCTGTGATTTGTACCGGTGTATCTTCATCCTAGTTTCAGGTAGGGACCAGCTCTGCCAGTGCAAGGAACGAGTCTTGTCCCTGTCTCTGCAGGTCTGACAGTGGCTGAATGTCCTCAGTGGAAGCAGATCGTTCAAGATGAGCTATTGTGATTAAGAGAGGCAGAATGATATAGTGAAGCAAGTAGGTAGGCGTGTGGAGCAGCCCAGAGGTGAGAGGAAGAAAGTGCCTGTGCCCATTTGCTTTACAACAAAGCATCTTTTCTTATGCTGTAATTTCAAAGGTTTGCTTTGTTACCGTCCTTCTCTCCTTGTAGTTATGGCGTAAAGCAAAAGGTAAGAAAATATTCCCTGTCTTGAAGCTGCCGGGAGCCTCCTTTACTTACATGAGAAAATCCAAAGGGACGTCTCAGCCCTGCTGGAGCTTGCTGCCAGCCCCGGCCAGGACCACGCATGTGCAGGACATGAATGTGTTCGGTTTGAATATGAGCATGTACAGAATGAAATACTTGTGTGTTGATTTAACAGCCTCTCTTAGAGTCTGCCTCTTGAGACTTTGTTCCTGAAGCTTATGAAGGGAAGCCAGACAAACTGCCTAAGAAATTCAGAGAGTTAAAATCGAATCTTTGAGAAACTTCAGCCCAATTGGCTACCCACTGTTAAAGCAAACAGGAATTTAAATGGTTATTAAGCAGAGTTATGACACCCTGTCCTCCAGTAGAAATTGTTACTGTCCTGGCACGGGAACTGAGTGGGACTGGACTTGGACACAGGCGCAGGGTGTTTTTCCTAAAGAATTCAGGCTCCTAACACCCACTGATTTAATGAGGTAGGAGCCGTTATGTCTTTGGAAATCTGAGGCTTATTAATCAGGAGAATGGCTTCTGTGGAGCAGGGTGGATAATGCCAGTCGGCAAAGCTGCACAGGGCTGGTGAGAGTGGCAAGCCAAGAGCAGGACTTGCAACTGCCCCCTTCTAGGGTTATGTGGCACGATTGACATCAGGTCTCAGCTCCAGGGGCCCCCAGGTGACCTGGACACCACGATGTCGTGGGGCTGGATGCCGTGTGTCACCAGGGAACCCAAGCAAAGGGCTGAATCACACGGGAAGCAGTTCCCATCGGCCTGCAAGCCCTTGCAGGTGGCCCCAGGTGTTACAAGACTTCCCCTGCACGCCCAAAAGGGTTGCTCCCCGTTGGGGTCGAGCTGCAGCTGATGCCCCCTGCTACCAATCGAATATTAAAATGAAAAATTGTGGATGTTAATATGGATTCAGAATAAAATCCTCCGAGCTTTATGTTATGCTTGGGCACAGATACCCCTTGTCTGTAGTTAGCATGCAAAGTCACGTATATGTTGTGTCCCTACTGCACCCAAGTGATTTGAAGAGCTAGGCCATAAACTAGAGTTTCTTTTCGTTTTTTTTAAATTGAAGGAAACGTCTGAAACTCTGTGGCAAGGAATTCCTAGCTGTGTACGCCTGCTTGCTTCACATCTGCAGCTTTTTATTTGAAGCTGCCACAGCTGAAATAAAATTTGACAGAGAAACATCTTGGTTAAAGGTCTTCTATTATTTTACAGGAATGCAGGTTTCCAGAGTTAATTATTTATTTCAAATTAAGGCCTTTACAGCTGCAGTACCTGTACATCAAGCACAAAATGGCAGATGCTACACAAATCTCCAAGCGTTTACAGTATGTAATGGATCCGCGTAAAAGTAGTGGTTGGTTATAGTAACTCTTTAGGTTGTTAGCATCAAAAGAAGTGAATTAATTTGAATTGTAACTCATGTATTGTCAGCAGAGTAAAATGATATCTCCCACCTCTTGCTGAAGGTATTTTTGGAGATGGGGAGGGGAAAGCTAATTTTGAATAATAATAAGCTTGAGAAGGCATCTGAAACCAGTAAACGTTTATTTTTTACACTCCTATAACTTAAAAACGGCCAAACCAATTTAAACCAAATTGGATAATAAAAAATATTGCTCCTAGGCTGAGCCCCTGTATGCCAAGTTCCAGCTTAGAATGAATTTTTATGACCAAATTATAAACCCCCTAGAAATGAAGGTTTAAAATGGAAATGTTGACAGACCTTTAACTACAAAAGCACTATAATAGAACTTCTTTTTTTATAAAATGGCTGTTTTAAAATATAATTAAGACTTAAATATTATTTAATAGCAGCATTTCCTGTAAGTTAAAATCTTTATCATTCCTATGGCTGGGATTCATTGCCAGTTCTGAGAACGCCAGCTCTGCTTTGCATTTGAAGCACGTGTGCAGTGCTGAACCGACACAGACACTTGTCTGTCAAATGGAAATGGGTCTGGACAGCTTTCCAAATTCCCCTTTTCTAAATAAGAGCCTGAATGCCAAAGGACTCGCTGGACCTCTGCGCAAATCCTGCGGCTCTGGGAAGAAACTGCTGTGTAAGCCTCTGCCAAAAACTCAACTTTTAATAACGTGAAATGCCGGTGGTTCATTCTTTGCAGGAAAACATGTTTGCATCCCCTCTGGCTGATTAGGTATTAATTAGGAGTTGTGCTTTTAGCGTGATGGCTGCTTTGGTGTTCTCAGCACACACTGACAGCCTTTCAGGGCACTTTGGAAAGCCGGGGACTGAGCAGCCGGTCTGGCCGTGATGAATCTGGAAGCCCCTCGTGCTGCAGAGCGGCGGCTCGGAGAGCTGTCCTTGCAGGAAAAAGAAAAGGCTTTTCTTTTGCAAGGGCTTTGCGCAGGCTTCTCCCCCCTCCCGGAGGGGTGCGCTTACTGTCGCAGCTTCGGACTGCGGTCATCCCCGATGCCCTTTTTATTAGCGCTGGTGCCGGGCGATGATCCTCATGCCATGGGGCAAGACGGTGCTGTGCAGCTGTCACACCCCAACCAGCGTGGAGCTTGGTTTTCATTCCTGCCCCCTTTCTTAGGCTTGCTAATTCCTCTGTTTTGCTGCCTGCCTTTCCCCCCGCTCCCTATTTGAAATGCTGCCGTTTAAAAATAACCCCTGGATGGTTGCTGCAGTGCCACAGATGCAGGGATTGTTGCAACACCTGGTTCCTGTACTGGCATATGGCTGGCTTGAAAGTGGAACTAGCAGTGGGAGAGTAACAGTTGCTGAATGGTGTCCTCTCCGATTTCCTGCTGGTTTTCTTGCTGTGCTGTCCTTTTGCAGGTGAATGAGTTTCCTGGCTTTAATCCTCCTGCCAAATACCTTCTCAGGACAGCCTTTGTTATCAGGGATGCTGACAGCAGGATGCAGAGACCTGCGGGATCTTCACCTTAATCTGCCGGGGTGATGTGCTTTGTGCAGGTTTTTTGTTAAAAAGTCTTCACTGGAAGAAGCCAACTGGTAGAAGGCAACTTAATCTAGAAACTGGGCATGTTTGTAGGTGAAGCTGCGTGACGTTACAAGCGCGCTTGTGTGCACGCACATTGTTGCTTGTCCTCCCTTTCCTTCCTCATGGGATCCTCAGGAGTTGCTCTCCCTTCTGCGGCCACGTGTGAAGGGCTGGGTTGTGTAAGAGCAGCTTTTCCCTCCTATGCAGGGACGGCCACAAGCTGGGACATCCGCCCCTAAGGCCGTTCTGGGAGGGGGCTTTTCTTGAAGGGCAGGCACTGCAGCAAAATGTATCTGGAAATTGTAATTGCATGTATTTTCAGCTGTCACAGTTTCTTCCTCCTGTGTGTACTGTGCATACAGTGCTAGAATTTGACTGGCAAAAGGTCTCTGGAAGCCGCAGTGGACATGCTTGATAAGGCTTTGCTGCATATTTCACTAGAAACCTCCCAGATTTGGTTGAGGAAATGTATCTGTGGGTGTTTTTTGTGTGAATTAATTGCTTACCAACACGGATTGCTTTAACATGTACATAGAGGAGATAAGTACCTTCAACTCATGTTAATTCCTTTCTAGTTAGGATTTTCTCAGAAACATCTGGGCTGTGACGTTGACTTCTTGCTTTGGAGATGCAGTGAGGTTTGGCAATAGCTTTTACATTTCTGTTCCGGTGAATGCCTGTTCTAGAACAAGTCCTTGTTAGGATTTCTTAGGCATGTTGGCTGCTGCAGCAATTAAAATGAAGAAATATCATCTCTGGATTTGAAGAAATAGCTGCATGGTTTTCCCCTCTGTCGTCTTAGAGATGCTGTGCCAAGGCTGCAGAATACCTAATAACGTCTTAAAATATGCGGAAGCCAGCTTTAATGCAGGTCCTGTCAAAGAAAACGCTATCGGAGGATGAGCCGTGCTGCAAAGCATTGGCTCGCCATCCGCTGCTGCCGTATCAGGCATGCTTTCCAATCGCTTCATTAGCATACTTGTTCATTTTGGCATAAAAATGGAGTATATGAGGCGGCACACAACTAGTAAACCTATTTCATGTGGCAATAGAATAGCCAGTAATGGATCTAATTGCCCTTTTGGAGCACCCTTTGTCCCAAAGGATTCTCCAACTGGTCACAAATCACATCAGAAGTGCACCTACCGCTGCGCTGCGGTGCTGGAGAAGGTGCGTTTCAGGTCTCCCGTGCAAGGGGAGCCCCTCCTGCCCGTGAGATGGGGGCTGAGAGCTCAGAGGCAGCGGCACAGTTCTCTTCAGAGACGCTTAAAACTTCGTTTAACCTTCCTCGTTCCAGAGGAAGGGCGCTGAGTAGCGCTGTGGGGCATCAAGCCTTATTTCCAGGGAAAGCTGGACTGTTAAGCCATCTGCTTTTCAATGGGTGACTTGCAGACTCAGCAACTATAAATATATATGTAGCAAGAGAGTGCACGCACGCCAGGGTATGTTCCTATATGAGCAGTCATATATGTATATCTACATACATATTTATACGAATGTGAACATATCCTGGCTACCAGTCCCCCTTTATTGGGGCTGTTTGATGCCCTGCCCTTGAGGGCAGCAGGAAGGAAAGCCAGCAGCAGTCATTACTCTGGACGTCGACGTAGGAGAGCATCCCTTGCTTGAAAAGCGGCCTCTGCACGGCGCCAGGGGATGCAGGTTTTGCAGAGTATCCAGTGATGTGTGTGCTTTACTCGGGGCTTGCTGTTTCAAAGAGGGTAGTGCCGTTCTCGCCTCCCCTCTCGCAGAGCACGCAAGAGCCCCCGTGCGTATCTCACACCTGCAGCACCAGTTGGTCGTGCTGCCCGCAGGCCAGCGAAGCCCATCGGACTGGGTCTGGAGTTTCTTGGACACTGCCAGGTTTCTTACGATTTGAATTTCTGGGTCTTTGTTTTTCTTTTTTACTGAGCCATATCCTCGTTGTTCCCAGATTATGGGACAGTTTCCACACTCTGCAGCGTGGGGGAACGAGGAGGGAGGGTTTCCCCCTTCTTGGGAACATGATCAGGGCTGCAAAAATACCCACAAAGGAACATGGCCGTGTACTTGCAGGGAACGGTTTCTTCTCTTTTTGATTTAAGGGAGTTTCACAACCATGGAGTTCCTTCTTTGAACGAACTAATCTCAGCCCAGTCCTTACCTAAAGCTCTTGCTCTATATCAAAAATGCAAACTGCATGTGCTGGTAGCACGAAGCCATAAATTGAGCCAGGCTCTTTTATTAACTTGAAATTAGACTGATCTAAAAGCTTGCTTGTGGTCTTGAGCTTAATAGGAGCAGAAAGCTGCCAGTGGCTGCATACTCTCGAAGCCGAATGCGAACCTGCGAGTGTTGCCACGTTGACCGTGGCTTGTGAGTTTAACCTCATGTGATCTTATCTCAAGAACTGCAAAACCTGTTTTTCATCCCTGCTGTATGGCAGCTGCTGTCCTTCGTAAAGCAAACGAGAAATAGGGCACCAAGTTTGGAGGTTTTAGAGGGAGGAGGGTTGGTTAGGAAATGGGAGAGAGATCTTGACGTACAATCAAAGCCTGCCTTACACTCGGGATTGAATTTTTCCTGCCTCTTTTGAGCTCTGGGTTTTTTCTTGGCCAGTAAAATATTTCCTTATGTTAAAAACAGTCTTTTAAAGACAAGGCTGTTTGGTTTTTGTTTGTTTGTTTGTTTGTTTGTTTCTGTTGTTCAAAGCCTTGCTTGCTACCTCTCTGCTAATCTCTGGGAAAATTGTGAATGCTTTGTATTTTACTGCATGAAGAGATAACTTACTCCCCAAGTGCGGATGCAGCATGTAGCTTTGACAAAGGCCTCATTGTCATGCCATCACGGATACGTTTAATTTTCAAAAAGGTGCGTGAGATTGCAGGATTTTATGTAAACTTCTTGCATAAAATCCAGCCAAGTTGTCGCTTAAGGACAAAAAAACTGAGTAGGGACGACTCTGCCTGGGACTTCAGTCTCCTTCCCCAGCAAAAACGATGCTGAGGAGGCTGCTTTGGGTCGCAAGGAGAAAGACAGGCGTGTTTTCCTTCGGCTCCTTAGGCCCTGCACAGAGTTACTAGTAACCAACAAGCCTGTGACCTGGTTTTATTTCAGTATCTAGATAACCGTTTTGTGTTTTTTTTTCCTAAGCCCGCTTCCCCTGTTCAGTTCTCTAATCCCAGAAAGACACAACTGGGCTTTGCAAAGACACGAGGAGGCAGCTAGAGACGGCTCTTGGTAGTTGGAAAGGCAGCTAAAATCCTCTCTTTTTCACCCAAGGATGCTCGCCGGGCCAGAGCTGGGCATTGTTGGATGGCGGAGGCCGCTCCGCCCCTCTGCGGCAGCCGGGCCGACACGGCTGCTGGTGCAAAGCAGCGCGTCGGGCGATCGATGCGGCTCTCCCCGGTCGTGGCAGCGGCGGTAGCGGTGATGCCGGAGCACGGGCAAACAGGAGATGCCGTGTCCTTATACACGAGCATCTCATTGCTAGAGAGCAGAGTGGAAAAAAACCTTTAAACCGTGATATCTCGGGTCCTTTCTAGAGATTTTATGTGAGATCTGAGAATGAAAGCGGAGCTATTCATAGAAGGGATTTCTAGTCACGCTTTTTTTAAGCTTTAGGGTTTTTTTGCCTAACACTCTTTTCCTCTCGGTGGTTGCTGCTTTGCATGAGAACCTTCCTTAAAGAGTTGGTTCTTGGGCTGAGGTGTAAAAGCTCACAATACATTTATTTCTAGTAGCTCTTTTGGCACTGGAGGAAACGTGAGATTTGTAAAGGACTGATGGATTTGCTGGGCAAACACTGCGTTATCCTGCCGCTGGGGGGGTTGTGATACTGTAGCTGCACAAAGGACTGGCATGTGCATGTCAGAAAGAAAAAAAAAAAAAAAGTACCTTTTGGGCTTTTTCTTCTCTGTGCGTAAAGAACAGGGCACGTGGCCGATCTGCAGAAGTCCCCTTTGTGTACAGAAGGTAGCAAGTGGGGATTTTTTCTTCGCCACGGTTCACCCCTTCCCTGGGTTAGTGGTACTGTCTGGAGGAATTTAGGCTAAAGCAGGGTCCTGGGTGCGATGGCAGAAAAGCAAAGGTCCGTGCAGGAGAGGCTGAGCTGTCAGCTCAGTAACGTCCCTGCCGTTCTTAAAAGATCCCCTGCAAATCTCCTGCCGTGGTAAATCTTGGGAGGAGCGTGGCATCGTGTTTATTTAACACCTGCTTAATGATGCAAGCTGAGAAACTGCACCACCACTTCCCAAGCACTTGTACCAGCTGTTTTGCTCAAATAATTTTTTTATATGCCGGATTAAAACAATAAAAACATTAAAGTCCTAAAATTCCCCCTGAGAGTAAACATCTAGACAATAAAGAATTGTGTGTGTATAGGAGATGGGGTGGGAGAGTTTTGCAGCAGTGCAAAACAAGCTATAAATTAATCTCAGCAGTAAACCCTGCTAAATTAAACCATTTCATAAAATGAAGTTCTTGCAAAATGTTGAATCAGTCTGTCTTTGGGGCAGTTGAAGATTTTTGGCTTCTTAACTTCTTCAGGTTATTTATAAGTGGTAAATGTGTCTTGTGTAGCTGTGTCAGTTGCTGCTTTTAGGCGGAGAAGTGGGGTTTATTTTCGGGGATAGACAGGGAGGGCTTTATGGTCACTAGAATAATGGACAGGAATTCAAAGCATCACCTGTCATGTTTATCTGTTTAAACCCCTTTAATGTGGGCTTCGGACAGGGAGATGAGCGGTTCAGTCTCAAAAAAGCTCATTTGCAAGAATAAATATTCAAAGGACTGGATTTTAAGCCATCCAAGCTAGACTTAAAAGTAAGGAGCAGATCATTCCACTGATGTCTTGCTTGTGTGAATCTGGCTGGCTCTTTCTTTGCTTTTTTTGTTGCAAGACTCCTGCCTTCCCCACTGCTTCTGCTACCCCAGACATCTGCAAAGTCACTGTGCGATGTGTTACCAGATACTTACAGCGCTGAAGATACAGGTGCGAGCTCTCTTCATTGCACAGCATCGCTGTCGACATCTTAATTCCGGCTTCTGCACTTGTAAAATCTGCTAATTCACCTACTCGCTGGGGTATTAATCCAAGCTTCTGTTTCTGTGGCTGGGGGAGGTGTTTCCTGCACACGTTTTAGGTATTAAAAACAATTTGTGATTGCTGTGTTAGCTTGTCTCCCTTTTAAGAGGCTTGTGTGATGTTTGCTATAAACCTCAAACATTTTTAAGCTTTAGAAGAAAATTTAAATGCATTTTGCTTTGACTGCATGTGAAATTTTATTATCTGCAGCCCATAACGTAGGCGGAAAAAATTGTTAAGACCCTAAGGATGCGAGTAAAGCAATTTTGGTGACCTCAGCTGTATATTTCTACATCGCTGAATCATCACCCAGTTGGTACCTCAGTGGGGGTAATCTCTGCTTGCGAGGCTGGGAGCACAGACGGGGCTGGGGAGGAGGGCTGTAGATCAAACAACGTGGGGAAAAGCTTATGGGAAAGCTGCTTGCGTTATGCTTGGCTCTATCTCGTCTGATTTTTCTTGCACTTAAGAGTTTATCCACTTAATTTTTATTAAGGGCTGCAGGTGGAGGGTAATGTTGAAAGGGTTTACCATTAGCCAGGAGCAGCTAAGGAGGCAATTAGAAGCCAGCAAGAGCCCTGGGCTGGTGCGAATTGCAGCTGGGGAGTCCGCATCAGATGCAGAAAGGCTTTTGCTGGGGATTTTGTCGGGTCACTAAGTACGCAGACGAGTGCCCAAGAGCCGGGAGCGCGTTAATGCACTCCTGGAGTGTAATCCTGTTGTGTAGACAGCTGAAACCTCCCCGTCGTGAGCTCCTGTAATGGCAGGCGTTGCGAGGTGTTTGGAAATGAACGTGAGAAGAGCAAGGAGACTTGCCTACCCATAAACCTGACCTGACTTGCTGGGGAAACTGGGCACCTTTTGAAAGACTGTGCAGTTGCATAATGATTGCAGATGATTTGGTGGGGAAAAAAAAGATCCGGATCCTTGGTGCAGGAGATCTCCCAGCACTCTGGGTGCAGGATGGAGTCAGGCAAAAAGCTTGGAGTTAGACCCTTCTGCAATAGTCTGCTCTGAAAAATCATAAATCTTGAGAGAGAAGAGGGTCACTGAGAACCTCATCAGGGTGGGAGCAGCAGCGCCGCGTTAATATGCCCATAAATCTACCTGTTACGATAAAACAGGTGGCTCTTCCAAGAGGCAAAAATAGTCAAACGCCCGGAATTTTTTTCTGCTGCTGCCTATCTCCTTTTAAAAGCTTAATTACCGTGGTGCGCTGACATCTGACAACTTATCATGGGTAATCATGGTCCTTTATAAAATACAGGACTTACTTTTATGTCCATGTCTGGAAAGCAGGGCCAGAAAAGGAGCGAAGGGACTCTGCAGGTTAGCCAAAGTCTTCGGGAGAAAGGTGTGGAGCGGCACAAAGAAAGGATGCGTTTTCACGTGTGGTGGTGGTGAGATTGGTGCTGGAAAGCTGTTTGTGATTTAGGGGCTTCGTGGATAAAGAAGATGAGGGGAGCTAGAGAATGGGTTAGTTGTGGGGGGAAATCATGCCCTCGGGTAAGATCTGGGGGCTCTGTAAGTACAGATGGATGGGAAGGGATGCAAGGGCAGGACTGGCTCTGGCCTGGCGGGAGTCGCTGCAGGGGTTTGGTGAATTCCTTGGTCTCCCATTTCACATCTTACACTGGGACGTATGTG
The DNA here is from genome assembly GCA_034782735.1 of Sagittarius serpentarius. Classification (NCBI taxonomy): domain Eukaryota; kingdom Metazoa; phylum Chordata; class Aves; order Accipitriformes; family Sagittariidae; genus Sagittarius; species Sagittarius serpentarius. Next base: position 1,050,605 of record JAVKLA010000017.1, on the reverse strand, counting down.
GAAATTGGAGCTGTCTGAAGCGATCTCCACTGAGCTTCTGCAGAGCGCTCATACCTCTCGTATAGACAAAGGGGGCCAGACCCCTCTTACTTCTGCAGCTCATTTCTAAAATGCCCCAGTTGCTTCTCAAGGTAGTCAAGGATCCATAAATCTCAGTTCGCCTCCTGCGTTCTGTCCCTCTGCACTTGATGATATCCCATCTACCAACCTCAGTAATTACCCACCTCATTTTTAGACTGTGTGGGTGTATTTAAGTTGTGCCCACGCGCCTCCTGTTATGTGGGGTCTACACTTCCTTATAGCTTGTTCCCTCTGACTAGCAAATACCAACGTTAAAGGGGAAAAACCCCAAGCTTCTACGCCGCTTGAATTCTATCACTTAACATGATGCCCTCTCCACACTGTTGCTGTTGGAGCTTCCCCAGGAGAGGTCCTAGCTCAGGTCCACAAAACCCACCCCTTTTTTCAGGCAATAAAGCCTGTAAGGAGAAGCTCGCACACCGTGAATGGGTGGGCACACACCCAATATTGCAAATGAATTGAAGGAAATCAACCTTCCAGTGCATTAAAAAACTGAATGGGGACCGTGGCATCCTTTTTCTAATTGTAGTGTTGTTCAAAGGTCAAGGCTGAGTCACGTCGACTTTTTCAAGCTGCAGCAGCATACTGGCACAATGAGTGCTTTTTTCCATTGGAGCTAACTTTTTTTTTAGGATCGGCTTTCTCGTAGTCCTGAAACAATAGTGCAGTGGAGAGGATCGTGTTAGCCTGGTGCAAGGCATTTTCCGAGAGGACAACCACCAGACCTCTCGGATGAGACCAAATTTAACCTCCGCTCCCTCAGCCCTTGAGAATTTGCTTTGGAAATGACCATAAGGGGGTTGGATAGGAGTTGAGGGACCGGCTGTTTGGAGCAGAGTCCGCTGCTGGAGTCCTGCTTTCCCAGCACAGCTTTCTCTTATGCTCTTCCCAGGGTAAGTACAGACAGGGAGATGCCACCGTCCCGCTCGTGGGTGCAGCAGCTCCCTGCAGCGCTGTGCTGCTGCTCGAGGACCCGACCGCAGACCCTTGCTCAGACAAGACTGCGTTGGGTATCTCAGGTCCCAGGGAGACATCCGAGTCCTGGTTTTGGCTCGGTTTTCCTGGCTCAAACCACTCTGTTTCCCTTTACCTAAATTTTTAAGCTCGCCTCCCCGGTGCCAATAGCACTACCTTGCTGGGGGAGCATCGTGGTGTCCCCGCCAGGTGCAGGGGACATGCAGGCTGCAAGACTCCCTGTTGTCATCCCAGGCTTAAGGGCTGCGTTTCCACCGAGGCTGAGCACTCGGCTGCGATGTATGGCTTGGCAGGGAGCAGGGAAGCTGGAGTGGCTTGTACCACGGCGCAGCCGGAGCTGCATGTGCTCCGGCACCTGCTGCCAAAGCCTCTCCTCGCCCGTGCGGTATTGACAGACTTGGCCACCGTCCAGAGACTTTTTAAGATCCCCGTGCAGCCTCCCAAAGCACAAATCCTCAGCCCTGCAGACAAATTAATCGACTCCAGTTCGGATTTAATTATTTTTACACATACATTCTTGTTTCAAGGGGTATGCGGAGAAGGAGTTTCCTGTTATTCTTTTCTTTTCACTCTATAAATTCTCTGTCGCATGCATGCGTTGCGCGGGGCTTGCTGCCGATGCTGTTTGTTTGCTGAGAAAGAGTCTTTGCTCCCAGATTATTCATTCAGGAGCTGCGGAGCATTCAAGGCAGGAAGGGTGACTCATTTGGTAAACAGCAGAGGCTTGCAGGGGAAGGCAGGAGCCCAGATTGGGTTTCTGTGGTACAGCTGAAGTCTTGGGGGGGGATTTTTTTTTTCCCTTTTTTATTTTTTTTACCCTTTCTGCTCTGCCAGCAGTACCAGGGGCTCACGATTCTTTCTCTGCATTGCACGAGGGCAGGGCCCCACGAATAACACAACAGCACAGCTGCATAATTCACCCTTTTCCTCCCGCAATGCCACATAACTTCCTAAACTGCTCAGCCCGAGCAGCTCTCTGCGGTAGGGCAGGGCGGGAATTTCACTTAGCCTGAGCTCCCTGCCCTCCGCTGTGCCTCTGCCCGTTTTCCTTGGTCTCTGTTCCCCAGCTCTTGTGACGGGAAGAGATGCTGAGCTCCTAATGAATCACCAAGCGCCCGTGCTTGAAATACGGTTAAGGAAACACAGCTGTAATTGCCTTTGTTAATATTTTTTTTTTTTTTTTGTCCTGCAGTGCTTCTCACATGGCTCCTGGTACTTGCATGCGCGGTCGACTTCCTCTCCTAACGCCCTCGTGAAGTATGGTGCCTTTTCCCTTTTTATTTGCTCTGTCTGGTAGGTAGGGGAAGAATTGATGGCTTGCCCAAGGTCACACTGAAAACCTGTGGTGCTGCTGGGATTCGAGCCGGGGACGTAATAATGATTCACATCCACACTGGAGCTATCTGGGGGTTCCCATGGGGCAGGCGCGTATCCGTAGGCACAAGCTGTGGAGTCGCTGACGCTCTGCAACTCCACCCCCTCGCTCACCTCTGTTAATTACCGCTGTGCCTCTCCTCTTAAGTTATGTGGCAGCGGTAATTAATACATGTATTTTAATAACCTTCACTTTTATCGAAACACGGCTAAAAATGCTCCACCGTGTGGAAGTAAATAATTACTGCATTTCCAGGTTCTAGCCGAGCGCCGCAGGCTTTGTGCAACTGCAGGCAGGTCCGTGCATCGCTCGTCTGCGTCTGGCTGCAGAGATCTGCTGCCGATGGGATGGAGGAGCCGATGCCTGTGGACAGAGAGCTCAGGAGGAGCGGACTGACTCCTTGAGGTGTCCGTCGCCCTTGAGCATCGCTTGAGCAGAGGAGGAGAGGGTATCAGCGTCTTGGAAAATCCTGCCTGCTCTCACGCGGTGTAGACCCGTTGGAGGTTTAGGAGCCTGATCTTCCCAGTTTAGGTTTGCGTCCTGGGGTCTGGGCTGTAATTCCAGCAGCTGTCCCAGAGGAGCTGTGCCTATGAGGCACTGAGGGCTCCTTGTCTGTGGGGCCGGCTGTACTTTGGGCAAAACAAGGGGCCGCTGTCCTCCCAGGTGCTCCGTAAACCACCTCAACCATCTGCTAATTTTCTACATATGCCCCTTTTTAAAAAGGAGGGGAGGTTGGTTCATGGTCCTTCAGTGTGCTGCAGAGAAATTCCTCGGTCGCTGGAAGCTTGGGTTTGATAGCTGAAGCGCTCGGTGTCCAACCCAGGTTAAATCCGGCTGGGATAAATGCCTTCCTGGCTGAACAGGTCAGCTGCTGGCTGCTCCAGAGGGTTGGTGGCTGTTTTTGTCTGCACCCAGACATGCTGATGCTCAACCTAGGTGTGCTGGAAATGAAGGAGAGGCTGTGTCTACTGTGTGAGACTTTATTAAAATAAAAAAAAAAACGTAAAGTTGAATATAGAGTTTATTAAAGAGTTTGCCCCGTATGTCCTTGGCCGAATGCTTCCCTCCTCACCGCTACATGGTGTGCTGTAGGCCAGATGGTTGCTGCCTTCCCCCCTGCTGAAACACCTGCATTTCAGTGGAGGGGCATGTGTATGAGAAGCCCTCTGGGATAAGTGAAGCTATAGAAATGTAAATTAAATTATTTACCTACTCGGAGTTAAATGCTCTGCCCTTCTGGCCAAGGAGGAACGGGATGGGATGGGCTCCAGAACCTGGTTAACTCTTTGTTTAAATTGCAGGGAAGTTTGTGGAGCAACCTGAGTATCTCGGCACTAATTGCCAGTGATTTGGTAGGAGCTGAATACTGAACTGCCCATAAAAATCCATTCCCTCCGGCCTGGTCGTTGCTGCCTTTATAAAAAATGCAGCTTTGTCTGTCACCTCCCAGGTGCTGATCTCGGGGAAGGCGAAGTGTCCTGTGTCACGCGTTGGCATCTTAACCTTGCCGCTCTCCCTCGCCTCGCTGGAGGTGGGAGAAGCCCGACGTGGAGCCGTCTGCATTTGGAGGGCAGATTATGTGACACAGGGAAGATGCTGCTGTGCAGTGCCGATCTGTGATAACTAGCTTAAAAACAAAACACATCATCTCCCAGAAAAACAAACTATGAAGGCAGATGGTTCTCTCTAAGCAAAAAAAAAAAAAAAAGAAAAAAAGCCAAATTTTTGTGGTTTGCACAATGTTCATCCTAAATAAAGTGTTTGTTAAAGGGCTTTTTGGCTGTTTGGACGTGGCTTGCTAACACCAGCACCCAACGCTGCCTGTGAACAGGCTGAAGTTTCTGATTCTTATTCTTTCTTCCTTCCTTTCTTTTTTCTTTTTTTTTTTTTTTTTTTAAAACAAGGAAAGGAAAGTGAATTAATCACAGGGCAGGATGTAAGCAGATTTTTTAAGTAAAAGGCATAGCCACATGGGTCCCTGGAGTTGCCTGAGCCAAAAATAACATTTCAAGATTTAATCTCGATGTAGTTTTAGTGGTCATGGGGGGGGGGGGAGCTGCAGGGGGCATTGCACAAAATGCATCCAAGCCTGCTCCTTTCCAAGGTGATTGAGCTGGCTGTGGTCTTTCTGATTTTCACAGGACCTGAGTGAGCAGAAATAAGCTTTTCCTGCTGCCTGTGACTTGAGAAGGGCACCAGGCACTGAATGCCCCAGCATTTTGCCGAGAAGCATTCTGCTGCAAGAAACAGCCCCGCTGTGGCAGCGACAGGGCAAAGCCCTGAAGCAGACGCTGAGCTGGTGTCCCCCGGCTGCTGCGGCCGTGGAGATTACCTCTTGCCCCTCTTTCAGGTTTTCGTTTCTGCCTTGCGTGGGCTGGGATGAAATGACCTTGGCTCAGGGCTGTTCTGGGTATAAAGCCTGTGCTGCGCTCGCAGTCCACCGAGCAGCCGCTCCCCCTCCTGCAAAAGGCTTTGTGCTCGAGCAGGAGCAGCAGAGCTCTCTTTGAATACCTATACGTGTGATACACGATCTGGTTTTTTTGTTCTTGAGCTGGTCACTCGTAAACCTTCACTCTTCTTCTCGTTTACCCTCGTTCAGGCTCACAGAGGTGCTGTCTCTTCCCTCCTCTAGCGGAAGGATGCTGCCACTGAAACCAGCTTTCCAGAAGCGCTCGGTAACCATAGCTGCTGCGGCCACCTTCGCGCTGCACGGACTCGGTGCCTTGACTGCTTTCGAAAACATAGCCACGAGCTTTCTAGTGGGGGCGAGTGGGCTCCGAGCCCTTCTGAAACCTGGCCCGGTGAGCACCACCTTACGGGGAGCCCTCCAAGAGGAAGCTGGTCCGAAATCTTTACGTGTCATGTCTCGTAAGTGTAAAAATAAGACAACTTGGCCGTACTATTGTTGCATTCTTTCAAACCAACAAGTCTTTGCGGCGTTATCTCCTTGCTGTCTCGTGACACCTCCTTTCCTATGGAAATGGGCCCATTTGGGGATTCACGTGGTCCCGGGCAGATAATTGTAATGGTCCCCCCGGCCTTTAAAATCTATGAATCACTCCAGTATCGGGGCACTTTATGCACATTAGCGAATTAATCCTTACAGCCTCTCTGCAAGGGAGGGAATTATCGTTGTCATTGCTCAGATGGGAAATGGGTGAGATGGAGCCCAGATCTGCACAAGAACTGGGGGGTCACATCACTCACAGCTGTAACAGCTAACCTTTGGGCACCCAGCCCTTGGGGGCATCCGTGACCCTGCATTAGTTACCTCTGCAGTTGTGCCGAGTGAACGGGGAATATCTATCCAGCCTGCCATGCGGCTAGAAATCCATCTGAGCCCTGTCACGGCGAGATGTATGGATGGGGCGTAGGCAGCGGCTCCGCCGCAGCCGGGAAGCGTGGGGAAGATGTGCTGTGTCGGATGCTGGGTGGGCTGGGATGCGTGCAGGAGGTCTGGCATCTCCCTGTGGTGTTGGCCTTGCTCTCGGCACGCCGCTGTATCCCCGCTCGCGTGGGTGTCCTGCGCAGCAGGAGGTCCCCAAATGAAGGAGGTAGGTGCCCCTTGCCCAAGGTGGTGCCAGGAGAGCAAGGCAGACCCCCGGACATCCCCCGGCCCCCTCGCCCTGGGCTGATTGCACCGTGATCGCTTACTGTAGGGCATCACAGCAACCGGATGGATTTTGGAAGTGAAACCTGTTGTGGCTTCTTTTAATGTCAGTGACTTTGAGCTCAGCTTATCCGTGCTGGAGCGCTTAGTGCAATCATTTACCTCCAGCCCTGCAGCTGCAAGACATGCTGTTTTCTTTTGTTTCCCCTGGTATCCAGGTGTTTCAGCCGTGTCACGGTAGTGCGGTGGCGTCCGTGGGCAGAATAACACACTGCTGTGCTGGAGTTACGGTTGGAGCGGCGTTTCGGCTTCCCTGTATTAATGACAGCTTATTAATTCAGCTGTGTGATGAGCTTGATGGAGACAGGTTTGGCTCCTCACCCCTTTGAGGTCTGGTGAGACTGTACCAGAGGTTGTGCTTTTGGCAAGGTAAAGTCTCCTTTTTACAAGCGTGCGGGCATGGAACAGTTTGTGCTGTTGCAGCCTACACCCGGTCTATATTAAAACTGAATTTTGGCCAGGCGACCGGCTTGGTGCGCAGCCGGTGTTTATGTTCTCTGAAAATTACTGTCAAGGTTAAAAAATAGCTGTGCAGCTTGTGCGCTGGAGCTGCCGGGAGAGCCAGCGAGTGCCTGGGCTCCTGCATGGCCGGAGGGTTGGACGCGGTGGGTTTGGTGCTCGCCTGACCCTCCCTTTGCATCAAACGCAGTTGTAGGTTTTACAAAAGCAAGGAAAAACCCTGAGCAACCCCTTGTTTCTCATGTTGTGCTTATTAAACTGGTGGAAAAATCTCCTTCTGACTGAAGATCCAGGCTTCAGCCTACTGCATTTATTCTCTGGCTCTTGCTCTAATGAAGATGGCGTGTTGATCCAGCTGGAAGTATTGTGTCCTATTAAATAAAGATTTTTAAATGAGCACATTTATTCATCGAGCTGTCACAGCCTGTTGAGTAAAGAATGCGGGCTGGCCAGCCTTAGTCTGCCTCAAATCTGTTTTCTCCAAAAAGCTGTTACAGTCTCTGGGGTAAATAAATTCAGCCCCATGTTTACTCAAACCCCAAATGCCATCCATGTGCTCTGTCCCCTGCGCCGAAGGCAGTCGTAGGGCCAGCTTAAGGGGGAGAGAAAAGCAGAAATCAGGGCTGTGTGCTGTGTTTAAACTCTTATTTTACGCAGCCCTTCGCTGTAGCAACGTGAAGGGTTGCTGCTGCTTTCGGGGCCGATTTGCAGCGTGGAGGCAGCAGCATTATCCCAGTGCCTGTCCCTCGCCCCAAAGAGTTTACAGTCTACATCTTCTTTTTAATTCAGACACCCGCAAAATAGCAGGCTGAAATAACACTGCTATATGTCAGCTGCTGATGGAAGGAGATTAAATATTAAAGCTGGTGCTGTGGCTTTAACTCATTCGATCCCCCCCCCCCCTTCCCCTTTCTCCCCCCCTTCACGTTCTTCTCTGTGTAAAATGACATGATTTAGAACTGAAGTGCCAGACTCAGCCTCTAGGTTTCGGCGTTCGGAAATGTATGTAGAAAGATATATTGTGTCTGTGAGCATTTCTGTGCAGAAAAAGAGAGCGCTCCCAAGCTAGTGAGACCACATAAAGATGTTAAATAGAGCTGTAACGCACACCGAAAGCAGGAAAAGTGCCCTAGAAAAAAGAATGTAAAAAAAAAAAAAATCCTGCGATGGAGCAAAATGAAAGATTAAAATAAATTCAGCGGTACCGAGGCTGGGCTGAAGCATGCCCCTTGCGGAGCTGGGGCTGGTGGGGAGACTGTGGAGGGGAGAGAAATGTGACCCCATTCTCCACCTCATCCTCTTGCTGCTTCCCTTATTGACCTAAAAATCTCCTGCTTCTTTACCCAGTACAAAATGGAGTCAGAGAATTAGGAATTTTCTTCCTTTTCCTTTTTTTCCTCTGTCTCTGCATGTTTAGTATTTCGAGACACCGCAGGAGCAGTGGCCGCCTGCCTGCTAAATATTCATCTGAAACCGGCTGCTCCTCTGTCCTCACAAAAAAACCTGATTTATTTTTCTCTGCTTACCGTAACCCACCTCTTTTCCTCCGCTAACAGCTCGTCACTGCGTCGCAAGGGGCGAGCAGGGTTGGCAGCGGAGTATGTTAAAAGCCAGGGTGGTTTTGGGCCAGAAAAATGACAAAGTGTCGGTGCCCACCCTTTCTCCCTGGTTCCCCCTTTCATGAGCACTTTATGGTGCAATGCAAAACGATGCTGCAAATTTTGTCTCCCTCGGAAAACGGCGGCGGTTCGCTCGCTTCTCCTTTGTTTGGTGGCATTTTGGCATCGCCGAGATTTGTAACGCTGTTTGGAAATGAGTCACGTTTGGGCTGGAGCAGGGTTGAGGGTTTCAGAAGCTGCAGGGAGGAAAGAAACCCGGAACACGTGTATCTTTAGCAAAACCATTGAGAAATGTTATTTAAGGTTTAGTTATGGACCAAATCGGGGAGCGGTGGGTGGGAAGGCAGGCATGTGTGTGCCCGGGGTTACGTGGGCAAATACCTCTTTGATTTTCTCCCTGCAAGTGCGTTAAGACCCACCAGCTCTAATTGCTTTTAATTTGAGCCCCAGCTACAAGTCGCCATCAAAAGCCCCTTCGGATAACAACGTGTTTGAAGGGCGCTTTGCGTAATACACTTGTTATTGCACTGAAGGGGAAGATGGATGGGACGTGTGTGGATGCGCCCGTTGTCTCGGCAGTGCTGTCCCTTGCCTCTGCTAATGTCCCCCCCGCCGCACGGCTCCGGGGAAGGCGCCGCTGTGGCTTCCAGCCTGGGAAATGCAGATTTGCTTGATAAAAAAATTGAGTCGTAAATAAGCATCGGAAAGAGCGAGCGAACCCGCGGTGTCACGCTTGAGCTAATTCACAGAAACAGGTGGCTTTGGGTTGCTTTATTTGTTGGATGGTTTAGAGAGAGAGAAAAAAGGAAGGGGAAAAGGGCAGAAATCCTTTGCTGCAGCAGCAGCTCTTTCTAGAAACAACAAGCCTGATGCTGTGCGGCTCCCGGATGCATAAAAATCCTGCAGTACGGCCCGTGCAATGCCCTCAGCCTCCCGGTTTGTCGCAGTCTATTAGGAGAGGCGCAATCCATCCTCGGGTCTTTATGATTATTTGCTTTAACCCCATCTCTGCCTCTCCCCCCGCCACCCCTTTCCTCAGTCTCGATGCTTGGGGCTGGTGCAGCCGTTCAAAGCAGCCCCGCAGCGGCAATGCTGCCCTTTTGTCTGGGTGTCAGCGATGGCCCCACGCACCCAGCCCTGCCTCTGTGCTCTCGCAGGGTGGACGCGAGAACGTCTCCACCCAGCACGTCCCTCAAGCTGTCACGAGTGGGTTTTTATCCTGCAGTTCTCCTGCAGGTGGGATTTCAGACGACGTCTTTACAGCATGTGGAATGTATCCCCCCTCCAGTTTGACGGTGGCCGTGCTTCGGGCTGCTCCGTGCCGTCGCAAAGAGCCACGGGCAGGGATGGCGGGCAGCCGCCTCCGTCCTGCTCCATAAAGCCACGGCCTGAATTGCCAGGCAGATGCCAGCTCTGTCGCACACCATCCAAAAAAGTTGCCTGACCCCTAATAGCACCTAATTCATCCCTCCGTTAGCCAGCGATCAAGCGGCGCATCTCACCAAGCGGGGCAGATTTGCATTTCCTAGATCGGTTGCAGCCGCCGCGTGGCCCTGCTGCTTAAAAAAATGGATTATTAAAAATATTTGTCCCCCATTCCCCAGAAGCCCCATGTAATGGCTTTTTCATTCTGAGCAATGTGTTCACACACCGCTTCTCAAACAATCTGTCCCGCTCTGGTTTTGCTTAACGCTCGGCAGCGATTGTGTTACAGTTGCTCTCCGGGCAGCTCTCTCCCCCACCCTGCTGCAGGATGTACCCGTAAAACACAAAATGCATTTATTCACGATTTTCTAAATTGTTTCATTTCAGAGGTTTACAAACGAGGACCACCTGGCGGTTCATAAACACAAGCATGAGATGACATTGAAATTCGGCCCTGCTCGAACTGACTCAGTCATCATAGCAGGTATGCGGCGTTCAATCCAGGCCAGCTCTGAAAATGGTGCACATTAATATAGCATGACTGCAAGATTAATACCAGGGACCAGATGCACTGAAAAACGTCTCTACCTCCCATAAAAAGCTCTTGTGATCTGCATTTAATCAGGAGGAAAGGAAAGCCAGAGGCTTCCAAGTTTCTATTTTTTTTCTTTTTTTATGGTAGTATCAGGTTTTGCGGGGTTTGGTTTTTTGGTGGGTTTTTTTTTTGTTTTTTTTTTTTAAGCTCTCTCACCCTTTTTATTAAGACTGGAAGATTTATGGACAAAAGGTCTTTCACGTTTCTGCATGTGCTTTGAGGACGATGAACAAAATCTGACAAACCCAGCTTCCTCTCCTCAGCCCAGGTGTCAATTTTCTTGAGCTTTTAGGCTAGCAGTTAATAAATTAAAACGCCATCGAGTGCACTGGCTACTGCCGAGAGTGCATTTGCAGAGCCCAAATGAGGCGCTCTGGCAGCGCGCGTCAATGCAGCCTTTATAAGATTGGGGGGAAAAAAAAAAATACAGATATTGTTGTCTGGCAGGAGATCGTTGCCGGTTACAGATACTCTCCTGCCTTGTCAGTCCCCTTTCATTTGGGCTTCTTAAAAGGGCGTGAGGTTTGTGTTACCGCTGGATGAAAAGGCTGTTGCTGAGAACAAGAAGAGAGGAAGAAATGCTTTCTGAAGAGTTCATAAGGGGAAACGAAGCGTCTGCTGCAAAAGCCCGGCAGCCTTTTCCCAGGTTCATCTCCAGCCCAAATTCAGTGTTGAAGTAGGAAACAACAATTCCGTTGGTTTCTTAAAACCTAGCTGTGGGTAGGATTGTAACAGAGCTCGCGCAGCCGTTGCTGGAAGGGCAAAAAGCTTCTCCCAGGGGAGGGCTCGCAGAGATGAAACAGGCTCCCAGAGGGAGAATTAATTTCAAATGGGATCAGGCTAATGGGAGTTGATGGCAAAGAATTTGGAGCAGGGGCTGAAAGAAACCTCAGCTTCCTAAAGGTCCTTTTTTCCTTCAGTTCACCCCCTTTCTAAACAGGGTGCACAGCGGGAGGGTTAGCTTTTGCTTGATAAACCCAGGGTGTAAATTGGCTAGGCAGTGATGGGGGAGCAGAAATGGGGTACGGTCTTATCTCTAGCTGAAGTCGCACCTGCTCTAGCAGGGATGCAGCATTAAAAGTGCTCGTCTTTGCTGCTCTCAGAGGTGTACGTTCCTCCTGTGCACGGGTAAACTCTCTCATGGGTAAAACCGTGGGTGGAATGAAACACTTTTGTTTTAGCACAAGGAACAGCGGCGAGGGCGGGTCTAGCCCCCTCTCCCAGCTCCTCGGGACTGATGCTCAGTGGGTTGCTCCAGGGTAAGCCACAAAGCAAAAAAAAAAAAAAAGCCAAACTTATTTAGCTGTGGTCAGTGCAAGACCAGCCTATTTTACACAGGCTTTCCCTGGCTGAGATCTTGGCGGCAGATAGAGCTGCCGGGGGGGTTGCGAGGGCTATAAAGCATACTGGCTTTGAGCAGTGAGATCTAGGGCGTTATTGCCCTACATTCCTAACGTCCTTTTTTTTTTTTTTTTTTTTTTAAGCCACCATTTTGTCTCTGGGTTTTCTTGTTCTCTCCCTCCCTCTTGCTTTGTGCCGAGTCCAGGGCAGCAGCCCATGTGTTAATGAGCAGGAGGATTCAGCGTACGTCTCTTGCCGTAACTCCGCGGTTAAGCTAAAGAGAGTCATAAAGAATTGTTCTCTGTCTGCCGTTTTTAGCTGGCAGCAGAGAGACATTTAAATAGGAACGTGCACTTCTGGGGTGATGATGTGGATAGAAGAGCTGCTGCAATTCCTGGAGGTACGAACTGGGGAAGGGTAGGAAAAGAGAGGTTATACGGCTTTGCTTTGTGGCATTGTGAAAACTTCTGCTGGAGATTTGGGCCCCGGGCTGGCGTGCACGGCTCGGAAGGACCCTGCTAAATGGGGAACGCTCCAGAAAGAGCCCTGAGAGCTGTTAAAGCACTGGAAAAACAGCCTCCTGCTGCGATCTTTAGTTGACAAAGTTTCTTGGTTTAATGAAGAAAGATTTGGGGGGAACCAAAGTGTGCTCAGAGGAGGCCTTTGCTTTGTTAACAAAACCAATAGGTAGGGTTTGAAGTCAGACTGGAAATAAAGTGTAGTTCTGCAATAGTAAGGTGAAGTAGTCACTGGAGTCGCTTCCCGAAGCGAGACTCTCCACCACTGGCTGGTTTGAAATCAAATGGGATGTTTTCCGTAGATACTTCAGCTCGAGCACGACTACTGCTCTCGAACGGGGAGCATCCGTGCCAAACAGCCAGTGTTTTATGCAGGAGGTCAGGCTAAACTATCCCAGGGATCCCCTTTGTGTTTAAAAATCTATGTAGTTTTCTGCCAGATGGATTCTTTCGGTGTAACGTGCTTTTGCCGGGCTCCTGCTAGTACCTGGACTCCTGACCTAACGTCACGCAGAAAAACGAGGCTCGCTGGTAGCAGGGAGATTTCTTTCTGCTTTATAGCCTGGGTGATGGCCAGAGAGATCATGACTCAACGTGTTAATATGGTGGAAAACGGGCCCCAGAGGGATTGCTTTGGACAGTGGTGGTAATTATTAGCACTCCCACGTAGCTGTCTGTCCTAGGATGCGCATTAATGTACGGAGCCGGCACAGGGAGGAAAGCGACTCTGCCCGGCTCTGTTCCACATCAGTGGTGGAGCTGCTTCAATCAGCTGTTTCCCCTCTCATCACTCCATATTTTTAAGATCTGCTGTTTCAGGGAGATCAAACCCCACTATTTTCCTTCCTTGCAGCAGCAATTCAGAGGAGGACAAGCAAAGCCCTGGGGTGGGAGGGACAGGACACGACCCGCAGGCAGGAATTTCACAGAAATCACTGCATGCCTCTCACTGCGATGATTATTTCTTTAAACAGCATTTACCAGAGAAACAAAATCAGCAAGAAATTATTTTCCCCTTTCTGAATTGTCACTTGCTTTGCAAACATGAAACGCACCTTAGCAGAAAAGCATCCAGACTTCCACAAAACAGAGGCCACATTTGCTAGAGGTCCCCAGAGAGGACTAAGGTGGTTAAAATGAATTTTTTAGCCTCTCTTTGACCGATGCTTGGTGTTACAATCCAAACAGATCAGACTCCAACCCCAACTCGGTTCTTGAAGAACTGCGAAGAAGTGGGACTCTTCAATGAACTGGCCAGCTCCTTTGAGCACGAGTTCAAGAAAGCTGCAGAGGATGACGAGAAAAAGGCAAGAGGCAAAGGCCACCGTTGCCGTAAAACTGAGCCGAGCACATATCGTGGGGGCTGGAGGGGGGACGGTGCTGTTCTGATGAAAGGCATATGTTGTAGGGTAACTAAGTGTGGTCTCAGATTTAATATGCTGGCTTACACAGGACTTTATTTTTTTAACTCGGGTGACTTTGGCTGGCTATCCTGCAATCCGAGGCCTGGTGAGAGCGGATTTTAATGGTTTATTATTCCTTTGGCTTTTCACTTCAAAAAAGAAAAAAAAAAAAAAGGCAGTACCCGAAATACCTCGCACCTTGGGAAGGAGATGCAGAAAAAGAGCACGACTCTTAAGCACTCAGGATCTGAGCAAAAATTCACTCAGAGCCTCCTTAGGGATCAGGATCCTTAACGAGGATGCCTTTAAGGTGCAATCAGCAGGGAAGGGACCGAGCTCAGCCCTGTGCCTTTAGCATTTGAACAGTGTCACAGTACATGCAAATAGAGAGCAGGGCTCCATGGAAGAGGGAGGCTTTTTCTAACAAAGAGCTCCCTCATATGCAAGCACTATCGATTCAGGCTGCCCCTGCCAGCCTCAGGAGCGCAAGGGTCTGAAGGACAACGGGATCTCGTCAGATAGCAGCTAATTAAGGACATTTCCCCCCGCCTTTCCAGGATCTGAGGAGCAGCAGATGCGTATTGGGCTCTTAGACTGGCACATACATTTACTAAATTGATATATGTATGTACATACGCTCACAGTCAGCGGCGCTGCTCGGAAATAAACTGCAGGAGCACAGCCACGTAAATCTTCACCGAGATGGGGAACGGAGGAATTCAGAATTAAAACTGAAAACTGTCTTTCACCCGCTCTCCTAATAACAGGGCTCTTTAAAGCATAAATTGATCTCTCTCATTGGTATGCTGCAGGGCCTTGTCGGGGCTGCATGGCATTTTATGCTCTGAATTCCCTGCCTTTTGTTCTCTGCAGCCCAGACCCTGAGCGCTGGGAGAAGGTAGCTTTTCGTCTGTGGTTTCACATATAAATGGTTGAGCAGCCCACAGTCTAGCCAGTTGTTTTATATGTAAGACCACCCATCTCCTGGGCTGCGCTACCTAATAGCTGCAGCTAAGATCCTTAGGCTGTTAGCTGTTTTCCTTTTTTGCTTTAGGATGACTGCAGTCTAAATATTTCCGCTGGCAGCCAGGCGAACGCGGCGGTGTGAAGCTTGGGATGGTTTCAGGCATTAGGGAAAGCATTATCCCTCCTAGAAAATCTCTGCCCAGGCGAGGTCCCCAGGCCCAGATGGCTTGTCACTCACCGACCTGGCCAGAGCCACCTCCTGCATTTCTGAGATGCTTTCAACATTTGGCCGCATCGAGCCCAGTTGCTGCTGTTGTGTTTTGTCCTCCAGTTCCAAGGGTGGTCTCTACACCAGCATGTTAATTAAAAACATAGGCACAGCAGGCACTTCCCTGGAGGCACTTTAAGTGGTTTGAAACTTTCCTGCATGTTAATCCCTTCTCCTTTGTGATTCCCAGTGCAACATCTCTGCTTAAGAGGGGCAGGTAAATGGTTAGTGCGCTTACCGCAAGCAAAGCCCCTGCGTAAATCAGTGCAGAGCCGAGGCGCTGGAGCCGCACCCCGCTCGAGAGCAGCGAGAACATCCGTAGATGCCCGGATTTACCCTCTTGCCGCAATTTTCCCTCCCTTGAGAGGACTTAAAATGCAGCAAAGTAGAGGAGGTTTAGGTTAGATGCTAGGACGAACTGTCAGCAGTCGGGCGAGTGAAGGAAAGCGCTGGGATTGATTGTGGAAGGAGGGAGAGCAGGTTGGACAAACAGCTGTCAGGACTGATTTAGGGAGAGTTTCTCCTGCCCCAGACGGAGGGAGGGACCGGGTGATTTGTGAGGTCTGTTGAAGCCCAACTGAATGCAGCATCCTGCAGTCCGAGTCTCGCGCTGTTGCATGCTCCCTCCGGTGCTCCCTTACGCCATCTTCTCCCAGGTCTCATCTCTCTCCAGGTGCCAGGAGGGGAGAGGTGGCCACTCGGTTCAGTCCCCCTCCCTTGTTGTCACCCTGCCCTTTTCCCATCCCCAGCAAGTCATTAACTGGTTAAAATGGGGCACGTGGCACTGCTGGAACCCAGGGTGGTGGCAAGTTGCCAGGTTCAGGCATATGGTTGGGTTTTATTTTAATGGGGCGCTCATAGATATTTAATAACTTGCATGGCTCTTTGTTTGCTTTTGATAATCGGGTAATAAAATAATTCAGGCTGATTTATACAATGCTTTACAGCTCTTCTGTGAATGAAAGTGCCTTCTGTAACTCGCAGGCATTTGGCTTTGTTACCTGTTCTCCTTAGCAGAGCCCTTTTATGAAAAAACCCCAAAACCTAACCCACGGAAAGAATTGTGTGTGTGTGTTACTGAGAAACCACAAAATGGTGCCATCTGGGGCAGAGACTGTCTTTCCTAGGCCTCCGTCTCTGTTTGGACGGGGCTGGCGCGGCATGGCACCGCGCTCTGCCTCGGGCTCCCAGATGCTACTTCAGTACAAATAAATAATAATAATTTGGCAAGAGCTCAGAGCTGTAGCTCTTCCTCTGGGAGAAGCCGAATGTTTCGCAAACAATATGAGCTAATTGTCCTTTCAATCCATGGCTGGTTTTCCTGTAGAGTGCCGGAGCCCTGGACATGTCTCTGCCCTCCACCCCAGACATCAAGATAAAGGAGGAAGAGCCGGTGGAGGTGGACTCTTCCCCACCGGCCAGCCCTGCATCTAACGCCCAGTCGCCACAGAACAAAGAGAAGGTAGGTCTCCCCGACCATGCCCTGTGGAGATGTTGGTCTCTCCTTCTCCGGCTGAGAACAAGCTTTTTCTCCACTTGGGTGCCAAGGCCTGATTTGGGCTTGTGAGGTTCCCCTCATTTAGAAAGAAAGAGAAAAGCTTGTTCGCTAAAAGACATGTTTGCTGCCCTTAAGTCTCCGTGTGGATTTGGCTAAGGCAGAAAGCCTTGCTGTTCACCCTGGGAATGCTTTTGTGTCAGGGCGAAAGTGCCACACACGTAACGTGTCTTCTCCGAGACTGGCTCCCTGTGTCCTGGTGGGGGCTGGCTGGTGATTCAGAGCAGATTAGGCCAGGTGACACAGTCTCCATCTGAATAACTTCCCGCCCTAGAGATGCCTAGCTGGGGCTGGAGCGGTAATTCGGAGAGGGGGTTTATTTCCTGGGTGCTGCTGCAGGCAGCAGGAGTCTGAATTTCTGTGCCCCACTCCCTGCCCTGACACCAAATCAGTGTGGCTTTGAGTAAGTTGCTCCCCTCTGTGCCTCAGTTTCTGGGGTGAAGGTGCCTTACTTTTCCCTAAATTGCTTTTAAGCCGTCAGAAGGAAGAGACAGCCAGGTAATTATTAAGCTAATAAGTAACAGTGTGTCTCCTATTGTCTGTTTGATCCTCTTCAGGAGATCACCTCCAAGCCTGTAATAATTTCTACGCCTACTCCAGCCATCGTGCGTCCAGGCTCGCTGCCACTACACTTGGGTTATGATCCGCTCCACCCTACGCTGCCTTCCCCAACCTCTGTCATCACCCAGGCTCCCCCTTCCAACAGACAGCTTGGGTAAGTACAGAGGAGGGACACGTCCGCTGAGGTTTTCCTCCTTTACTGTCAGGCTTCCTGCGCAGTAATTAGGTACCTAAATAAGTTCCTTGATTGTCAGAACAACTGAGGTGCCGCGATTCCCGCTGCGGCTGCTTGGGCATAAGGGCCGCGTTGCAGCACTGTCTGCAAAGGCAGAATGGGGTGTAAGTGCAGAAAGCAGGAACTAATTGTCACAGTGTAACGAAACGAGGCAAAACTCACCACAGGGAGAAATTAAACCCAATCCCCAAACACGTTGACATGACACTCGCTGTCTATGATGGGAGCGTGGCCTGACTGGGGACTCCCAAGTTGCTTTTGCAGCCTGATGCGGTGGAGAGAGCTCAGCTAAACCGGCAGTAGGAAATTGTCTGGATCTTTAATGGCTCTGGGATTTTCTCAGACAGCTGTTGCCTCTGAAGTGTAACCTCTTCTGCAACCTGCTGGCCTCCTTCATGGTCAGCTTTTGCCTCGGGAGCTGTTTGTTTCAGCAGATCTAATGACCTGCTCCTTTTTGCCCCTTTAACAATCTGGATCGGAGGCTCCAGAGCACTCGCGGCAGCGGTTATGAGCCTGCCACACTGTTAGGTAACTCCAGCCCTGCACATAAAAGGAAGGAGCCTGAAGGATGCAGGAAACACATTACAATGAGCCCTCAGGAGACATATATTTAGCCCCACTTCTATTCTTTGGTGTCAGGGTGCTTCTTTTTTGCTGTGGTCCTGGCCTCTTTCTAATTACCCTTGTTTAAGGCCGGCTCCTTACATTAACCGGGCCGTTTTTTTTCGGCTGTCAGTTCATATTTTTGTGTGTGTTTTTGCTTTGACCCTCTGGCACCATCAATCCAGACTTCCTGATGGAAAGTTTTAAATCCTGTCTTGAGGCACTAAGGGGTTAAGTGATTGTCCTGGGGTTTTGAAAAGGCATTATGTGCCTTCTGTAACCCTCTGCAGAGGCAGAGACTCGTGGGGCTGTTTGGAACCAAGTCCCCTTGTGCTTGGAGGCACAAGAAAATCAGAACTGGAGTAAGCTAGACTTTAATATGATTTTATGTGCCCTTTGCAGTCCACAGGGGTAGATCCCTCTGATGGTGTGAGAGTTGAACGCGCTGTACGGCGAGGTTGGGCTGCAACTTTAACGAGTGTCCCTGTATTAGGGCCACAGTGGCTGTGGTGGTGGTGTCAGCATGACAGAGATGGAGGGGAGGCTGTGACCTCCCTGTAACTCGGCTTGTTAGGCTGGGATTTTCAAGCAGCCTGGAGGATTTGGGATGCCCAACAGAAATGAATGAGAGTTGAGCATTCGCATTCCCAAGGCAGCCTTAAAAATTCCAGCCTGAGTTACTGGCACGATGAACTCCCACCTCTGACCCACGTCCCCTGCTTCTCCCCACCCTGCTGCTGCTCCACGCCAGCACAGCTTCTTCCAAGGGTCCTAGGCAGCCTAGCCTTGCCCGTCCCCTTCCCTGGGCTCGGCAGAGGAGGCAGCAGCAAATTTTTTTTGATCCCTCCCCCAAAGTCAGGCTCCCAGCTCTACTCTTTTCTTCCTGGCTCGTCTCTGCCTCCAGGCTGTGCTGTCATGAACGGAGGAGGAGCAGGAGATCAGCCCTTGCTGGCAGGGACGGTTTCCTTCCTCTCCCTGTCGTCCAGAGCAGATCAGCTCTGGTTTTTCCTCCGCTGTCCTAGAAAGGCTGAGTCCAGAGGGTCAGAGCTGGAGCACAGTGAGGTTGATGACAGTCCAAAATGGAGGCAGGGGGTGTGTGCCTGTTTGTCACCACATGCAGAAACACCGCCTTTTGCTGCAAAGTGATCTGCAATGGAAAAAGTTCTTGGTATTGTTAATTTGTCACAATTAGGCTCCAGTGCAATCGCCTCCTCCCCCAGCCTGCAGTGAGCGGGGCCGTTCCTGTCTCCCGGAGCCATTGTCTGGGCAGACACAAGCCAGCCCTGCATCGACTCCGTATCTAGGAGGTTTTCTCTGGAGTCAGAACCACTTGTTAATAGAAAGCTAAATCCTTGCGAACCCTCTCGTGGGAGCTCAGCAGACATGGCTCCCAGGCCAGGGAGTTACTGCTGGGCAGGAGCAGCTGCCGAGACCCCCCATCTGCCCGGTGCCAGGCTCAGCCTGGGAGGGCACTTTTAATCTCCCTGAGGAGGAGTTGCAGCAGCCCCTGGACGTGCTTCTCTGTCTATTCAGGTGGGCATCGTGTCTCGGGGCTTTGGCAGCCGTGGTGTATTTGGCCAGCCGGCGTATGCCTAGGAGTTAACCAGGGCACACCGCAATGCTGGCTGTCAGCGTCGCTGCCAGCCTCGAGCAAGCAGCGGCAGCCTGGGTCGCCTCGGCGTGACATTGGCACGTTCTGGCTGCCATGCAGTCAGTGTGCAGGAGGCTGAGTTACCTTAACACGTGCTCAGCTAGGCTTTGCACCCACCCATTCAGAATGTGCCATTCAGAAATGGGAGAATGAGCCCAAATCCGTGAACCAGAATTAATTCGTGCTTCTGCCCTTGAGCTCATGGGGCTGCCAGGACAGCATAGACTTGAAATAATCCATGAGAACTTGAACTGTTGTTTCTCCAGGTCTCCCACAGGTTCCCTTCCACTTGTCGTGCAGCTTGTAAACGGACAGACCATGCCCATCCTCCCAGGCCCTCCCGTACAGATGCCTTCTGTTATATCGGTGAGAGAAACTTCCAACACAGCTCCGTGTGGCAGAGGAGGGGACAGTGCTTTTCCCCTGCCAAATATATGCAGACAATTCCATTTTGTAAAAATTAAAATATATCTCCCCCTCTGTGCAAGATATGACTGGAAGAGGAGGAGGAGGAGGAGGAGGAGGAGGGGGCCCAGCTCTGGCAAGGTAGTAATAACACGTCGATCACACTAGAGGGCAATAAGTCTGGAAAAAAACAAAGCCTTGCCTGGACAGATGGCTCATGCCATTGATCCAGGGCTGGGAACTGTAGGATCCCTGATTAGCTGCTTCCATTTGGAACAGCGTGCCTCAATTGAAACCATTCGAGCTTGCAGAGAACATGTTGGTCTTTGCAGGCCAGGAAAGCCACCCTAACCTCGCCAGCGTGTTAAAGAGCTGTGTTGAGTATCAGCCTTGCGGGTTGTGCTTTGTGCATACGGAGAATATTCCGTGGTGCAGAACTCATGAGCAGATTTGCCTGGTGGGTGGCTTGTACGTCTTCCGAGCGCTTCAGCTCCTGACCAAGCAGCCCGTGTGAATCCTGTCTGTCCTGCTGGGCACGTCTTCTGGGTTTTGAGTGAGTAATGGCCAAAACCTTCTGCCTCAGGTAACAGGAACATTGACGTCAAAGTAGGCAGACCGCAGGCAGCTTGGCATAGCTTGTGGGCACAGAAACATCTTCGCACCTTCCCGATCGTTTGAAACACGACTTGCATTTGTAGAGCTTTGCAACAGCGTACCTGAGTGGCTTATAAAAGCAAGCGCAAACTCTGGGTTTTCCCCTCTTTGGTGAGGGAGAAAGCTCGCTGTGTTTAGGAGGGGATGCTCTGACTTGCTGTGAGTTAACCCTGGGTGTTGTGGCAGCTTTGCAATAGAGCCGGGCAGAGAACCAGAGGGGATCTCGTACCCTTCCTCTCCATCCGCTCTCCTGTACTGGTGGGGAAAAGCCCTCTGGGAGGGAAGGGAAGGAGGAAGGCTTTAGACCTGCCTTCCTCCCTGTTCTCAGCGCTAGGCTGGTATGGCTGGGTGATTACGAAACAGCCACGATGGCCACCAGAGGAGTGGCTGCTGGCCTTCGGTGACAGCAGGCGTAATTGATGGCAGTAGTTAAACGCTGAACGTTTGTCAAGATTTATAAATGTGCTTGGTTGGGGAATTATTACAGAGCCGCTTCGCGGAGCAGACTTGCGAAAGCACCTCAGCTTCCAAAACCCATGCGTTGCTTCCTTCCCGATAGCTGGCTCGGCCGATGTCCATGGTGCCGAACATTCCCGGTATTCCTGGGCCACCCATCAACAGCAGCGGGTCCATTTCACCATCAGGACTTCCAGTGCACTCTGAAGCCAAAATGGTAAGTGTCCAAATACATGCTAGGGAGGGTGTCACGTCCACAGTGTTGTTCCTAAGTCTTCACTAGCTCCGCCAGAAGAGACTCCGTCTGGAGGCTTTTTCCCTGCAGCTCTTCACGAAGAGCTACTGCTTCTCCGAAATCAAGCGCAGCCACTGGAGTGCCTCCCTGCACCGAGAGCAGGTGTTACAAATGCCACCAGGAATATTAGACTAATCAGCTCTGCGGCTCTGGCAGGCAGAGCAGGCATGCTATTGTCAAGACAAACCTCAGCCCCATCCTAAACACGGCTGTTTTGTAAAGCTGGTGCTTCTAGTTCCAAGATAACAGATGGGCTGGAGGTGGGCTTGAGGAAGGCAGAGCCAAGAGAAGAGATGTTGTGCTGTAATCCAAGGATCCTGGTAATCGTTTTCATGCAGACCCCTTTAACTAAAAGTTTATGAAAGAATTTTCCTCTCTTGGCTCTTCATGGCTCACAGTAGGTGCACACAGAGTGGGGAAGCAGACCTAAGTTTGCAAACACAGAGCAGCAAAAAACCTTGGGTTTTTGGCTGAGACAGGATGGAGGTGTTTGCAAACCCACCTCTTGCGGTGGTGCTGCTTACCGTTGCTGGTGTGTTGTCGCTGCTCCCATCGTACCCTGTTTAGATGTCTGCAGGATTCATGGGCAGATGAGAGCTACAAGTGGAGTGAGAGATCTTAAACTCTGTTCGAGGCATGAAACAGCCATCCTGCCCCGCTGGCATGTGTCTGGCTGCCCGGAGAAGGAACTTGCAAGACATGGTCTTGATCATGCGTAGGTCCTTCTCCATCCCAGAAGGACCCCTCTGCGGGTGCTCAAGGACAGTTGGGCTCCACAGCCTGTTCAGTCCGTGGTCTTTGTGCAGAGCCTACCAGCTGGGGAGTGGATCGGTGCCAGTTGCAGTAGCAATTTTGGGATGCGGACACCTGCCTGCTTGAGCCTAAGTTGGAAGCCACTGTCTGTCTTTGGGTAGGCCAGATGGTGATGGCTTTCAGTTGGATTTGAACCAGCCGCTGTCCCTGAAGAGCCCGTTCCCCAGTGGCCTGGCTCCTTGAATGATAGAGGAGCTGGTTAAAGCCTTAACAGCATGGAGCATAGGTCCACTGATGCCCTTTTTTCTCCTTTAACAGAGGCTGAAGGCCAGCTTGACGGCATCTTCCTCACTGAATGGCAGCAACTTGGTGGTGGGCTCAGCCAGCACGATGGTGACCGCACGTCCGGAGCAGAGTCAGATACTTGTTCAGCACCCTGACGCCCCTTCCCCAGCTCAGCCACAGGTCTGCTGCTGCTTAGCCTGCAAGGCTGGGCTGGAGGTGCTGGGGGGTTTCTGGGCCTTGGGGAAGGAGAAGGAAAACTTTGTGGCTTCCTGGTTTGCAGAATGGGTTAAAAACCTTGTTTTTTCAGTGCCGCTTCAGCACTAATGCTCTCAAACACCACCAGGCAGAAAACTTCAGCAACATGTTAATTTGCTTGACAAGGTCTGGAGTTCCGAAAGAGTATTTTGCTCTCTTCTCTCTGCTCAATTACTGGGGTTAAACGCTCCCCTCTTAGGCAATCAACTCCACTGGCTCCTGCCAGCTAACCAAATGCCAGCCTTCCATCAGGATGGCCACCTGCTCCGTCAGTTAGATAGGCTTCCAAAAGTTTAATATCCATATGCTGCCTGACAGCGAGTACCGAAGTGTAACTGCACTCCCCGATTGTGGCAGTGTAATTACAGAGCCCTCGCAGAAGCACCGGCAAGGCTGTGTCTGCAGGACCGTTTGCCTTCACTGACTTTTCCTTTGTTCTCCTGAAATAAAACCGGGGAATGTGCAGTGTTACGAAATCTTTTTGTACCAGTTGCCTCTGAAAGCTTGTTTAGCTGAACATATTCAGGGAAAATTCAGCCCAAATTAATTTTTAAAGCGAATTGCCTGCTTAAAAACTGTTAATTTGTTTGTGCTTTGCGAGTGAGTTACTGAACCCAAATGGAGACGGCGCTTTGACCCTGCGTGGTTACGTGCGTCAGAGTGGGATCAAGCGCTCCCAGGCCTGCAGCTGGAAGTTACCCTCCGTCAGCTGATGCGTGGTCACTGGCTGTGTGGGAACCTCCAAAGTCATTGCAGCATGAAGTGCTTTTTAAAGTCTCTTAAGTGAAGTTAAAAGGAAGGCTGTTTCCTCTGCGTTGCCCGTGGTCATTTACCACATTAGCTCCTCGGCATGGAGGGGAGGAAACTTCTGCTGTCGGTTCGTGCCGTTAGCTGACTGTAGGAGTTTGGGACTTAACTAATTCCCCTGACATTCACAAGTTGACCGGGTTCAGGATCTCAGAGAGTTCATGTGGATTCACACCTGAAGTTTGCCGTGTACTTCAGACTCGGCTGAGGAAAGGCTGCCAGAAACGCCTGTGAAAGGGGCTTTGTCCCCAGCTCCCATGTCACAGCCACGGCTGCCCTCGGTCCGTCCCCACAGTGTGTAGTTCTGGCTGCTCTGTAAAAGCAAATCCCTTTTTGTCCCAGCCACGAGAGCTGGCATCTCCTCTGCCAAACCTTGGTTACACCAGTGTGTGTCTGCCTGCCTGCCTGCACCAGAGCTCCTTTTCAGTATCTCTTTCACGTGCCCCGTCCCCAGGTTTCCCCTGCCCAGCCCACCCCCAGCACCGGCGGGCGACGGAGACGTACGGTTGACGAAGACCCGGACGAGCGCCGGCAGCGGTTCCTGGAGCGGAACCGGGCCGCTGCGTCCCGCTGCCGTCAGAAACGCAAGCTCTGGGTGTCTTCCTTGGAGAAGAAAGCCGAGGAGCTCACGACCCAAAACATCCAGCTGAGCGTGAGTATGTAACTGTGGAGGCTGAGCACAGCCCTTTGCCAGCGTTAGGACCATCGCTCCGGAGGGAACGTCTTCCCTGTGCTGCAGAGCCAACGTGCCTTTGGATGCTGCTCTCTGGAGCAGGATTGCTGCCTCTGTGCCTAGATTACACTCCTTGCTTTCCATCCCGATGCTCTACATTGAGCAGGCCATGGGGGAAGAGTGCTTCAGTGCTCTTGTTTCTCTCCCTGTCCCCCTTGAAAGGGCTCTGCCTCTGCCCACCGAGGCAGTAGCTCAAGGAGCAAGGCCAGCCTCAGGAGCAGGGCGCGGAGGCCCCAGGAAGCAGCTGTATTTGCAAAGTGGAAGCCTCCCCTGCGTGAGCAAGAGGTCTGTGCTGGCGCGGGGTCAGCAGGGGCAGTCCCAGTTCCCTCTCCTGCGCGGTGGACCTGGCGCCGGGGTGAGCAGAGAGGCTCTGCAGCTGTGGCCTGCAGCCATACTGATTTTTTTTTCTGGAGAACCGGGTTTCCCTGGCTCTCTGGCAGCACCCCCAGCATGCCTGACAGAAGTGCAGCGCATCTGAAAACACAGACTTCACTTCCATTGCCATTAGCCCCCTTGTTACTGCTCTCAGCGCTGGCTGAGGATTGAAGGGTCTGCAAAGACTGAACTCGTGTCCGTTCCGGGCCTTTTCTGTCAGTGGTGGCTGGTGACTCATGTGGTGGGATTTTTTCAATAGCACTGATCATGGCATTTTTAATCTTTTCCCAAGATAATTATAGAAGCTGTTTCCTCAGGCAATCTTGAAATACAGTTGACTGGGTTTCAGCTGTTTCTCCAAACATTTCAATAGAGGAGTAATATGCTGCACAAAGTTTTCAGGGGAGTAGACCTGGTTTACAGAAGCAGCTCACAGAGGTACCGAGAGCTTGGAGGAGCTCTGATGTTCCCCGCGGCCTGGCGTGGGCTGAGCTGGTTGTACACTCTGCTTCTCGCTCTGTTTAGTTTTCCATCAGAGCCAACAGCACGCCGGAGTGTCTGACTCAAGCAGTTGGCATTAGCAGGAGGGCTCAGGCAAATGTGTGTCCAGGATGAGATGATTAACATAGCGAGGGGCTTTCCAGCCAGCGGTGGGGGCTGCTGGCGGGAAATGCTGCAGTCCACATCTTGCACACTAAATTCCCCAAACCCAGAAACTTTGTCTGGTGTTCTTGGGCCGGAGGCATCTCAAAGTAGACAACAAATCGTAACTTTGCAGGGCACATGAATTAATGTCCTGCCATTGCTAGAGGCTGCTGTCAAGAGCATGAGTGATGCATACGTGCGTGTTTGTTTTTCAATCTCAGAATGAGGTTATGCTACTGAAGAACGAAGTTGCTCAACTTAAACAGCTTCTGCTGGCTCACAAGGACTGCCCCGTCACTGCACTACAGAAGAAAACACAGGGCTATCTCGGTGAGTGATGACTTTTGCTGGTCCTTATTACCACCTAAGTAGGTCTAAGCAGGTGAAACCTGCGTTAGACGTAAAGGAAGGGAGTCTTCATCTCGGTCTCTGCTCCATCACCCTCCAGCAACTGCACCTGGCAGGACAGGACAGACCTTGGTCCTGTGTCTTCTGCTGGTATGGCCTCCACAGCCTCTGTATTGAGGAGGATCCACCCAGGCTGGACCTGCAAATTGGCACTTTAGCCTGGTTTATAAGGTCTTGCAACCAGGCAGTGAGGGCAACCACGGTGCGAAAGCGCCAAGGGAAGGAGGTAGTGCATCTTCCTGCGTGTCTCGGTAGTGTGGAATATTTGACAGAGATCCATATCTCTGCTTCTCCCTGGAGTGCGGGCCAGCATCTCTCCACCCGCTCCCAGGCAGCGTGCCAAGCACTTGATATTCTCTTTGAAGTTAAAAACTATTGCTGCTCTGAAAGCAACGCCAGAGTCAGAAAAGGCCAGACTCTATAAATGACATCATGGGGCTCTATATCTCATTCTCTGCAATTCACATCAAATTGGCTCAGGTTTGGAAGTAAGAAGGCCTCTTTTTATCTTCGTTCCTTTCTTTCTATTTTTTTTTTTTTAATGCTGCCTATTCCATTATAATCAACCCGGGAGCTAAACATTATGTCTGGATTCTTATGTCATCTCTGCAGTAACAATTCCACGCTGTGGTATTTGTGCAAAGGCTTTGGGAGGATGCTGGAGTCCCCTAGTATTGCCCGGATTAACGGGACAGAGGCAGGGATGGATGGAGATAAGAAAAGGAAGCGGGGCTGGGGGGCGGAACAAAAGCCGAGAAAGCAGGCACTGTCCTTCCTGATTGCCTCCCGATTCCCACCTCCTGGGTCTCTGAAACGCTCTTCGCCTGTGCGGTGAGGCACAAATACGTGCTGTACGGGGCCTGGCACAGCCAGTTTATTTTCACTCATTACAGTGACTCAGAGCTTGAGTAATGTGGTCATGAAAATCCTCGCTGTCCCCCAGCCCTTGCAGACAGGTGTTCGCTCTGTGTATAATGCAGAGAGGCGACATGATTTTTCCTGTTAACTTCCAAAGTTTACAGTTCCTATTATTATTCCTCACAGTCTGTCTACTCCAATAATAGGAATTCATCACACATCTGAATAATAAAAATGAAATTCACACCTCCCTCCCCGTGCCCCCCTCCCCGGCTGCCTTTTTTATTATTGAGATTTGTGACTAAGCAGGTCCTTAAACAAAAATGCCAGATTCCCTCGATGGAATTACAGCTGCCTCATGTACAGTTGGGTTGTTTTATTTGTAATACCTTGTAAATCTCCTTTTTGGGATGCCAAACTATTATATTGCTCTGGTCGACCTTCTCTCTCACCGCCAAGTCAGTTTTCAAATCTGCTGTGCTAGCCGCATCTTTCAATATGCTGGCGAAGGCCAAGCCAAGGTTCCACAAGGGAAGGTAAAACCCATTTGGGAAAGGGGTGCAGTATACAAGCACCTGGTAGAAAACTGAGCCCTAAAATACGTTTGCCAGTGCCCAGTAAGGTTGTAATCCTCTTCTCTGATTTTCTTTTTTTCCCCCGGTGTCATGGGGTTTACCCTCCTGACGTGGAAGAAGTATCCCAGCTCATGCCATTATTTTGCTCTTTTAAAGGAAGGTGACCGCATCTTACCCGTAATTCATCTAGCCAAGTGCACAGGAGGGAATTTCCTCCTGACATCTGTAGATAATGAGCGTATACCCCTAAAGAGAGAGGTCTGATTGCTCTCGCCTTGGCATTTGATAGGTCACAAATTATCCTCTGTGTTAGAAGCTCTGCCTGGGCACAGTGGGCTGTTTGTGGGAGAGAATCCAAAGTTTTGGAAACCAATCTGCGTCGCTCAGAAAAGAGCGCGGAAGGTCTCTGCCTTTGTTTGCCTCGCATCCCTTCAATCATATTGCTTCAAGTTACCGAAAGAAATCGAGCAAGCAAACAGTTTGTAATGGGCTCTAATTGATTTTAATGTTCTAGAGAACAATAAAGAGCAAACCAGGTGATTTATATAAAAAATGGCAAAACCCCCTGCCTTTGCAGAAGGGTTTCTGTTGCACGCTTTCCTGTGTGCTCACCCAACAGATGGTAAGGACTCTGAAGGAACTACTCAGTCTCTGGGCTAAATGGCCTTGAACCAAGTACCACGCCAGGAAACAACATGTAGGAAAGTGCATTTCTTATAATGAGGAAACAGATTTATTACGATAAAGGTTACGCTGGGTCTGCCATCCTTGGTGTGAAGCCTGCGCTTTATGTCTTCCTGGCGTGAATTCAGTGAGGTTCGGTGGTGGTGTTTCTCCAAGGGATGGGGCCAGCCGGACCCGGTGGGTCGTTCTGTCCCAACTCTAATCAGTTTTATTTCCAGTCCTCACTTGCTTTTGCCAAGCAGCTGCTTGAGGGGGGGCCCAGCTCGGTGGGGGGGAGCTAGGATTCCTGTAGGGATCAGCCTCTCCGCTCCAGGCTGCTTTGGCTGGAAAGGTGAGTGTTAAGTAAATACCTGACCGATTTCTGCACACCCTCCCGGGCGGCAGCAGCCTCCCATCCCACCTCCTCGCTGCTAATGCCGGTAGCAACACACACAGCCTCTCTCTAACCTTGTTTTCTTTTTTCCATCCCCTTCTCCTTCTGTGGTCGAGCAGAAAGCCCAAAGGAGAGCTCTGAGCCCACCGGCTCCCCTGCTCCCGTCATCCAGCACAGCTCCGTGACGGCCTCCCCCAACGGGCTCAGCGTCCGCTCGGCGGCAGAAGCAGTTGCCACGTCGGTGCTCACTCAGATGGCGAGCCAAAGGACAGAACTGAGCATGCCGATACCGTCACACGTCATCATGGCTCCACAGTCGCAGTCTGCTGGCAGATGATGTCACAGCCTGTGCGTGTGACACGGAGCTAACTGCGAACTCACAGCCGGAGAGACTGACCATAACTAAGTCCCTGACGAGTGGGGGCCGATAAGGATTTTTATTTCTTTTTCTTTTTTTTTTTTTTTTCCAAGTGAGTTAAGGGCAGCTATGGCGCTTCTTACGCTGCATAGCCTGTACAGATCCTGGCCCCCGCCGCTGCCTTGCCGTCGCCTGTCCCCACAGGACGGCCGCGGATTGAGTGCTTTTCTCGATCCTTTTAGTTGACGATCCGTCAACTCGCAGAGTCCTCCGAACACACAGAGCCTCGCTTTGAAAAGCACCTTGAAAGGTTCACTTTCAGGTATCAGTTACATTAACACTAAACCTCCATGCTTGGTGGATCCCCTTGGCGCTTTCACTCTTCCAAGTACCCCCCCTCCCTCCTCCTCCACTCTCAGCAAAGGAAGACATAGCTCTTGGGAGGCTGTGACATTTAGCCGTGCTGTCAATGTATTTTATTTTTAACAGCATGCTGCTTCCAGGCATCTGCTCCCCTCTGCTCTAGCTACCTGAAACGTTGCACCTTCGCACAAGAAGCCTCCTTGAGCTCTGAGGTTAAAGGGATCGAGGTTAGTCTTGTCACATGCTGACTCCCAAGATGCCAGCCACAGATTTGGACATGATGGGAGTGTAATCGCTGTCAGTTGGTTTGTGCCCAGCAGTTGAGAGAGGGGGACACGGGGCCAGGGTGACACACGTGTTCCCGGACACTTGTGCCCCACCGGGAGCTGCAGATGTTCACGTGCTGCTCTCGTAACGGGACGCTGTGGTTGCTGGAGAAAAGGTACCGGCTGTTTTAGCAGAGGAAGGGCTGCTCTCGCTCTTCCTTACAGTAAATTGGTGCTGATCTGCGTCTGCTGGGACCGGTGCAAAGGCAGCCTGGGAGGTACATGAAGGGATAAGCCAGCCCAGCAGGCAGTAGTAATGCGAGTCCCAGAATTCATCACCTGCTCCCAACTCCACTGTACACCTTAGCAAACAAATCCCTCCATTTCTGAGGATCACCTCCTTTGCGCATAACCTCGATGACCTTAATAGTGGTGGCCTTAAATCGTGAATTAGTTGCCTGTTCCAAGGGGAGGGAGCACGAAGTAGTGTTTCTGTTTGCCTGGTCTTCTTCATGATTATCTTCCGCTCTCGGTGATGGAGCATCCGTTGCTTCCCAGCCAGAGCAAACGAAGGATTCGCAGAGCTTCCAGTTTCACAGGGCAGGTTAAAAACCCAGCCTCGGTGTTGGAAGACGTTTGGAATCAGGTCTGCTTTCTTGCCGGGCGGGCGTCGCAGGCGTGTGTGTCTGTGTGCTTCCCGAGGCTGCTGCTGGCCCTGGGCAAGCGACTGGAGCGGGTGGTTTGGGAAGGGGTGCTGTTCAGGCTCTTGGAAGGAGCCTCGTCAAAGTCCGTGGAGCTGCCTCAGCCCTTAGTCTTCCTCTCCTTCTCAGGAGGTCAGGAGGTCCCTCCTCACCTGAGCTCTCGCCCACCTCAGGTTGCACTCGCCACTTTTGAGCCAAGTTTGTTTGTCAAAGTGATTTTGTTTGGCTTATCCAGACTTGGAAGGTTTCCAGGGACAGCAAAACCCAAAGCAAAGCCTGAGCAAGGAACCGGATCCCGTTACGGGTGGGGAAGTTCAGCGGATGGCTTTTTCTATCGATGGGATCTGTCTTCTCCCCCCTCCCCTCTTTTTCAGGTTTTCCTCGACTTCTTGGCAGTATCGACCGCGGCGTTTCCTGGGTTTGGTTTGGCTCGATGTGGTGCTGCTCTTGCAGCCCCCTGGTTTCTCTTGCTCATCTCGAGAATCGTCTTGTGCATAACCAGGGTCACTTCTGGCCTCGGCAGTTTGCACTTCTGGTTCAGATCCTGCGTAGCCGCCCCCAGACCCACTTTTTGTTTCTGTAAGCCGTTTCTGCAGAGTCTGTGTGTGTGGACAGATGTTTTGGCTCTTGCTATCCGGACACAGTATGTGTTTCTGCAGTGAGAGTGAGCTGTGAGAAGAGGACACGGGTGCAGGGGGGGGTTGGCATGTCTTAAAGCCGTGCGACCTGGAGAAAAAGGGGTTTTGGCCAGGTGAGGTACAGCGGGGGATCAGGACCTTTTTGAGGGGCCAGGATCTAAGGCAGAGGGTTCGCAGGAGGTACAAGATTCAGCCCAGTTCTGCTTCCTCTCTTGGAGCTGCTGCTGGATGCAGGTTGTAGAGCTGCGACAGGGAACGGCAGAAAACCCTGCGCTCCTTCGCATGGTCCGAAAAGGTGTCAGACCGACCCGTCTGGCAGCAAAGGGATTCGCTCTGGTCTTGGAAATCCGCTCGGTTTGCTTCAGGGGGCTTTGAAACAGGCGTCTCTCTTTCGTTCTTTGTCTGGGAATAGCAGGAATGACAAAAATGTGTTGTAAACATATTTGCTTCGTCGCCCAGCAGCCGTTGGGTCCCTTTCCCTTTGTGCGTAGCGCTGGGAGCCTGGAGCTGGGACAGCGTGCGGGGAGCGAGCGGTTGTGTCCGGCAGCGCCGACTGTAGCTCACCAGCTCCTCCTAGGCTCTCCAAGTGTTCAGCTCTGCAGAAAAACCCCGTCTGTCGAGGAAAAGTGTTCGTTGAAAGAAGAGAGGAAGGAAGACTCGAGCTCTGGGCTGCTCCCGCCGCTGGTTCCTGGTTTGCTTCGTGGCGTCAGGGTCTGGTGGATGCGGCAGAGGCGAGGAGCAGCCGGTGGCTTTGCTGGCGGGGTTGAAAGGAGGGAGAGGCAGCAGATCCAGGACAGAGACGCGTGGCAGCGCCAGTATCGAATGCAGCGGCTTCCCCAGCCCCTTGTTTTCACCCTTGGGGACTAGAAGTGACCCCGTTTTGTGCGATCGGGGAGCTGAGAGCGCCCAGCCTGCCTGCGACTTGTCTGCGTCCCACGCAAGGGCTTGCCCTGCCCTGACCGCTCCGACTCTCGAGACCTCGTAGCACCATCGGGTATCGCAAGGTAGCTCAGCCCTTGCTGGTGACCAGTTGGGGGGATGCAGAGAGCGGCTTTTCTCCCCGGCCCTCTGTGCCTTGGTGCTCCTGATGCCATCGGTGCTGCCCCGCTCCAGCATCTCCCCGTCTCGGCTCCCCTCCGCCTGCGAGTGCTTAGTGCCTTGAAAAATCTGCAAACCCATGAAAATGCGTTTGTAAAGCTCCAGACCTGGGCAGCAATAATCAGGGAACAAGTGTTTGACCATACCTTAACATTTTATTTTTTTTAATCGACCGGGTTGCAGCTTTCCCGTGTCCCCTTCGGGTGTGTCTTACCCCAGCGGTGTTCCGATACCTGCACCGCTGCTGCGAAAGCAGGTCCCGGAGCAGGTTTCAGGACCCTGTTTCTCTTGCCGACAGCATCCCTGCTTGCTGGTGGTGCGAAGGAGGCATCCTCCCGGCCCCGGCAGGCTGAGCCCGCGATGAGGAAGGTAGCCAAAAATCCAGCGTGACCCTTAGCTAACACATCTCCCCCCGCCAGCCTCAGGCAACGGGGAAATTCTCCGGTCCCATCCCGGTTGCGGTGGATGGATGTCCCAAGCCATAAACCTGACTCTGGGGCACGTGGGTGAGGTTCAGCCCCTTGTTGGGGGTTGCGGAAGGTGCCCAGCAGAGCCGGTGCTGAGCCGCTCTGAGACCTCAGAAGGAGCTGAACGTCCCAAGGCGGGGTGGCTGTCACTTTCCCAGCGGGAGGGCCAGGTTCGGTTTATAAGGGGTGACTCTTTCCAGGCTTTTTGGAGAGGAGGGTGCATAGAGAGCGCATTTTCCACCAGCGCTCTCTCCAGCACCTCCATGCGGGTGGCGCAGCCGCGCACGGATACGTCGGGCTGCTCAAGTAACTAAAAGCCGGCTGCCGAAAAGCCGGGCTCGCTGTGGTCTCCTCTCCTGGAGCCGAGCCGCCCGCGCCGCTCCCGGGGAGCCTTTGGGCTCCGAGGCGCAGAAATCCCCGCCGAGCGCTTCAGGCAGCTCCGAATGGCCGAGCGGCTGCTGGGTTTCTGCCCCGCGGCCTCTCCTTCCTCATGGCTTCGCTTGGAGGCGGTTTCTTCTCTAGGTCAGCGTGGCAGTAGCTGTAGAGGACATGCGTTGGTTCCAGTGGTAGGTAGGGGTTGGTTTTGGTTGGGAAGACGGATTTTCTGGCAGGTCGGTGATGCGGGGTTCCCCCCGCCCCAGACCCCTGAGGACGGGCGAGGGTGAAGGTGGCTTTTTCTTCTTCCGACGCTGGTTCAGCTCTCGCTCGAAGACTTTGCGGATGGCTTTGGCTGTGGCAAAAAAAAATTGATTTCCGCTCCAGGATGATTCCTCCTGCTTTTCAGAGGCTCCTGGGGGCTGGCAGCCGCCTGGCCGGCTCCGCGCGACAGCTCCCCGGGCACCTGCACTTTCCCCTCCCTCCGGCCTCGGCCGCGGTGCCTTAACCAAACCCCGGGTAGTGCCAGCGTCAGTCCTGTGGCTTCCCACGCGCCTTCCCCCCAAACCCATCTCTGCGGTAGCGGCGTTTGGATCGCCTGGGATCTCCGTCCCTCCTCTGTGGCCTGATGGATGGCGGGGGGCGGGGGGGGGGGGGTGATACTGGGGGTCGCGCGGGGTTACTGGGGCTCCTCGCAGGAGCGTGGAAAAGCCCTGCTGGGTTTAAAGGTCGCGGTTAGGTCGTGGTCGAGTCGGGGAGGGCCTGAACGGTGGCGTCGGGGTTTTTATTGAATCTGTCTTCGCGGTAATGTCGCATAGAAACCAACGGCTGAAAAACACGTCCGGGGGCAGCCGTCCCCCCGCCCCAGGGCAGCGCTGCACCCCGGGAGGGCTGGCGAGGGAGGGGAGCGCTCCCTCCTCTCCCTCAGCGGAGAGGAAGATCTCCTCACTGGCCTCCACAGCCCCGGGGCTTGGGGGGGGGGGGTTCGGTGGCCGC
>JAVKLA010000017.1:902123-926136 GCA_034782735.1 Sagittarius serpentarius | reverse complement strand
CCCCCCCCCCCCCCCCCCCCCCCCCGGCCGCCTCGCTCACCGCGGGCCCCGCTGCTCGCAGCTGGCAGACCTGCCCGCCCTCGGCCTGCCCAAGGAGAGCCTCAAGGCCCACAGCCGGCTGGAGCACAGCACCCAGCCGGCCTTCATCCACCACCGTGAGTCCCTCTGGAAGGGGTGCCTCAGCGCCTGGTGAGTGTGTGACACCCCCCATGCCCCCCCCAGAAAAAAAAGCCCCAGCCCTGCCCACGGGAGGCAACGCCAGGAGCTGCCTGTTCACTTGAAATCCGTGCCCGAGCCCCCCTCCCCGTACCCGTCCTGCAGCCTCCCTGCCCTGGAACACGGCAGAGGCCTCCCTGCCCCTTCAGCTCTCGCCCACGAGCGGTGGGAGGGCGCAGCCTGCTCCCGACACCCCCGTCTGAGCTCCCTGAGAGAGTTTGGGGGGGGGTCATACTATAACCGAGAGCTCAGCACGGCTGGGGGCAGGTCCAGCAGTCGCTGGTGACTGGGGTAAGTGGTCCCAGCTGAGGGGAGAGCTGGTTTGGAGGCCCCGGGGGTTCTCCAGCAGGTGAGAGGGATTTTGAGGGGATGGGGGACGGAGGTGGCCTGGGCTTCGTGTCACCAGCACGTGGGGCGAGGGAGGCTGACGGGAGCTTTCCGCTGCAGGCGGGACGTGGGGCTGTGCGGGGTGCTGAAAGAGATCGCCAACGCCGAGGAGGAGGGTGAGTCTGGGCTGCTCGGGGAGGAGCTGGAGAGCTCCCGGGTGTCTCCGGATCGCGCTTTGGTCCTTCCGTTCCCTTCATCCCCTTTTCCATCATGCCTGTCCCTGCCTGTTGCAAACACCTGTGCTTCCTCCGCCCCTCGGGCCTCTCGTTGAAGAGCGCGGAAGATCCGATGGTCCTTTTCTCTCCGCAGGGCTGCAGTGGGTGAAGACGGGCTCAAGGTACCTGCTGGCAGTGTGCCACTGGCTCTCCTCGCTGCATGGCTCCCTCTTCCCTCACCTCTCAGTGAGTCTTTTCGGGTGCTTAACCCTCCTGCTCGGGAAGGCAGGGACGGTACAGCGTGTCCTGCGACGCCGACCCTGCGTGTGTGTGTGGGGGGGGGGGCTGGTTTGGATGGCGGGTGGGCGCTTCTCAGCTGAAAACACAGCAAAATATTCCTCCTGGTGGTGCCCAGCTACAAACACTGCGGGTTTCTTTCGCCCAGGGGAGGAGAATGGGGGCTGGAAAGGCATTAGGACAGCAGAGCGCTCCAAGAGAGACCAAAATCGAGGCGGGGGGAGAAGGAAGAGGTGTTTGGATATGGGGGGTGGGGGCCCTCACTGGGGGGCCTCACCAGAGGCAGCTCCTGCTCTTGTGTGCGCTGCCAGCTCAGCGTTAACTCTTCTCCCCTGAAGCTAACCAGCGAAGACATGATTGCGGCGTTCTCCCAGGCGGTGGACTGGTGAGTCCTGCGTGTTGTGAAACGGCCGTCTGTGGGTGTCCGCAAAACCCCGTGAAAGGCCGTTACGGAGCTGAGCGAAGCGGGGCGGCGGGGTACAAGGACAGGATCACCCCATTTTTAGGTGTTCAGCCTCCCCATTAGGCAGATGTTCGGGCAAATATTTCCTTGTTGCCTCTGGCTGCCCCAGTTTGTGTACAATGGCAAGAGGCAAACTGTGCCCCGATGCACTGGGCACGGGGGAAACGGCATCAAACTAGATCAGGGCTTGGAAAATGCCTTCAAATACCGACCCTCGACTGTTTGTTAACCAGCCCCTCGGCAGAGCCCTGCGAATAATTGCCAGAAACAGGGAATTTACCAGAGAAAATGGTCCCATTCAGCAGTGAAAAGGAAGTTATATTTTACTGGTGACTCTGGGAACTGTCTTTGTCGGCCTCGGGGCGGGGCTGTTGGGTGGTTGCGCCCGATGCCCGAGAACCCATCACCGCTGCCTTGAGCCGGGAACGCCGGTGCGGCAGCTGGCGTGCCTCACCCTGCCCCGTTCCTCCAGGGCCGGCTGCACCATCCGGGCCTTTGCCTGGCACCCCCACACCAGCAAGTTTGCCGTGGCTCTTCTGGATGACTCCATTCGGGTCTACAACTCCAACAGGTGAGGGCTGAGCCCCTCCTTCAGCGCTGCTGGCCATGTCCCGGGAGCCGCTGCTCCTCGGGGGCTGCCTCCACAGGCCCCCTGCTCCCCGTTTTGCCCTCTCACATCCACCTCCAGCACATGCCGAGGATTCCTCCTCCATCTCCACCCTGTGCTGCCTCGGTGTTCGCTCGGGCTTTGCCCTCGCCGGCACCGTCTGTCCCCAGAACCTCTTGCTGTGTAGCCGGAGCTCTGCAAGGACATCTCCGAAAATCGCTGGCCTTAAGCTTGGGTTTTTCTTTCCCTCCCTGCTCTGTAGCTCCTGGGGGCAGCCCGGGTGGCACAGGCGGAGCAGCCTCTTGGGTGTCATTGAGTCTCCTTTCTCCTCCAGGTCTCCCTGCTCCCCCAGGGCATGTAAAGCCCTCCTCAGGAGAAGACTCTGCCGGCTGGTCCTGCAGCCCTCCCCGCGCCTCCCTCCCGAGGCGCTCTCCCCCGGCTGGGATTTCAAGCCAGCAAGTGCCATCTCCCACCCCGGGGCCGGGCCGTGGGCAGCACGGGGCACGGCGCTTAATCGCACGAGGTGTGCTCTGGCTCGCTGCACGGCACTGGTGTCACCTGGCTGGGATCTCCTCTGTCCCCCTCCAGGGAAGCAGGTCACGGTGGGGCACATCCCCCACTTCCCACTCTAGGCTTTTAGGCCCCCAGTGTGGTCAGAGCTGGAGAGAAGACACTGGGAGGTGGCCCGTGGCCCAGCTCAGGCTGTGTGAGGACCCTTGATTCCCCCGTTTTTCCTCCTGTCACGCTTCCCTCCTCTCCGGCAGCGCCACCATCCCCTCGCTGAAGCATCGCCTGCAGAGGAACGTGGCCGCCATGGCCTGGAAGCCGCTCTGTGCCTCCATCCTTGCCGTCGCCTGCCAGAGCTGCGTCCTGGTGTGGCACCTGGATCCCACCTCCCTCTCCACCAGGTGACAGCCCCGTGCGTCTCCCCGGCCCTGCCGTGGGATGTTGCGAGCCCATTTGAGTTGGCTTTGGGTTAACGCCAGGCACGTGCCCGTCCTGCCGGCGGACGCAGCGTTGGCTTTCGGCGGCGTGTGGGCCAGCCCTTCCCACGATCGACCGCGGTGGTTTCTCTCTCCTTCTCTCCAGACCATCGTCCGGCTGCGCTCAGGTGCTGTCCTACCCGGGGCACAGCCCCGTCACCAGCCTGGCATGGGCCCCCAGCGGGGAGCTGCTGCTCTCCGCGTCACCCGTCAACACGGCCATGCTGGTGAGTAAGAGGCTGCATCTCCCGGGGTGCTGCCTTTGGGATACCGGAACCGAGAACCCACCGTGGGGTCACCGGGGGATGGTTCGGCTGTGGGGCTGCTGGGGAGGGGCAGCATTTTCTCCGAGGATGGATTAAGCAGCTCCTGAATTTAAACTAGATCTGAAAGCATCAGTCTGTGTTCCCTAATCCATGCAAAACCACCCCCAGTGCTGTGCTAACTACCCGGTCAGCGTTCACGTCCCGGTGCCATTATGCTCCTCGTTGTCCCCTCCTTCAGGTGTGGGACGTGTCCACCGAAAACTGTGTCCAGCTGCAGTGGTTTGGGGGCGGTGGTGTCACTTACTTGGCTTGGTCACCCGATGGCAGCAAGGTCCTGGCAGCCGCTCCCTCCGCAGTGTTCAGGTGAGTTCCCCGCCTGCGAGATGTTTTATTTCAGCCCTTATTATCTTTTTTGTTTGCACCAAACCCAAGCAGATCTGGATTCTTTGTGTCCTAACTGCTCCCGTTCCTACTGCATCTGATGGGGGGGAGGGTGTGGGGAAATGGGTGGGTAATTGCGTCTGACGTCTTGGGCTCCTCTCAGATCAGCAGAACTGGGGCAGATCTCGGGAGTCTGTCCCGCTCACTTCTGTCCGTCTCTCTTGCAGAGTGTGGGAGGCTCAGATGTGGACGTGTGAGCGGTGGCCCACTATCAAAGGACGCTGCCAGGTAGGATGGGGACGTTTCCCACCCATGGAGGGCAGAGCTTGCCTCTAAGGCCCTCGGGGGCTTGTACCGTGCTTTACTAACCCCCCCCTGCCCAGTTTCCAGCTGGTTCCACACAGTCCCTTGCAAGCCGCCGCCTCCCCGGCCTGGCCAGCGGGCGTTAATGTGGCTCTGTGTCCCGCAGACGGGGTGCTGGAGCCCTGACGGCAGCCGACTGCTCTTCACGGTGCTGGGCGCGTCCGTCATCTACTCCTTGTCCTTCTCGGAGTACAGGGGTGAGTCTGCCCGAGCCGACCGCCTAGGCGAAGCTTTCGAAGAGCCGGCGGATGATCCCCAAGCGATCTTCTTGCTTTTGGCTGTGGCTGAGCTTCGCCAGATGGGCTTTTTGCTTGTTCGCTGCATTTCCCAGCCTGCTGGGACAGAGGGGGAGGCAAAGCCAGGACACGCCGGGGGAAGGGTGTCTCAGGGGGGTCTCTCAGAGCACAGAATCTCTGTGGGGCTGAGTTTCCCCCTGCCCCTCCCATTGCTTCTCGCTCACAGTTGTGATCTGACAGTCACAAATGGGTTGCAGGGAAATTTCTACAGCAGGTTAAATGCCCAGCTCACGTGGCTTTTTGTCCACGGAGGCGGCTGGTCGTGGTGTTTGTTGAGGGGGGAACCTCCCCTGTCCTCCACCCCAAACATAGGCAGATGCTACCGGGCTAGCAGCACGTTGTTCCACAGCTGCTCTAAGAAACAGAGAGAAATTCTGCATCACTTTGGAAATAAAAGCGTGATGAGAACCCACGCAGTAATCTGAGCAGAAGACGTGAAGTGACCAGGCTGTTTGTTTCAGGGGAGATGCAAGGACAAGTGGGAGGCTCAAAAACAGCTTCTATCGTGGCAGATCTGTCCGAGACCACCTTTGAGACACTCTACGGGGAGGAGAGGTGGGTCTGGCTCTGCCCATTGCCCTAACGCAACACCCGGGAGGCAGAGGGGGTCGGTGCCTGCCTCGGCAGCAGCCGCCCCCCCCCCACCCTGGCACTGGGGACGTTGGCTGGAGGTGGGGGGATTTCACTGCTGCTCGTGCTGGTTTCAGGATCGGAGGAGAAATCCACTCCATGGTGTGGGACCCCACCGGCGAGAGACTCGCAGTGATCATCCGAGGTCAGAGGGAGGTGCTGCCTCCACCCTGCCTGCCCCAGCGCTGGGCTTTGCCTGAAAATCCCCCTTCCAGGAGGCTCACGAACCCCAGGGCGGGGAGGAGGCAGGTTGGGAAGGCAGCACCCACCCTCCATCCGTCCTCACTGTGACGCCGCTCCTCCGTATCCTTTGGAGAGGGCTGCGTGTCCGAGTTCCCTCCCCACTTCCAGTCGGATGAATTGCCTCTCCCACCCGCCCTGCAAGGTCTCTCTCTTACCACCTTGCCCATGTTACGCCTGGAGCCTGTCTGGGCCTTTTGGCTCTGATTTTTAGGAGGAGCCCTCGGGATAATCGAGCCATTCAGGCTCCCCTGGATGGGCTCAGCTCTGAGACAAGCGGACCTTTGAGGGAACACTGAAACGCCGTGCTGGGGATGCTGCTGCCTCGGGCTCCCTCCCTGCATGCCACCGGCGGGGAGACAGCCAAAGCTGCTGGGCCCAAACTCAGCAGCTTGGGGTTTTTTTTGCCATGTTTAAAGCTGGGTGAAGAATCCGGGGGAGGGGGGAAGCCCGAGGGTACAAGGACTCCCATAGCTGGCCCCACCCCGGCCTCTGCACCTCCAGGTAGGTCCTGCGAGGAGCTTGGTGCAGAAACTGCAATGGGATGGAAAAATACCCTTGACGTTGGAGAGGCAGGGCCCCCGCGTCACACCTCACAGACTGCGGCGCTTCCAAAGGAGCCGCCTCATCTCTTGCCCAAACCTTTCTTGGCCAAACCTAGCTACCCGAGACCTCGGGGTCGGCTTTACATCGCTGAAGGGCCTTTGAAAGGCTCGTCCTGGAAATCCCGCTCGCCTCCGTGTGAGGAAAAACGTCCGCAGCCAAGCTTTCCCCCACCTTGGTGTCTCTGCAGTGCCCAGCTGCCTCCAGCTTGCTCCCCACAAAAACCTGACCTCTGTGTCCCCGGTCCCACGGTGAGGGGTCCGTCTGTGTGCCCACGCTGTCCCTCTCCCTCCTGCAGGGCCTGCCGACGCTCCCGAGAGCCAGACGGTCATCGCCGTGTTTCGCACCCGCAACAGCCCCGTGTTTGAGCTCCTGCCGTGGTGCGTAGCAGCGTGTTTTGGGTTGGTTTTGGGCCGGTTGAGTACCAGCAAGGCCCTGGGGCACGGTGGGGAAGAGCAGACCCACCTCGGAGCGGAGAGGTGCTGCCGCCCTGTGCTCCTGCTTCAGGCAGCATCACCATTTTACCCCAGAATCGGTTACGTTTTGGCCGTGCTGTCCCTTACCCACCTCAAAACCCTTTGCTTCAGGTTGCCCTTGCCTGGTGCATCCCGGCAGGGCCCAGACGTCTCCACTTGACCACAAGCTACCCTGAAAGCGCAGCGTTTTGCCAGTGTGATTGAGGACTGTTGTGCCGTAACCGCGGCTTTTCCTTCCCCCCCCTGCAGCGGTTTCCTGAGAGGCGAGCGCGGCGCCCAGCCCCAGCTCATCGCCTTCCACCCCTGCTTCAAGAAAGGCGCCCTCCTGACCGTGGTGAGTGCGGTCCCCGGTTTCGGCAGCAGTTTTTGGGGCTCCCCATCGCTGTCCCTGAGGGAGATCAATCCAGGGGCTGAGCAGGGAGGGTGGAAAAACCTCCCCACAGTGTCCCCGCGGAAAAGAGAGGGCGGGGAAGGTGTCCTTGCTGGGATCACAGGGAGGATGAGAGGGCGACACTTGGATTTTCATCCCCTGCTGTGTCCTGTACTCATCTGCCTCCTCACATCCTCTTCCCCCGCCAGTGCTGGTCCACGGGGAAGATCAGCCACGTCCCCTTCTTCTTCACGAGCGCCCACGTCCCCTGCACTAGCCCCAGCTGCAGCCCCGTCATGGCCAGCACCAGCGTGGGCGAGTAGCCCATCTTGGAGCTGTGACAGCCCCCGGGTCCTGAACGGCATCTGCCTGAAGAGCCGCTGCCAGGACGCTCCTTCTGCATCCTCCTCCTGGGCCCCCCGGCCTGGTCTCGGGCGCCTTTCGTACCTCCTCCGGCTCTCGCATCTCACGGGGCCGGTGCTGTACAGATGAAAAGTGGCGGCTCTTCCCCTCGCCTCCTCCGCGCTCTGCTCTTCCCTTGCGCCGGCGGGGGGTGGGTGAAAGTTTTGTGTGGGGCGAGTTCTCAAAGTCCTGTGGGTCCAGGTCTTTTGATGTCAAAAATAGCTCGGGGTGAGCGTGTAGGAGAACATTCATTCCCTGTGCCTTAAATCGGTTTTAATTAAGGCAGCTGCCGTGCTGGTGGGTGTGAGCCCTCTGCAGCCCAAGGGCCCTGGGGCTTTGTTTTGGGGTTGAAGAGCTGCTGCAGCCACTGGGCTTTGCCTTGAGGGTGGGAAGAACCACCCAAAGCGAACCAAAAACTCTGTGGGTGTGTAAAATCTGTAAAAACGGTAACTTGGCCCATCTGGGGCTGCAGCCGGGCAGCGAACGGTGCTGGAGGCCTGGCCCCGGGCGCTCGTGCCAGCCCACGTGAGCCTGACCAGCGCCGAAACAGTCACTGGGGTGGGGGGCAGATGGGCCACCCCCCTGCCAGGAGCGGGGATTAAGGGTGAGACTGGGGCGGGGGCAGTGTGGTTAAACGCCGGGATTACACGTGCTTAATCCCTGGGAGTACGCAGTAATAGCTCTGCTAAAGCCCAGGGTGCGGAGATGAGGGGGAGAGCACAGGGTCCTCGCTCAGCCCCACAGCCTCGGCTCCACAAACGCCCCCAGGACCCCCAAAATCCTCCCCAAAGCCAAACCCCAAAGCAGGGCAGAGAAAACCCCACGCAGGGGCAAGGACAGCAGCAGCCAGCCAGCCCTGCAGCGGGGCTGCGGGGGGAGCGGAGCCTGGGCGGGCTCGGCCCGAGGATCCGGGGTGAAAACGACGGGATACGAACCCGCTCCAGCCGCTGGGGCAGGTCTGGGGGGGCCTCACCCCTTCGGCGCTCCCCGGTTTGCTGCTGGCGACAGCTCGTGCCCACGGCGCCTCAGAGGACGGTGCTGAGTGTCTCTTCCTCGCCCTCCTCCTCCTCCTCCTCCTCGGGGCTGGGTGGTTCGCAGGGCAGCGCCCGCAGGTACTCGAGGTGCAACCGGGTCTCGGCTCGGCTCCTCCGTACGTATCGGCCCACGTAGAGGAGGACAGCGCCGAGCCACCCGCCCACGGCCGCCAGCACCGCCACCTCCGGTGCCCGCGGCCGCCCGCCCCCCACCAGGGTCTCGTTGCAGCTGGTGGTGGGGGGCAGCACCGGGGGGGCCCCCCCTGGGCACCGGCAGCCCCAGGGGCAGCCGGGCAGCCCCCCCAGTGCCAGCAGGAGCAGCCAGGCTGCCTGCATCGCCCTGCGACAGGAGGCTGGCAGCGAGGGGGGGCTCCGTGTTCCCCCTCCCCCCGGAACTGCCAGATGCACGGGTTCCGGGGTGCGGGGCGGGGGGGGGGGGGGCAGCAGGATGCCCAGGTTCCCCTCCCAGTCTCCCAAGAGAGGGAGGGGTGTGGGGGTGGCCCCTGTACCCACTTCTGCACCCCAATTCACAGCCCCTTGCAAGCCCGTATCGCGATGCATAGCCCCACACACCCCAAGAACCCCTTGACACCCCCCCTGCCAGCCCCCACTGCCTGACCAGCGAATGCGCTGGGAACACACTGGTTTTTACTGGTACTGGGAACCCATTGGCAGCAGACACATAACAGGTATGGAGATAATCTTCAGAGAAATGGATCCAAAAAGTCTCTTGGTTTGGGCTCGCACCAGTCCAACACTGGGACTGGGAGCAGAGACACCCCCGGGGGCAGCCTGCACCCCCCCAGCCAGCGCCATCATAGCGTCCCGCTGCGATCCCATTACATGGGCCGAGTGGGGACGGTCTCAGCCATCCCCAGCAGCGGTCCCTGGAAACCCCCCTGCCGAGCAAGGGATCCCTTTTGAGGTGTGATGGGAGGGGGCTCATCCGCTCTGCGCTCCCCCCCCGTGCCGCTGCGCCAGCGTCTGCCGGGCCATCTCCAACGCCCCCTCCCGCGTGCGGTTGCCTCCGATGAAGCCGCTGGCGTGTACGAAGACGCAGCCGGGGATGCCGGTGAGCTGGGACAGCGCCTCGTCC
Organism: Sagittarius serpentarius; assembly: GCA_034782735.1. Lineage (NCBI taxonomy): Eukaryota > Metazoa > Chordata > Aves > Accipitriformes > Sagittariidae > Sagittarius > Sagittarius serpentarius. The sequence continues at coordinate 916,871 of JAVKLA010000017.1, read as the reverse complement.
CGGACACCTCGCCAGGGCTCGGGGAGAGGGAGGCTGGGGGAGAGGAGAGGGAGGCGGCGGGTGAAAACCTGCTCCCGGGGCGGGGGGACGCGGCGAGGGGACGGGTCTCACCGGCTCTGGAAGGTGTGCGGCCCCGCCGGGACGCTCTGCACCCGCCACTGCCCGCTGCGGTCGGGGAAAAGCACCAGCTGGAGGGGATCGGGCAGCGCCAGCTCCTGCTCCAGGCTGAAGACGTGCTCCTTCCAGGGGCAGCCGCCCTGCGGGAGCTCCAGCACCACCCCGCTCACGTCCACCTGGGCGGGGAGGACGCGCTGGGCACGCGGGGGTCCTGCCCGTGCAGCCCCCGCACCGCCCCGTGCCTCGGTTTCCCCGCCCCCGCCGCCGCAATCCGTACGCGTCTGCTGCCGGCCGCTCTGCTGAGCCCCCACGGGGAGCTCGGGGGGGTGCAGGAAGATATTAGGGGGTGTGTGGGGGTCACATGCAGGGAGACAGGGTGTGGGGTACATTGCCACGCGTGGAGATACGGGTGTGTACAGCTATACATAGGTATATAAGGCACAGGATGGGGCGCGTGGCCACGTGCAGGGGCATAGGGGAGCAGAAGGGGGGTGCGTGGCCATATGTAGGTATAAGGGCACAGGAGGGGGCGCCCGGCTGTGCGTAAGGATATAGGGGCGCAGGAGGGGGTGCACAGCCACACGTAGGTGTATAGGAGGAGAGGGTGCATGGCTGCGTGTAGGGGTATAGGGGGGGTGCTCAGCCATTTGTAGGGATATGGGGTGCAAGGGGCACCCTGGGCCACGCAGGAAGGTTTATAGTGAGGGGACCTGGCCTCCCCCCACCCCAGTGCTCCCCCCACCACCTTTCAGACCCCCCAGAACGGGCACGGTGGGTACCTCAAAGCGTCGCCGGATGGCCTCCTCCACCAGCGCCCGCGCCGGCAGCCAGGCACGGTGGTAGTAGTCGAGCCGGTCCATGAACTCGCCCCCGACCAGCTCCATTGCCCGCTTGAACCCCGCCTGGGGACGCAGAGGAGCGTCAGCGGTGGCCCCAAGCGGGGTGGGCCCATGCTGCCCCCACCCCGCCACGTTGCCCGTCCCCACCTCGGTGTCCTGGTCGGGGTCGTTCCAGCGGGGGTTCAGGTGGCCCACGCGGGCACTGAGGTTGGTGGTGAGGGCGTAGCGGGGCTCCCCCTCCGCCTGCGCGATGCCGTTGTCGATGGCATCGATCTCCTCCACAAAATTCTCGTACAGCTGGGGACAGCGGCGGGGGGGACACGGGGGGTCAGCCCGGCCTGGAGCCCAACTGCGCACCAGTAGCTACAACAAACCGGTCCCCTCTTTTACGGGGTCCCCCTCCCCAGAGAACTCTTTTATGGGGTGACCCCCCCCACCAAGGAGAAGCCCTGGGGAAAGCTGTGTGGCACTGGCAGGCTTCGAGCCCCCCCCCCCCCAGACCCTCCTTTTTCCCCTGGTACCTTATCGTAGAGCGCTGTCACAACGGGGCCGTCCTCCGGCTGCCCCAGGAGCCCGGCGAGGATTTGGGAGCCGAAGTGGCAGTAGACCAACCCGGCGCTGCTCAGCTTCGTGGTCCAGGGCTTGTCAGGCCGGAGGCTCCGCATGGATTGCGTGAAGGACCTGCGGGGCCGCGGGGTCAGCCCTGAGGGACCCCCGGCACGCGGGGGACCCCGCCGTCCAGCACGGGGCGGGGGAGGGATGACACCTCACCTCTGGTGATGGTCGTAGCGGTGTCGCTCGGGGTCGTACTCACCCCCTACGTCCACCACCACGTCGCACTGGGCCAGGCGCTGGGGGTCCCGGGTGCGCACCACCTCCGCGTCCTGCCGGGGGGTGGAGTGAGGCTAGGGAGCCCAGGGTGGTCCGCAGGAGTGACCGGGGACCCCCGAGAACTGCCCCTGCTGAGACCAGGGACCCCGAGGAGGGACTGAGAACCGAAGGGTGGCCCCTGGGTGCGACCAGGGACCACGAGGGGCGACTGGGGACCTAAAGGCGGCCCCTGGGTGGGCCCAGGCACCCCCAAGCGGGTCTGGAGACCCGAAGGGTGGCCCCCAGGTGCGACCGGGAGCCCCGAGAGATGCCCCCAGGTAACGGGGAAGCCCGACGAGGGACTCGAGGGCGGGCAGGGATCGGGACACTGCACGGTGTCCCTGTCCCGTTGCAGGGGTCCCGGGAGGGAGCCGGCCCGGCTGCAAGGGGACCCAAGCAGGCCCCAATCCCGGTCCCGCCGCGCGGTGCCCCGGGGCCGTACCCGGTAACGGGGCAGGAGGCGCAGCAGGTAGCACGCCAGCACCTCGTCGCAGTGGAAGGTGCCGTCGTGGGTGCCGATGAGGGGAGCGGGCTCGGGGCGCTGCCGCTTGGGCCCGGGCCCGGTCGCGCCCCCGGTGCCCAGGGCAGCGGCCATAAGTCGGGCGGCGCGCACGGCCCTTTGCATCGCACTGCGCATGCGCGGCCCCGCCGCCGCCGCCGCCGCCGCCGCCGCCGCCGCCGCCCAGCACATGCGCAGCACCGCCCTCCCGAGGCTTCCGGGCGGCGCATGCGCCGCCAGCTCCCGCGCACCTGTCCACACTCAGGCTACGCATGCGCCAGCCCCGCCCTGCCCCTCCCCGCCGCTTTGCGTCTGCGTTGGCACCGCCCCCTGCCCCGCCCGTCTGCCCTGCGCATGCGCCAGACGCGCCCGGCTGCCACGACTCCGCCCAGCCCCTTCGCCAGCCTCGCCCAGTCCTCGCCCTTCTGCCCTGCGCATGCGCCGGTTCACCCTGGTCCCCGCCCCCGAGCTGCGCGCATGCGCCAGCTCATCCCGCCCGACGCACGCCCCGACGTGATTACGCATGCGCAAACTCACCCCTCCCCGACCCCGCCCCGTCGCGACTGCGCATGCGCTCTGGTGTGGGGGCGGAGCTGGGGCGGGGCTTACGGGAGGGCGCGCCACCGCCCCGGGGTACGGGCGGACAGACGTGGGGGACAGAGGGACGCGTCCGTGGGCGGACGGGGACGGACACGGACACGGACACGGACACAGACACGTAGGTGGGCACAGGGACTGCCCGGCCCGCAGGGACACCTCCGCCAGCCCCCCCCGGGACAGGCCTACACGCCCCTCACAGCCCACGCAGGGACAGACAGACGGACACGCAGTCGTGTGTGTCGTGTCCCCCCCCAAAAAAAACCCCAGACACCACCCCAGGCGCCGTTCCCAAGCAAGAGTTTATTTGGAAGGAGGAGCAGCACCCCGCAGCGAGCTGGGCCCCCTCCCCGACACTGTGACGGGCCCAGGATGGGGGGGGAGGGCCAGGACCCCCCACCCCGGGGGCTGCTCCGCCGGCACCGAGCGGGGACGGTGGCACCGAGCAGCCTCCGGCGCCCGGTTCCAGCGCGGCACGGGGCACCGCAAGGTGCCGAAGCCAGGCCGGGGTGGCGGTCGTTACCGCGACGCCGTCACAGGTTGCGGGGGACCGTGGGCATCGCGGGGGTTCGTGCCCGAGAACGGCAGGAAAGGGGTTCAGCTCCGGGAGCCTGGTGTCACCCCGAGATAACCCTGCTCCCCCAAAGCCAGGCAGTAGTGTCGGGAATGCCAATTGGAGCTCGGGCGGCTGTTTCCTTTGGGGGCTGAGGACACATTTCCCCTCTCGGGGCTGACACCGACGTCTCCGGCCTCGTCCCAGCCTCACGAGGGCTCACGGGAGTGGTTTTCGCTGGTCACGCGCGTGGGGGGACACAGCCCACGGCACTTCCTGGCAGGGCTTCGGGGTGTGCAATTCAATCGGCGTCTCCCTTTTTGAAAGGGGGGGGAGCGAGCGCTGCAGATTTTAGGAGGGGAGCAGAGGACGCTGCCGAGGGCTCAGCAACGCCCTGAGTCCGCCTCTCCACGCCAAAACACCCCAGTGCTTCTCCTTCCAAGCAGCCCGATTTTTCAGGTCAAGAAAGAAGTGATTCGAGGCAGCGCAGCCTCAAAGCATCCATAAAGGGGTAAGTCAGCTCTTGCAGACGGCAGGGGAGCAGAAAAGCTGCTCACGGAGCGGGGGGAAACCGCACGGATCCGAGTCTGTCACTACTCTGCAGCAAGCAAACCTCGGCCGCCGTGGATGAGAAGTCAAAGCAGGACCTCCAGTAGTGTGAAACCAAACTGTCTGCGTACAAAACTCCTGCCCAGGGTCACGTCTCTCTGCTCGCTGCCTTGGGGAAGCCAGGCTGACTTATCCCTTTACTGGCGGGTGCTCAGCCCCAGGGCCGGAGTCAGGATATCTCGTTGCCGAAGACCTCGAGCACCAGCGGCGTGAGCTGCATGCTGTGCTCGGGCTGGAAGGAGAGGCAGCGGTACTGCTTGGAGTGCTCCTCGTTCAGGCTCCGTAGGTCGGCCAGCTTCTGGATCATCTTGGCGTAGAGCAGGCGGCTGCCGGGAGGAGGGTGCCTGCAGCGGATGTAGGTCTGGAGGATCTCTGAGAGGCGATCCTGGAGGGATTCCACCAGCGAGGTGTCCTGCACGCCTGGGCGATCTAGGGAACAGCACGGATGCAGGGCGATTCCCTTCCCTTTTCCCAGCTGGCCTCAATGGACAGGCAGGGAAGGGTGAGAGTTTTGGGGACACAGCTAAAACCTGGCAGGTTAGTGGCCTTGGGGCACGCGTGTGCTCTTACCTGGGGACAGGATGCAGATGGCCATGAGGAGCACGTGCTCTTCTTCGTGAAGGTTCAGCTTCTTCAAGCCAACCTGGAATTTCACGAGCGGCTCGAGCAGGTCCATGCTGTGGCCGGCTGGGAAGAGAAAGGACCTTTAAGCCCAGCCTGCTCTGGAACAAGATCTCCCACAGCTGAGGGACAAGCGTGGAGCTTGGGAGCGCCTCTTTCAGCACAGCGGAGAGCTGGGATAGTGGGAGAGGACTTCTGATATAACTTAAAGCACGTTGGTTTTCAGTTGTGCTTTCGTCCCTAGTAGTTTCTCTAAAGCAGGAGATCATGGAGCAGATTTTGCTTTTGAAACCCACAAAGACAATTAACCTACAGACATTCTGCCTCCTTATCATCACTTCCACACTGCGCCGTGTCCTGCACAAGCATCACAACCCCCACCTCGTGTGCCCAGAGCCCTCCCTGCGAGCAGATCTCTTTCCTGCGTTCAGTGGGGGCCAGCTGCCCCGCGCCTGGCTCCCCCGGGCTCTCGCTGGGGGATCTCTGCCCTCGCACTAAGGGTCTCGGCACCCCCGGGTTACTCTCAGGCTCTTCCAAGTGCAGGGAGAGATTTAAGGTCCATACATATCATCTGCACACTCTGTTCTCCGTGCTGGTCTCCGAATCCTCAAGTGGGGGAGGTTTAGGGCAGGATTCGCCACCTCTCGTAGCAGAAGGGCTTCCTGGCTGCAGAGCAGCGGCGGTGGGAAGGCACAGCGGCTTTCCAGCCCTCACGGCAGCTCGGAGCAAACAGAACTCAACCCTCGTTGCAAGGCAGAGGAGTTGAAGACAGCTCTGAGCTACGGCCACGCTCTGGCTTTGCTTTTCTCCAGGCGTTAACGGCTCTTTCCAGCCGTCCAGTCCGGCTGCAGGATGCACGCGTGTCCCGCAGCGCAGGGCTTGGGAGATGAGAGAGCACGGTTGGTGCCGGGACGGGGGTCTCAGCCCAGCCATGACCTCACCAAGCGGCTGCTGCTGCTGCCGCGTACCGCAGCCGTGCAGCCTGCCAACGCGTCCCTGCTTGCAGACTACTCAGCATGGGATTTTTTTGCACCTGAATTTAAGGCCGGGATGACACTCCCAGCCCACAGCAAGCAGGAGAGTGTCTGGCAGCCTTTACCTTGGGTGACATCGCTGATCCTGTACTTGAAGTCATTGCTGCCGCAGGTCCACGTCATGTCCTCGAGGGTGAAGGACTGGTTCGAGCGCAGCATGATCACCTCAATGGCGCTGGATTTCAGCAGGACGATCTGGTCCTCCGCTGCCAGGTCCCTGGGCAGGGGGAAGAGGGTGATGTGAGAGCTGTCCAGTGAGCAAAGGAGCAGAAACCTACCGCCCATGTTCTCCCTCGGTAACCCAGTCCCTTGGCTGGGGGCACCCCAGCTTCTCCCGCACGCCGGCTTTCTGTGTGATTAAGCAGCAGCTTAATTTATTAATGCAGCTACATCTATTGAGCGGCACCACCCAGCACCCTGGGCGCCAGCCTGGAGTTAAACAGGACCTGGAGCCCTTCACAAACCAGGATGGGGACCACTCACATGGCCCTGAGCATCTGAGGAGCTCAAGCATTTTGCTGACAGAGTCTGGGTGAATCAAGGTAAAGACAGGAGAAGAGTAGCCCGAGGAAGGAGGAGAGACAGAAAACGTGAAAGCAGGAACAGACCTGGGAAGGGAACAGAGCCCAAGGGACGGCTGCGGAGATGAAACAGAGAAAAATGGTCTGGCTGCGAAGGGTAGGACGGGATTCCCGAGAGTGGAAAACCGCCACGGACGTCAGAGCTGGGATCAAACGTCTCACCTGAATCCTGGGATCATTTTGGCAAAGCCAATCACCTTCTGTATGCTGTAGCTGACCAGGTCGGCCAAGTGCGGGAGCATGGAGAGGTGGGAGAAGTCGATGTTCATGGAGGAGCTCTCGTCATTCTCCTCAGAGAGGACCAGGTTTGAAAACATCTGGGGCTCCACAGACTCTGGAGAGAGGGAGACGGTCAGAGGGCACCTCGGTTGCAGGCAAGACATTACGGGTGAGGGGAACGGTGCCAGCTCGCAGCAGGAATGGCGTCCATCCTGCCGGGAGGGCTTTGCCTTTGCGCGGCGTTTAGACAGCAGGACATGAGGAACGGGGCTGGGAGAGCGGTCCTCTGCCGGCTCCCAACAGCACCAAGATTCTTGCACTGGGGCCGTTAACTCCTCTCCTGTGCTGTGATTAAGTCTGACCGCAGGCAGAGCGGCGGCGACGACGCAGCCCAGCGTTCACTCTCACGCTCCTCTTGGCCATCCTGGAGGGCTCAGACACACCGAGGTCTGCGAGGCCACCATCCAGCCGAGCACTTAATGCTTTTTGCTCCCAAAAAAGCCTTTGCGGCAGCCCCAGGGGGGTCTTACAGTTAAATAAGCTCCCCACAAGAGGTAAAACAAGAGTCTAGATGGCCAAACTGAGGTAAAGCTGCTGCACTTCTACCCCCCGTCGCCTGCGGAGAGGCGAGCGTGGTACCTGGAAACGTGCTGAAGGCATCGGAGCCAAAGAGGTCGGTGGAGTCCTCCGACGACAAGTCCTGGGTGAGGATGGAGGAGGACCTTGCTGCTCCCCTATTGCTGGGGCTGCTTCTCACGGGGGGCTGGAAGAGAGGGCAGGACATGAGGAACAGGGCTAGGAAAGCAGTGTGGTGGCAGGCGTTCGCCTGCTGCCAACAGCGTCAAGGTTTTTGCACTGGGATTTTTTCAGCTCCTCTCTAAGGAGAAGTCGTGGGATGAAATGGGTTTGGCGCGCCTGGGCAGGAAACACTTGGTCCTGTGCGTGGGAATCGGGGCTGGCGTGCCCCGGACGTACCCGAAACTTGGTGAAGTCAGCGTATGTGGGGTCGTAGGTTTTGCGATGAGCCTCGAGGAGGATGTCGATGACTTTCTGTTGCTCCTCTGAGAGTTTGGGCTTCAGGCTCTCCTTGAGTGCCTCCTCCTCCTTGCGCTTCAGTATCATCTCACGCTTCCTCTGAACCTCCTCATCCGTCAGGATGACTGCAGGGATAGGGAAAGCATCAGAGAAGAGTCGCAGGGAAACAGGGACTGAAGCCACCCCAGGCCACTCCAGCCAGCATCCCCATCACCTTGCTAATCAATTATTAAACACACGTCAACCCCGTCCTGCACTTGTCCTTGACTGCCCGGTCGCAGCTTCCCGCTACAAGACCGGCACAGTTTATAGCCCACTCGGGTGCTTTTAGGCAAGGACCCGGTGCCATAAAGTCACGTCAGCGCTGCCACATGTCTGCTCTGCGCTGCGACCTTGCTCTTTGCTCTGTGCTTTCAGGTGAAAGAAATCTCGACCCTGCAAGATTCAGGCCAGCGGGTTCATCTCGCTCCAGCGCCGCTGTCAGCGCCCGACAACAGAGGGAGCCCAGTGCGGCGTCGCTCAGCCTCCGCGGCCGCCTACCACGCTCCAGCAACGATAGTCTGGGTATCCGGCAGCGCTCCTGCAAGTATTTTTAAGCTAAGGGGACATATAAACCTACCCTCGCTCCCAGGGTGGGCGTTCGCGGCTTGTATGATGGGTGACAGCCTTCAGCAGCAGCCAAGGGTTGGACTCAAAGGCAATACGCGAGGCTTCTCTCATTTCTTTAGGGAAGGGGAGCAGCCACAGGCAATTTGGGCTCAAATCTCACCGTTGTAAAAAGAGCTTAAAAACCTGAATAGCCTCACAGGGTTGAAAGAGAAGAAAAGCAACAGGGAACCGCAACGATCTCTTGGGGAAGCAACCCCCCCATCCCTGTAACAGAGTCACACGTTCACAAAAGCACTCGTGAATACACATCCACCAGCGGGTCCTAAAAATAGCAATGCCCATTCCTCAAGATGCTATTAGCCCTTTAACCAGGCATTAAAGAAAACCCCGAACACGTTATCTGATGACAAGGTGGCTTTCTGCCTGCCTTGGGCTGCAGAGAGATTTGATGCTGGGCGAGTCGAGGTGGAATTTGGGACGAGAGCTTGGCGAAGGGCAGCGGGAGCCGCAGTTGCAGGGCTCGAGGCAAGGAACTGTTTGTAGTCCCTGCTCCCTTCTGCCACCTTTAGCCGACGGCATTTTTCCAACACGTTTTCAAACTTGCACAATCTCGGAGGGGACTTGAAGACCTCGGAGGCATGGGAACGACCAGCTCGAGCCGAAAGGTCGTTCCGATGAGTGGCACATTACGGCCGGCTCTGCAGGGGACAGCACGACTGCTCGGGGAGAAAAATTAGGATTTTTGTTGTCTCCCGTCCCGGTTCTTATTACAAAAGCACTGGATCCATTTGGGCACCGCATGCAAGACGGGAAACCGTTCGCAGATGAGGCAGCATCTGTGGGGAGAGAGCCACGAGAGGCTGGGGCCAAGGATGGGGCAAAGAGGCAAGGGCTTGGGCTGCGGCCACCGTTTGTCCCAAGCATCGGGGCTTCGGAAGGGATTATTGCAGGGGTCTACACCGAGCAAATCTCTGATCCTGCAAGTGAATCGATCCAAAATTAGGAAGCATCTGCAGAGCAGACTGGAAAGAAAAGGATGTGGCTGTGTTAGGGCAAGACCGCAAGGGAAAACAGCTTGGCATTTCCCCCCCCACCTTTAAGAAATCCAGCCCTCAAACAGGTTTGAAACAGTGAGGCAGCAGCATTTCTGACTCTGGTAGGAGCTGAAAACCAAGAGGATTTCCCAAAGCATCGCTTTGGCAGGGGAACAAAAGCTGGCAAGGTTTGTTCCCCACAGTACTGCCGCCTAAGGCAGCCACGATTTCCCTATACAGGGCCTGTGCAACAAAGCATCCAGATTCTCGGTACGTCCCAGGGCTGCTGGCTGCACCGAGGCTCGGCAGAGCACGTGGGCTGCATGTTGCTGTGCATCCGCTGCCAAACTGCCAGCGACGTTGACAGAAACGGACGGCAGCAGGTCCCGGGTTTGGCGTTTAATGCTCTGAGAGGACTTGCTGGAGCCTACAGGAGACTAAAACCCAAGGGAAGCCCTGCAGGTGTTTAAAAAAATCAGATAAAAGGGGAATTGCGATTCCCTTCCAGCTTGTCTGGCGTTGCAAAGGCCAGTGCCGTGACGCAGCGGCACTTGTGCAAGCCACGACACAGCCCGGCACTGGCACTGCGGATTGAGAACCACCCCCGGCGTTTCTGGTGAAATCGCTCCCGGTGTCGCGGGGGAGCAGCAAACCCGAAACGCACCTTGCTCGGCTGCACCAGAGGAACGGCTTTTCGGTAGGGCCGGGGGTAACACGGACGAGGGAAGTCAGCACAGTGACGTGCCTGCTTTATTAGGTTCTGGGGAAAAGGATTCGACCCTCATTTGCACTCACAGGAGGATGGATGTTGCCCACCACGTCCCCGCCTGCCTCGAAGGGGAAAACAGGACCGGGAAGCGGCTCGATGCCTGCACCTTCCACTTGAGATCCCAGCTCACGCCCCAGCTCTAATCTCTATCCAAACACAGCCGGAGACATCCAACCACACACTCCTGGCACAGCCGGCGACGTGGCCGAGCACTTGTGGGCTGCCCCGACCCAAAGTCCGTGCGGAGGCTGAGATAACATCTGCCCATTGCTTCCAGGCAGACGCCGGCCCTCTTTGCGAGACGCCACAAGCACAGCAGGGGAAGCCACGGCCGACACTGAGGGCAGCACACGAGGATACAGCCGGCCGGGCGAGGATACCCCGCCGCAACCCCAGCCAAAACTTCCCGGGGCTTGGAAGCGCTGGCCGATGATGCAGAGCAGCACGAAGGCAGACTCTCTCTGTCACGTGAGGAAAGAGCAGCCACATATAAAGCAAAAATGAAGTTTAGGAAACATCAGGCACAAAATGCGTTCACTGGCTGGAGTCTGAGCATTTCATTGAAGTCTGAACGGTGGGCGCTTCTGCCTGCCCCGGCTGGAGCCGGGGACTCCATCCAGCCCCCCGGGGTGCAAAAAGCCCCGTGGTTGTTCCCCGGCCTCGGACAGCCTGCCTGGCAGGGCCGTCGCGGTGGGGTGGCACTTGGCACCTTGCTGGGACAGCGGCCGCAGCGAGGGCTGCAGAAACACCCCTTGCAGGAGCGGCTTTAGGGCGATTCACGGCTAGATGAGGGTCAGGCAGCAAAAGAAGCAGTTTAATGCGCTGCAGGGACAAGGCACACGCATCAAGGTTGGGAATCATCCCCGGAGCAGCCCTGCAGGGCGCTGTGATCCTGCTTAACTGCCAAGGATGCCCGGGATCGCTCTGCACCCGTTCACGCAGTGAATACCCGGGATGCACCCTTTAAAACCGGGGAGCAAAGCCTAATTCGTTCCTGCTGCTTCTCCCAAAACCGCACCTTTCAGCCCCGCTGACCTGCCCCAAGCCCCAGCTGTAACCATGCCGAGGCGCCTTTGCCATCGAAGAGGGAGCATTTCCAAAGGCGGCCAAATCCCGGCAGGTGTGAGCGGCAGCACAGCCGGCGGGGACTGGGCTGGGACAAGGGGTGGCACGGACAGAAAAACCGAATTGCACAACAGGAACTCAAACATTGCGATGGTTGGAGGGAGGGTAATGGGATGCTACGGGCTGGCCGGATGGCGTACATCTCCTACAGCACGTGGGTTTGCGTGGAAACCAGAGAGGAGGAAAGCTTGCAGCAACAGGCAAAGCAGCAGCAATTTAAATCGCAGGTCCCAGACCGGTGCTGGAGCAAACTGGAGCAGCGACAGCAGCCGCAGGGCCCCCAGCTACGGCTCTCCCCCCGCCAAGGAGGTTGTGTCCCTCCAACAGAGCTGAGACACGGCTAACCGGAGCGATGCTCGCACAGATTTCAGAGAGGGCTTTACAGCTGCTCAGCGCCTACCGGCTTCCATGCCTGCTCTAATTACAGAGGACGCTGGACGTTTATAGCATGTGCTTCAAGCCCGCGGGGAGCAGAGACACTTCCCGGCCAGGCTGCAAACGCCGGCCGCCGCTAAGTGACATTTTCCCGGGTGGCCACAACTGTTGCCTCCCTCTCGTGCTCCTGCTTCGCCCCTCGGCCAGTCTCCGGTGTCAGCACGGGTCCCGGAGGCCGGCGTTGCGCAACGCCGCCGCGCAGCAGCTCACAGGCCGGGGAATAACACATTCCGTGTTTGGGGCAGCGGGGACTTTTTTTTCGCTTTGAGTATCACCGCCTATTCGGGGAAGCGGAGGAGAGCTGGAAAGGCCACCTCCCTCCTTGCTCACCCTCGTCCCACCCTAAACAACTGCAACCCTGCCAGCCACCGCTGCCCTCGCGCTGCCTGCTCCCCTGAGCATCTCCGCTCCCCTCCTGACTGGCCGGGGAAATTCCCCTCTCTCTGCGCAAACGCCTTCCAATTTCTGCTCCTCTCCCTGGCTCCGACAGGATGGTTTGGTTTTTTTTTTCTCCCTCCTCCCCTTTGGGGATTTTCAGCACCGAGATCATAAATCCAGCCTCGCGGTGAGGATGCTGAGCATCAGCTGTGTGTGACTACAACCAGATCCCGGCAAGCCTTTTCCTTGGAAAAGGGGAGAGAAGATCCATGGGGTGCTGACCCCAGGCAAACTACAGACCTTGCTGTGACACTGGCGAGGGGGATTAGCTGCAAACCACCTTCCCCGACGTCCAAGGACCCGGCTGCAGAGGCACAAACCGCCCCAGGACGCGGCAGGGGACCCTCCCAGGGACGCTCACCGATTCCCAGCTGACTGGCACCACGACAAGCACAAAAATTTTCCCCAGCAGCAAATAGGGTGGCGGGGAGAGGATAAACTCAGTGCCGTGAGACTGCCGCAGCCCCGGGGAGCCCACGGGTCCCTCCAGCTGCTTGATTTGGTGACGCATAATTTATCTTCCTGCTTTGCAGCAACACCTTCAGACGGTGCAGGACAGAGGATCTGTCCCCCGTCCCTGCGTGAACAGGCTGCGAACGCTGGAGAGCTGTTAAAGGCTGGGGGAGGAGGGGCAGAGACACGAAGGGAGGTGAATCACCCAAAGGCTACAGGCAGCTGCAGGGTCCAGGTCCATCTGACGCCCCCGTGCTTTGGCCAACACGGCCTCGGGGGACAAACGTCCCTTCTTGAGCTCCAGGCAGGTGGCAAAAGGCAATTTTGCAGGGTAGAAGGAGTGACTTCAGCATTTCCTTGCCACCCAAACCAGTGCCAAAGCGGGCGGGATAGTCCAGCAACAGCCTCTTCACCCCACTTTAAAGTACACTAGTGCTAAGCATCACCCTAGGAGAAACCGGCAGCAAGCGGACAGGGCAGCCAGAGACATCCCTAGGCCGGAGACCTGCCCTCCTCGGAGCCGTCTGAAAGGAAACCGCTCCCGAGGGTGGCAAAAGGAGCGATCCCAAACACCATGGCTTGGCCTGCGAGGTGGCCGCCTCCTCTGCCGATCGCCCGCCCCACAGCCCCGCGAGCTTGCCCTGTGCTTTACCCCGCACAGATAAGACAGGCGGAAAACCACAAATATTTGCTAACATTGGCTGCAGACAACTTGGGGTAAACCCAGGCGTTGCGGCGGGGCTACAAATCCTGCTCCAGCCTTATGGCTGTAACCTCGGCTGCCCTCCAGTTTCCACCTCCTCCCCTCCCTGGTCCCTCCTCGGGGGACAGTGGCCGCCCTGACGCTGTCCCCAGCTCCCCGGGGAGTGCCGGTGGCTCAGGGCTTTTGCTCTGTACGAGTCCGAACTCGCGCGATCCCTTTGCCTTGCCGTGCCTCCCCCTGACAGGCAGCGGTCCCCTCCAGCCCATCACCGCAGCGCCTGGTCCACAGGTTCGGCTACACCCAAGCGTAGACCATGCGTCAGGGAAGGGACCCTCGGCACAGCCGCACCGCTGCAGGTCTCGGCCTTGCGTGGTTTGGGCTGGAGATGACGTCTAAAATCGTCCAGGCCATCCAGCCACCTCACACGCCAGGGACGGAGTAGAGTCTGCCTGCACCAGGCCCCAAATTAATGCAGGCACAAGGTCTGCCGGGGTCTGCCCTCTTCCTCACTCTCTTTATCGCACTCTCTTTTCTGCTTCGGACTCGGATCCTATCCGCAGTGGGGTCAAACTGGCCCAGCCTTGCCCGTGGGGCTCCTCGTCGCCGTCAGTGACGGCCTGAGGAAGACAGAACCCCGCCTCAAGAGCTTCAAGAGCCCTGATTTGACCTAAAAATAACAGCAGCACATCTCGTTCCCCTTCATTTAACCAGCAGCAAAGTCCACGGGAAGGCTATTTTTAGTCTCCTTAGGGCAGGTTTTGTTAATCCAGTAAGAGTTTGCTAACAGGGTCGCTTACAAGTGAACTCCAGCGGAGAGCACGCACACCCCTGGGATCTGGCCCTGGCCGGGGTGCGACCACCCCGTGCATTGCTGCCGCTGAATTTTCCGGCCTTTCCTGGGTAATGAACTGGTGCAAGTCAACACACTCCCTTGTTAGCAATGGCTACAGCAGCACCAGCCACCTCCCATGGGCTCAGACGTCCTCGCGCTCACCCAAAACACGTATGGTGTTTTATGTGGTCTTTCTCTCCCTCTTCGTGGGACATGGCTGCTAGTGTAAAAGAAGAAGATCCAGGGATCTTCTCTTCCTCAGGGATCTGCTCGATCTTTGGGCTAACTGGCAAGTTAGGCATTTTCTCCTGCCAACGCCTACAAATTCCAATTTTCCGGAGGACCCAGGTGCTTTGGTGGCACTCTGTGACATCGAACGCTGTTTGCTCTCTGCTCACCGCAGGAGGAAACGAACACCACTTCCATTTTGCAAATTTTCAGGTCCATCAATCACTCGACATGACGTCCCGTTGCAATGTCTCCTAGCAGAAGGCTGTTATTTTGGTTTGAACACTATGCGAACACCAGCCTTCTCTTGAAAACTTAGGATGTGGAAAGCACGTGTACGTAGGAGGAAGTGTGTCAAACAGATTTTATTTTTAAAAGCTGCTTATCTATAAATATAGTTGAAGAAAATAAATATTTGGACAACATTAGTGTGCGTGGATTGCGTTAAAAACTACTTTACTTCCCTCTGCTATTTACTTAACTCTCTGCTATGCACGTGGCTGGCTGGCTGGACCCACGTTGCACGAATAACGCGGGGGGGGGGGGGG
>JAVKLA010000017.1:874014-892202 GCA_034782735.1 Sagittarius serpentarius | reverse complement strand
CTCACCCCCCCCCCCCGCCCCCATCATGCCTCTTGCCTTCTCCAGTTCTCAATTAAAAAAAGCAAGAGGTTATTTGGTCACCAATGTTCATCGGAGAGTAGTAAGTCTGTGCCAGATGCAATTCCCACATGGATGACGGTGCTGCTTCAACCTACTGTCTCTGACTTCTTGGAAAACGTTACTCAGCCCCATAATGGAAGTGACGTCAGTCAGCGGGGTGGAGCGCGCATGGGAGTTTCCCTCCGCCCCCATGAAAGGTCGCTCATTCATCAGACCTGACATTTAGCCTTCACCTCTTGGAAGAAGCAAAATAACTTGCATTAGAAGCACTGACCTCTTTCGAGCAGGCACCAGAAAGGTCAAACCAGTTTTGTAGCTGGTTATAGCAAAGTTGCAGCAACCCAGTTCTCACCCCAGTGAAGCCCCGGGGTCGGCTCCGAGCAGCCGTGCTTCGCTACATCTAAGGATTCCCATCGCCTCATTCCCAAGGCACCAAATCCATGCACAGGTCAGGAAATTTCAGCTTTCAGATGATCCTTTTTATGGGTTTGCACGGAGCTGTCACAGCAGCAAAGCTCAAACGGCCACAAGATGCTGGCAGGGAAGGCTGCGCGATTGTAATCGGCAGCCGGAGCCCTCGGCTGGGATGCTGCCGGGTGATGAAGCAGCACAGAAGCCGCCGCGGTCAAGGTTTGAAGACATGGGAAAAGCTCACCTGCGGGAGACACCGGGAGGGAAGCACAGCACAAATAAGCCAGCTGACTGCCGGTGCAAAGGGCTGCGGTTGGTAGCTTGGCTCCAGCCTCCCGGCCAGCAGCTGCCATCTAGGCCAGGGCTGCGATCGATCCCTCGTGCCTGGGAAGCCGGGAGGACGCGGCAAGGCGGAGGCGAGAGCTGGCTGCCCCCGTGCCCCTCTCCCTGCCTCACCCGGAGGGGTGACTCGCTTCTGCTGGCCACTGCGGCCAGAAGACCCAGCCCAAGGTGGTGCCACGCTTCCCCCTCGGTACGTCCCCGCACGCAGCCGGTGATGCGGCCGGCCCGTCTCCCACCGGCGTGCGACGGGCCAGTGACGCAGCCCTCGCACACGCGCAGCCCCCACCCCTGCAGCTGGAAGAGTCATTAACCCCAAGCAGGCAATGTCTCCAGCTTTGGCCTCCGGCCTTGTCTGACGAACCGGAGCCCCGCGGATGTGGGCCGGGGCCAGGCGGCAGCTTCCCAAAGCTGGTGGCTGACGGCGAAGCACGGACGGAGCCGCGCGCTGCTGGCCGAGAGCTCTGCGCGAGCAGCAGTCCAGCAGCTGCGCTCAGGGAAAGCAGCGCACAGCCGGGAAGCTCAAGCACATCTGTTAGAGGCAAAACAACTGTACAAAGGGGAAAGCGTCCTCCGGAGGGGTTTGCCATTCCCCAGACATAACCCGGCTTAAAGGAAACTGGGCAAGTCATCCTGAAAATTAGCGTAGCAGCCACTGAAAGCATACCCCAGGGACCGTGGGGTGCTGCACACTCCGGCGTGGTGTACAGGACGGGCACCAGTGCCTCAGGACAAGAAACGAGAGCGTGGGAAGTTACCTGCCTGTACCTGGAAACGGGCACAGCATCTGCTCTTCTTCCTCCTTTATGCCAAGCCCAAAGAAGAACCCTTTGCTTTTAGGTCTGTATTTATTTCTAAGCACCCTCAGTAACTACTCAGAAGTTGGTAGGAAGTACTTTGCTGAAGTGTTTTCTCGTGCTCTATCACTTTCCTTTTTCTCTTGCCAACTTGCAAAACTCGCACTCGGCTCATCAGGACTTGGCGGAAGGGAAAAGGCTTCAGAGGACGATTGCTCCCACCGAAACCCGTAGGCGCCCAGATTCAGTGTCTGCCCAGCGGCAGGTTTCCTTCCCAGCATCGCAGCACCAAACGCCTGCCTGCCTTCCTGCCTTCCACTAGCCACAGCAGTGGCCAGAGCTGGGAAGAACACACAAGCCAAGACAAAACCAGAGCCAGAACCCAGCGCTGGAGGGTGATGGGAGACTGGTTTTGGGGCTGCTGCTCAGCAGCCAGCTGGGCTTCAGATGCCCCACACTCCCCTGACACACAAAGCCAGAAATACCTTTTAACGTCAACGTCCAGCATGAGAAATACCTAGAAGCAAGAGCAGGGCTTTGTCTGGCCAAGGACGCAGGGATACGGATTTGTATTCAGCCAGCTGCTCCCCAGGAGGTTCAGGCTTTGCTGAAATTTGGGGGAGAAACCAAGCCAGTGACCAGCTGAACGCTCCCAGAAAACAAGAGTGACATTTCATTAAAGAGGCTTTGAAGTCGTCAGTGTTTGGAGACTACCATCATTAAACACTTTCAGGACGCAGGAAATAAACTGTTACAATACTGTGAAAGGATTTGTCACATTCTCAATATCCTTGGTGCTCCAGCAAAATGCCCTCCCCCCCCTTTTTTTTTTTTTTTTTGGTTAATTTATTTGCCAAGCAAAACAAAAAGACACCTTTACCTGCATGGCCTGAAAGGAATAGGCTGGTTTCTGAAGTCTAAGTAAATCCTCAGCCCTGGCACTGCTCTGACTTGCCGCTGAAGACTCTGCTTGGAGCGACCCATTCATTTACACGGAGGTTTTACTATTTTCCTGGCTCACACTCAGTTAACACCGCTGTTGACATGTCAAAACAAAACGATGCTCCACGGAGTCTCCGCAGAGCCTCTGGCAACGCACTTGCATTTTAAGAAGCTTTCTCCAGTACAAATCAGCCTATTAATAACATCTAGTTGCAGCATGCGAGCAACCCCTTTCCCTATTAAGAAAAGACAATTAAATAATTTCCTTCTGTAGCTCCAGGGAGCCCTGTTATTTAGCTGCTTTCCATGAGATTTATTAGACAGCGGATTGACAGCCTCCCGGGAAGATGAAGCACGGCTCCCGCAGGAGCCCAGCACCAGCCCATGCGGGGATGGTGGCTCTACGTGTTGCATGTGGATGGATGGATGGAGCAGGTGAAGCTCCCTGTGCTGCTGCACGGTTGGATCCCTCTTGCCACCGCTCACCTGCATTTCTCGGTTGGTAGAAGTTTTTTTTTTTTTTTTTTTTTTTTTTTTTTTTTTTTGGCAACACCCAGAGTGGCTGCAGCCTCCTGGGAGCTGGGCAAGGAGATCCAGGACGCCTGCCAGTGGCATGAGGCTGGCAGCTATTTATTACCTGATGCAAGTCAGCTCATGCCACCCCTTCCTCCATTAATCTGATGAGATGCAAAACCCTCCTGAAGCCTCTGCTGACACCCCCAGACCAAGGCTGGAGGCTCCTCCGTGCCAGGCAAGACATAAGTGTGACAATTCCCACCCTGGAGAGCCCGGACACTCCCAGTCTGCAGACAATAGGTCACTGCGATGAGGCATTCAGAAGAGAGTCCGGCTGCGTGACAACCAAAGGAGCTACGACTATTAGTTTCAAGAAGGTTAGAGACTTTTAAAAAAATCCCTCTAAGGAACAGGGTGCTAATCGCATTCCTTGTGAGGAATCAGGCGCTTGTGGGCTCCCTAAAAGCTTCGTGGTATGGGAGTGAGCAAGCCCGGGGACAGGCGGAACTCCCTCACAGCCACCAGCACTCCCCAGTAATGCGGTCAGGAGCAGACGTCTGCGCAGCCATCTCCCTGGCAGCAAAGCCAAAAAAAACCCAAAAAACCCCAAAACACCCCAAAAAGAGTGTTGACAGAGCAAGATCAGGTCTGCTCTCAGGCCGGCGGGGCTCTCGCCAGCCCCCTGGGGCCGCGCACCTCCAGCGTTGCGGGGCGTCTTTGCCATCGCATCCAGAGCCTGGGAAACCAGAAGGGAGGAGAGGGGATGCGGAGGCCAGTCCCCAAACAGCCAGGTTCGGGTTTCCGGGGTTATCGACACAGCGACGCTACCCTTCCCAACTCTTCCGTGAAGGACGATTGCCCTCCAAAGGTGTCGGAGCAGCCCAGGAGAGCCTCCAGGCACACGGGAGCTGCAGAGCGTGCAACCCTCCGAGCAGGCTGCACAACACATCCAGCCTCCCCCCATGCAAAGGTGCAGCGACGAGTCCTCAAGCGGACGCGTGCGCAAGGCAGGTCTAAGGATGGCGAACGTGCTTCCTCTCACCTGCTGCAGGAGCGGAGCCGGGGGCTGGAGTCCGGGCACAAATTCCACTAACCCTGGATGGGAAGTGTGGGAGAAGCCTGTTCAGCGACCTGGGAAAAGGGGCCGAGGGAGCCGGTGTACGGCAGGGACAAGGGCTGGCTGGAGATGAGCATCACGGTGCAAACCCTCAGCAGCTTCACTAGTGCGGAGAGGCAGAAGAAAAACCACCTGGCCACTTACAAGCTCTTCTGCCACACAAGCCAAGGATCTTCATAGGATCTCGCATCACAATTAGGCAACAAATCCTTACATGTGCAGGTAAAGGCAGAAAATATTTCTAAGCGCCATTCCCCTGACTGGAAGGAATGAAGTAAACAGATTTCCAGATTACGGCTCGGGCACCGCATCAAAAATACCTCCAGCCTGACTCCTCACTGGCACAGCGCTTTGTCATTTAAGCCACAAAAATTAGACGGAGCGCTCACTGCAGCAGCCCACCTGGATCCGCGAGCCAAGGGAGACCCCACCGGCACTGCGCTCGCGGCAGCTGGATTGCTTTCACGGGGCATTTTTATGCGAGCAATGTGTCTTTTCTCAAACTCTCCCTCAACGAATAAATGAAAGCAACTTTTCACACGGCTGCAGCTTTGACACAGGCTGGCAGAGCTTCCCTTTTTGCACCTTCCCTGTATTGCAGCTTTCCAGCACAAGCCGGTACCTATTGACGCCACCTGGGCTGGCTACGGGAAACAGAAAGGGGCTGCTTGGCATCGGCCTGTCCCAGGCTCGGCCCTCGTTCCCAGCCGACGAGCCTCATCCGAGCACGCATCCGCGCTGGACCAACTTGACGCAAGGGTTTGCAGACAGGGAGCCAGGTCTCAAGACTGTCTGCCAGCCGGGATGAGCAAGCCTGGCACACCCCAGCCGGAGCAGGCAGAGGCCATCGGCCGCCGCTAAGAGCAATAACAGAGAGGAGTGCTCAGCTGCAGCGCTGCAGGAGCGCCCACGGACCCCTGTCCCTGCCCCGAGGAGCAAACGCAGGCAAGAGCCAGCCCGAAACACAGCCAGTTGCAGTGCTGGTGAGGGACCTGCGAGCACCGCGGCATGGGAACTGGAAAGAAACACGCACTGGGAAGGGTGGAGCATCCTCCGGCATTGAGTCACGGGCTACCATGGGCTCCATCGGACTTGTGGGCTTCCTGAGCAGTCTTTTCCACAGAGACCTCCCGATCTGGGGCTCTTCCTCCTTGTTTGAAACCCCCTCTATAGTTATTAAGCCAGCTCCTAATGCCCGCCATCACTAACCATGAAGAAGCAAGGCCCTAAATTGCTTGTAACATCACATGGAGTAAAGGAGCTGCTGCATTGTAACACTTCACATCTGTGATATTAATTCATTTAGAGATTCAGAACCTAAAAACATTTCTGGGGTAAAACTAATCAAAGCAGGCTTTTAGACAGAACAGTTTCGGCAAAGCATTGCTCTCATGGACCTGGATTTCAAAGAAAGCATCGAGCAATGATTCATGACATGACATCGCGTAAAGCAGCCCCAAAAGCATCACGCGCTTATTTAAGGATGCACGTCTACCAGCTCCATCAACTGCAGCGGCAGGAATTTTTGTTTTCTGGGGCAAAGAGCCCAAACTACTCAGTTAGACCAAAACCCCCCCATTCCTACAGCCTGGCCATTCCCAACCCCACTGCCTCCTCCAGTTTGAGCTGGTGCAGGAACAGCAATGGCTTTTTTCCCTTTGCAGGTCTGAGCGGGCCCAAACTGGGGAGCACTGGTGACCCCAGAGTCAGGGTCCAGCAGCCCCACAGTCCCCGGGGCGGGGGGGAGGGTTGGGGCAACTGGCACCCCTTCCCGTTAGCGTGTAGGAGGGATCTGTCTGGCCAGACCAGGGTTGGTTTCCAGGAATGGGCTAAACACTTCTATTTCCCCTTTTGTGGGAAATCACGACCGCTTTCAGGTGGAACAGGAAAGCACTAGACACCCCTCCCAGCCCCGCCTGAGCCCTCCCTACCCTCTCCCCGGTTCGGCACCCGAACCACGGGGGCTGCTTGCCCCATCCCCAAGAGATGCTTCTTAAACAGCAGATGCCCCCGATGTGGAGGAGAGGCGATTTGCCGCGGCTCTAGCTGCTCCAGAGATTTAAAACACAAACAAACAAACAAAAAAAAAAACCAAACCACACAAAACCAGGAAAATAAGGAGAGGGAAGGGTGAAAGCTTGCCAACCGATAGAGCAGACAGCAGGGCAGATCAGACGTACCCGTGCTAGGGCAGCACACCCCGGGAATGGCCGAGCAGGGAGCAGGACGTCAGAGGGGAAAAAACAAGCCCGGCAGCTTCTGAGCTCCCAGCCCTCCCAAAGCCAGGTTCAGACCTGGCAGAGGTGGGGGCCCCACGTGTTGGGTGAGGCCAGCCATGGCACTGGGGCTCCACAGGTCCCGCTATTCTCTCCGCCACGCAAACAGCAATATCCCTGGTTCACTCGATCCTCCTAGGAGCTGGCACTTCAAAAGAAGTTGCATTTGATCATTCGACCGACGTACCCCGCGTCTTGAACGACGAGGAAGGGCGTCTTGAACGAGGAAGGGCGCTACCACCGACCACCGCCTCCCAGCCCAATCTGCACATACCGCAGGGGGAAAAAAGGGTAACCCTGCGGGCATGGGCTTCGCAAGGGGTGCCTCTCCTCGCAGCGAGGAGATCCCCTGCCCGCAGACGCCGCGACTGCTCCGCAGGCTTTTGGTCGAAGCAAGCGGCACCGCCTGGGACCGCGTCTCCCAGCCTGCAAGCCGCAAAGAGCGTGAAGCAGCAACCTAAAAAGCAGCTAGGCATCCCCCGGAGCAGGGAGCCCAGGGTGCCCGCAGCGAGCGAGCTGCAGAGCGCCTCATTTCCTGCGCAGTGCCGCAGGAGGATGTTAGTCACGGACAAGAAGCGACGGCAGCCACCGAACCCACGCCTCCCGGGCCAGAAAGTTTGGGTAAGACGACCAAAAAAGCCACACGCATTGGATCCGCGCAATGGAAGTTGTTGTGTTGGTTTTCTTTCACTCGGAAGCTGCTGCATGTGTTTATGATTTGTTTAAGGAAAAAGGCAGCTGTACGATGTTAAACTGGATTATCTCAGAAATAGCTTAGGTGCTAGTATAGTGATGCATTTACAACTAGAATTTGAAATTGTTACAACTGCCTGTCTGCACGACCTGAAACGAGGTCCCTCGATTACTGCCAAATCCAGTTACGCCTCACCCAGAACAGGACGGAGCCATTTTGCTCTTATGCTGCTAGAAAAACCTGCAAGGCACCAGGCTTTCCCAGCTTACCCTCCCCACCGCTTCGCCGCGTGCTCTGAAAGCGCCCACGGACCTTCTTCCAGACCTAGCCCAGCAGCCGAAGACGCGGTGCCCCATCGGCTTAGCTGATGCGAGGCTCGACACAAGCGCTTCTCAGCTCTCCAGCACAGCTGGGTTAGCCTAAAGCTTTCACAGCAGCAGGCGGCAATTCCAGCGAGCCGCTCTGCTGAGCGAGAAAACCCACGCAAGGCACCGTCTGCGTGGCAGCCCGGTTCACGTGACGAGCTTCAGCCATGACAGCTTTTTCCGGGGTACCTGCACCACTACACCCAAGGGCACGGCAACAACCACGAGGGTGGAGGCGGTCAGCCCCGCTGCAGCTGCGGGGTTTGGTCTGTGTATGTCTGCCCCTAAATGCTCCCGCTTGTCAAAACTGGTTCACAGACTCAGCAGACACGTGCGCCATGCGCACGCTTGCACGTCAGCCCAGCAGTCGCCACAGGCTGCTTCCCACTGCGGATCAAAGCGTGCAACCCCGATTGCGCTGCAGCTGACCCGGCACCAGTGTGGAAACCCGGTTGTACCTCACCCTAGTGACTGAGGGGCTGGAGCAGATGCTGGAAGAGGATCGTTCAGCTTTGAAGTTACCAGGGAAGTCAGTGCACAAGTGCCAGTTCACGGGAAGGATTCAGCCCGCTCCAGCTTCCCCTCTGACTCACCAAAGCAGCCCGCAAGGCGCTCTGCCCAGATTCAGAGGAAGAGCCCGCTGCGGGCTGCGCCTCGGGCACGTCCAGCCGGCCTCCTTGCGCGACGCCCCGAGCTCCCGTCCCCGCAAAGCTACAGCAGGCCTGCTTACCGAGCGGCGGAAGGAGGCTGCCGAGAGCTCCCCGCTTGCTGCGCTGGGAGACGCTGCTTAAGGCAAGCCAGCTATCAGCCAGCATCGTCCCTGCCCTAAGTATTCATTAGCTCAGGAGAAAAAGAGGGACAAAGTACAGAAAGGAGTTAGTCCCACTAAGAGGGGTTTTTTCCTGTCTTTTATGACTTACCACAGGGTGAGGAAGGGGAGAAAAGTCATGTTCAGCCTGATCCTCAACTGCAGGACATCCTGTTTGACTGTCCTAAGGTGTTCAAGAGCTGCAGAATGAAGCTAGCTATGGGAAGCTATCGACAAAAGCCAAAGAGAAAAGGAAAAAAAAAAAAAAAAAAAAATCAAGTCTGGAGCTACCAGAGGCGCCTCACGACGAGCTGAGGCCACTGCAGGGCTGCTGCCGCCGAGCCACAAGCAGCAGAGCTTTCTTCGCTTTTCAGACGGATGCAGGGAACAAACAGACGTTTACCGGCACAGCCTCTCTCCCGGCGGCACCACAGCCGGTGCAGCCGGCACTTATTTTGCCCTCTATGGTTTTACTGAAATTTAACGATGACGACCTCCACGTGCAGGGTCTGTGTCCTCAGCCAGAGGATGCAGCAGCGGCGGCGGCGGCAGCGGCACCCGATCAAGCACCCGCTCCCCCCGGGCTCCTGGACGGCGATCCAGCAGCGTCACAGAGCTAGCGGAGCGCAAAGCACTTCCAACTGCAGAACAGCTTGATGCGATAAACGAAATATTTTCAGTATTAAAGTTGTTGGGGAGTCCCTGGGGAGGGGGGGGGGTATTCTTGGTGCGATTTCTCTCTCTGGTGGAGAGCGGCAGAGCAATTTACATTCTTAGCAAGAACCTGTTTGCATGTATTTCGAAATAAGGGAGAAGCTCTTAGGGAGTGTGGTATTTGCCACATGCAGGGACAGCTCCTTTCTGTTGGCCTTTCCTCGGTTTTTGGAATATGAGAGAAAGGATTCCTCGGCTGCTCTTACCCTGGAATTAGTGATTGGGAAACAAAGGCACAGACGAAGCGCACAAGCGATTTGGAGCAAGAGGAGGGGATGATTGAAATCTAGGAAGAGTTCAGGTGACACCAAGGGTCACAGGGAAGCATCTGTGGAAATAATTGCCATTCTGAATTTGTTCAAGCAGAATATTCCCTTTGCCCTGTCCTTGCTGTGCCCTGCAATTAGCTGGTGCTGTTACTTGGAGGCACAACAGTACCGGCAGAGCAACGGCGATGCGTATCAGCATGGAAATCACGTTGACTAAGCTAAAGGCAGAGTTTCCATTGGAAACATTAGCTTGGAGAAACAATTCTTCTAGATAAGAAGCGACAAATGTGGAAGACGGAAATCGCTATTACGTGCTACTCCTGTCTGTAGTTAAAATTACAAGCTGAAGGGGTAGGAAAGGCAGAGACATCTGCTGCTGCTAACTTGTGAGGGGCTTAGGGTTACAGCCAATTCCCGGCTGGTTTCAGGCTGCCCAGGAGAGGACGGGCGGGCTGGGGGAGCCACACGAGCTCCCTTTGAATGCCACAGCTAAACCCACGCAACCAGGTCAGATATTACAACACAGACATTCCCAGACTTGCTTGAAGTAAGTGCCCTAAGCCAGGCAAGCCACTCCCGGGGCACTCGGATTATCACGGCCGGGCTACGGAAGAACAGCTCCTCTCCGCAGGGCACCAACCCAGAGCTCTGCCGGAAGAGTCCGGAATTCAAGGTCTTGGGATTCACGAAGTCCTATCGTACGTGGAAAAGATAGGGCCCTTCTGAGGCTGCCGATCTGCTCCAGTGGCCTTTGAAATAATAAACTAATTTATCAAGATGCCAGGAGATAGAGGACAACATCCGAGGTCCTTTCCAGGAGGAGAGGCCCGGCAGCTTTGGGCAGGCTGTGCGGGAAGCAGATCGTGTCAGATGTTTGCTGTAAGATGTCTCAGACACCCAGCCACACTCACGAGTCTACCTCGTGGCAAGCAAAACCCTCTCATGAAAGAGCAGAAATAACTTTTAAAGCTTCTTGCATCTATCTAGGCTTGTCAAGCCGCTCTGATCACAGCTTTTCTATTCAGCTGCGTTATTTCCTATGTAGTTCTAAGACATTTTATTTATTAGGGTGGGGAAAGACACGGACATGGAGAAAGCTGCAGTCGGAGAAGGGGCAAGTGACAGAAGAGTTGATTTGTGATGGATTAGTCACCCTAAATCAACACCACAGAAACACGAGCCTTGCCCAGCCCGCATTACAAGGCCTAGATAAATGCGGCAGGCTTCCCCGCTGTTCTAAGAGAGTTCCAGCTTCACCACCAAGCGCATTTCCCAGGAATTTGGCATTACAGCAAACAGTAAGTGGCATTAAGAGAGTCTTATTGTTAAGGAGAAAAAAAAAAAAATTTCGCTCCCAATATACAGCATAACAGGACTGAAAGTCTCCTTGTCGTGTTCAGCTGGGAAGTTACAGTACGACCACAGGAGCTGCTAGCTTTCGGGTAAGATGGGACCCAAAAATCGGTGTATCCCTCGACCGGCTTGCACTGAAGAGACAGAGCTGGAGCATCACGATGGGATATTTCCAATTTATGAGAGAAAACAAACCGAGTCACGTCATCTCCAAGGCCATCCCACAGCCAGGAATAGTTGCATGCATGCGGATACGAGAGGATAGGAGCTACAAGTGAGTATACAACTCTCACCACCTCCTCAGAGAAGACCTTTGCCTTGTGCACAAGCTCCAGAAGCTCCGCCTGTTGTAGCCATGTCTTCTCGTTCATGACTTACATTCATCCCTTGCTTTCTTGCCTCCCACCTTTCATCCACGCTGAGGTCCAGCCCACGCACCCAAGCCTCTCTCCAGCCCAAGGGCTCCTGACAAACCTCAGCTTCCCTAAGAGCCACGAGCGGAGCAGTGATTTCTCGGCCGATCTCCACCACCTGATTAAAGGACAACTAGAAATGCAGCGGCCAGAGGTGGAAAGAGAAAAGAGCACCAAGCCAGAAGCGGGGAAAAAAGAGCAAGAAGGAAAAGAGAAGTCGGACAAAACAAAGAGGACATCCCCATGTCATCTCTCACCAAGAAGATGAAAGAAAACAAACCAAGTGACCATTAAACCTCTGCATTAATTGCCGGTTTTCCTTGAAGTGAAGTTTTGGCCAGAATTACCGCCTATTGCTGCAGATCAGGGACCCCAAGGAAGGAATCAGACCCACACGCCAAGCTCCGCTTGCCAGCCAGCCGGGCTGCTCTCCCGGACCAGGACGGCTGTTTGCCGGCAGTGGGTGCCCAGGGAGCGGGACTAGGAGGAGCCGGCTCCTGGCTCTCGGCTTCTCTTGCCTGTCCGGACGAGCCAACGGGTAAATTCAGAGCGAAGCACAGCCACAGCACATGACGCCACGGCAGAGTCATGCCCTGCCCTCGACAGGCGGTTCCTTCTCCAGCAATTTTAACGCTACTTAAGGAAGTGAGTAGGTGAGCAGAGGTAAAATTTTTCCCCTCTGCCACGAAATCTGTGGCTAATTCTGCTTTCCCCCTTCACAGAGATGAGCCGTAGCAATCCCATTCCCCCACATGAGCCATTTTCAGTTCAGCTCGCCCCGGAGCAGAAAGTGCTCTGACCAGATAACGTCCGGGCTGCAGAAAGAAACAGAAATGACATTTTCTGTGCTTGCCACTGCAGTGTCCGCGAGCAGAGGAGACCGCTAAGCGCTGTCCCTGACCTGCCAGAAGTTAAGCATCACCCCTCCTATGAGCAGGTCTACACATTCCCCGTGTAGGGGTACGGGCCCCCCGCGCCGTCAGTGCATTGCCTCAGATCCCTCCTCGTCCTTTTCCCTGCTGAGGTTTTGTAGCAAAGATCACACAACGGCGGTCACAGACGTCTTGTCACGACGTTCTTCACTGGCCTGAAATTTCTGTCATCCACGACAAGTAAAAACAAGCAGAAGGAAGCGTTTCTTGCAGTGCGGTAGCCCTGCGCAGGTGCAACGGCTCTGGTGCAGCCAGAGGGTCTCCTACCCTGCTATGGTGAGGGACACTTTGTATTTCGGGAGCGCCAGGCAGCCCCACCACAGCAGTTTTTGTGCCCTCTGCCAGTAATGTGCAGTGTCAACAAGTAGGACAGTGTGGGAGGCCGCCCAGGGCAGCAGCCAGAGCACCGAAAAACAGGTTTCTCCTCCTCTGTCCACCACTGACCAGAGCACAGAATTACTCGAACGTCTGAGCAGGAGACGCTCGGAAAACAGTTGCCTCTCCTTTGAGCGTGCCAGAGAGCGCACAACTTGCAACTCCAGTTATCAGGCACAGACGGGTACGAGAACTGCCGGCACCCAGGTGCCAGGACAAAAGGGTAGAGGACAGCGACGTGCCAGCACTGCTGCCTTCCGAAGGGCTCTCCTCCTCCGGGAAGAGTCCCCAGAACAGAGATTTGAGCTCAGGGTTGGAAACTAGTCAGCACCGTCTCCACGCTCAGCGTAAGCCAGGCTACGGAAAGAAAAGTCTCTTCACCTGGTGAAAACGGCTGCAAGCTAAAAAAAGTCCAAGCGGGCGCAAGGGCCTCGGGGAGATGGGGGTCGGTGGAAGGCAAGGGCTGCTCGGACCCCGTTTCGCGGGGCACTGCGTTCAAGCTCTGCACGTGGCAGCCGGTACTCGCCATCCCTCCGGGGACGCAAAGGTGAGCTAACGCTCACAGGTCTGGTCAAGGACACTGCACGTTCCGCAAAACTAAGCAAGTCTAAATATAGGCCTCGCTTGTATCTTATCTGCGTCCTGTTAAACTGGTGTATTTATGGAGCTCCGAGTGCTCCTTTGTAAGGAACCCTCCATGTCAGCACTACCCACGTCCCTGCAGCAGGGGAGAACAGCAAAGCCTTTACAGACCCGACATGGCACACAGCCCCCAAAGCCCTGTCCTGCACCTGGCAGCGGGCGACAGACGGCGCGGGATGCCAGCCTGCCCAGCGGGCAAGGGAACCCTCGCTCCCCCCGCCGCCGATCACCTCGCCCGTCGCACCAGCTGATCGCTGGAGGCCTCTTGCCCAAGAGAGTTGGAGGAGTGGGAGCACCAATAAAGCAGGAGGTGTTGCGTGTCGCAGCCTGGCATTGAGAAATCGGAGTAGCGCCTACACGAGCCGGGCATCCAGCCTGCAGTGGTTGGGACAGAAAGGTCTGTAGCAAAGGAGAGCACAGGCTTCTGGCGTGCAAACCCTTAGGAAAAGGCACAGACTTTAAGAGAGAGCAGAAAGGCATCGTGTGTCCAGAACGCCCTTTTCGACTTCGCTCGCCTCACCCAGCGCACCAGTGCTTCCACCGAAAGTCTCTGAGAACTATAAATATGCACAGGACTTCTGTTTAAGACAAGAGAGTCACTCACTAGCGTTCTGCTGACCGGGAAAGTCGGCGCTCAGAAGTCACGTCAGCAGGTCCCAATGCCTTGGGCAGACAGCGTGTATTCCTGGCAATGAGGAAACTACTTTTAGATATACCGATAAAGGTTCCAGGTATTGTTTTTCATCACTTTTACACATCGTTTCCATTTATTAGTAGCAAAAACTCACTTACACATGTGAGGTTTACACCGATACTGCCGTTAAGCACCACAGATAAGAAAATTGTACTTGAGTTGCAGCTGACTCGGCGAACAAAATGAAGGTGGAAGCAGGCGAGAGTGGCACCGGGGACTACCCTGCCACACTGGTCCTTCAGCTGAAGTCACACCGAGGTCTCCTGAGGGAAGGAGAAGACCCGTTCCCCCGCCATCACATCTGCTTCTTCAGGTCACTGCTGAGAAGCTCCATTTTAAATACTCTGAGAGTCTCTGACCTCCCTTATCTCCCTGGACTTTTGCTCCCCTCGCCATTTATGTTCCTCGCACCCTGGTTTAGCTGTCCGTCCCTCTCCCAACCCCAGGGACACAGGCTGTCCTCGCGGGCTGTCAGCCAAACACCAGCACACAGGTTTTGTTCAAAAAATGGTACTTCTAATTTTTAGAGCAGAATAGGTCAAGTGGAAGGGACCTACAACGATCAGCTAGTCCAGCTCCGTTTTTACCTGGTTCTTCAGTTGTCCTCCACAGTGGATACAACTTCAGAGACAAAATTTAAGACAAACAGCCCAAATCAGAGGGATGCTTTCCACAGTCACTGCATTAACGCTCAGAGCAGATTGTAAGTCAATGTATTTATTTGAAGAAGCAGCTCCATTTGCATTTCTCTCATTTTGGGGTTATATTTTAATCCTCACCTTTGCAAAACTGTTCTGAATTAACACCGCTGCCTCTCATCCCCACCACAGGATGCTGCCAGCTAGCAGGGGGTGCCCACGAGCAGGGGCGCGCACCCCGTGTTTGCCATCGCTCTGGAGCGGGCGACAAAGAGGGTAACTGGGAAACTGCCGTGCAGAAGCTGTCACCTCTGGGCCTCCCAAAATACGCTGTCATGTGAGGCGGAAGAAAACCGTCGACAGAAACCAGATGCTCCACGCCTGCCCTCCGCGGGCCGCGAGACGAGCAGCCGGCTGTCGCAACAACTTTCACCCGCTGCCTGAAAACGCAACAGTTGTTTGGCCCCCCCGATCTTTCTGCCTCGGTGATGCACGGTGAGCGTGAGCCACTTCACAGGAGTTACGCAAGCCCCAGCGCAGAGCGCTGAATCGCTCCACTGCTGCCTCTTACCCAAGAGACACAACCAGGAGGTTACCCAAAGGGGGAACCACCCCCTCGTAGCTACGGTTAGGAAGGAGCCGGCAGAAGCAGAGCCCCTTCTGCAGGAGCTGGGCCAGACGCCGTCCGGATCACAGGTTCCCGGCATCTCCGGCTGCGAGGAGGAACTGCCATGCGGACAGCTCTCCGCCTGGGGCTGCTGCGTCCAGCCCTGGGAGATGTCAGACCTGTGGGATGGGACGAGACCCTGCCCAGCACCTAGACACGTCCCCACCAACACGATATCGTTATTTAGATGCCGCCTGCATTTATTCACTTGCTGCCTGCGTCATATTCAAATACAGAAGGGCACCACATAAACCCCACTGCCCACAAGAGACTTCCGAAACGGGACACCCCATACACAACACCTCCTTCCACAGAAGTGGGATTTAATTCCTCCCACGCCACGTAGTTTTAGGCAACTCCCTTGCAGCAGCGTCCAACGCCCACCCACAAAACAGCCCCCGCACCAGCTGCGACCACGCGCGCCTTTTCTCCAGCTGCGGCACCAGCGGATCACCCTCGTTCGTGGCCAGAACTGGACCGAGGAGGTTCACGCCACAGCAGTCAGACCTTACCCTGCGTGCACCCCCTTCCTCTCGTAGCTGATGTGCTGCCGTGGACTCACGCTCCCTTGCACGGGTAGAAGTGCCACAGCTTGACCGACAGCCCCCCCCCCCCCTTCACGCTCAGACGTCGCATGGGAGACAGACCCACTTACAACCTCATTTCACTCCGATTATTCCTCTCCCGGTGACTTGGGATTTCAGCATTTTCCCTTCACAAGCCCCAGGGGGTTTGGGCCAGGCTGACTTCACCTTGGCTCAGCAACAGCAGGTTAAAAATTATTCCTGCGCGCACCTCTAGCCACAGAGAAAGCGAGACAGCTGCTTCTCCACCGTTAGCTATTAAATGGAAAAAGAGGCTCGATTATCCAGTCATTTCGTCTTAAGTACACTGGGATTCAGGAAACAAACATCTAGTGAAAAACTAACTGACCCCGAGGCAAATTCTTGCCTTATGAAAAAACTATTTTTGTGCTTCGTGCCTTTGTTATTCAAAATCCCGTTGCGAGATCTTCCACCTGATCCCTTTACAGACCAGCATGATCTCCGGCAGACATCTGCCAACACCTCCCGCACCTGACGGGCCTTCCTTGCTCCTCAGGGTAGGTGACGCCGGAGGGACGGCTGTCCAAGCCATGCAGCGCCAACACGTGGCTCCCAGAGCCACCCAGCCTCAGCCTGGCACGCTTTTTTTTTTTGCCCTAGCTGCCAGTCAAGCGCACTTTCACAAGGCCCATCTGAAAGCCACGGCACAGCCGACAGCTACCAGCCCGATCCGATTTGACTCAGTTTTAACCAGCTGGTTTGGAGAAGGCAGAAGAGGTTTTATTCAAATGAGTAATTACAGCCTTAACTTCCTCCCCCAGAGCAGACAGGTTAAATATTCCTCCCTGCTCGCGCAGAGGCACTCGGAGCACCGACCCAAGGCAGCCCGGCTCACTCTCGCTCCCTGGCAGACACGGAGGAAACACCGTCAGGGTCCGCGGAGCAGAGCGGGATGCCGAGCAGACGTCTGCCACCCTTCAGGAGGGGACACACGTTGCCTTGAGATCGCTGGCGCTCCTTTAACCGAGTCCTGGGAGGAAGATGAGTCACGGCCCAGCTCGTGTGGGAGGAGAGCACGCCACAGAACGCTGCAAAGCCAGGGCGGGCTTCTCGTGAAAACCAGTTTCTGAAGAAACTTTTAATGCTGAAGGCTCCAGCCCCAGGCTCAAATAAGGGTTAAAAAAGAGGAAGGAGCAGCTCACCCCAGAGAACAGGCACCTCTGCCTGCCCTACGCCCGCCATCCACACCCCCCCAAGGTCCCTTCGGGTGCTCGGTCCCGGCCCAGGAGGGCCCTGCTTGGTCTAGGGAAGAAGGCACACACGCACGCATCCCGCCCCCCTCCTCGTGCAGGAGCTGCAGGAAGACCCCCGGTACCTTCGTTTTCTCCGCGCTGGGAACTCGCAGCTGAAAGGTCCTGGCAGTCACATCCGACCCAGCCAACGGGATCGCGCAGAGACGGACAAAAAGTCACTGGGGAATTACAAACAAGTGCGATTACTGCCACGCTGGGGTCTCAGCCTGGCATTTGAAATCTCTCCCCCCTGCTTCAAAAAATACTTGGTTGGGAAATTAGGTTTAAGATGCATCTTAAAGCTGATCATTAATCAGGCACTTACCTGAATCAGAAACCAGCCTGTTGATAAGAAACAGACTGGAAGCCCTAACACACCAGTTAAGCACCCCAACAGCACCCAGGTAATTCACCAGCTTCAGAGCCCCCCCCGGGAAGTGTTTGAGGATCCCCAGATAGGGACACACAGGGACAGGACACGGGGAGAGGGGACAGGAGTGACTTCCCACGATGGGGGATTGAGGGTGAAGCTCAGGAAGCGGCTCAGGGCTGCAGAGGGGAACAGGGGGGGTTTCACATTAACATGGGGTGCACCTTCTCCCCATCCTCATGCTGACCCCATGGGGGAATCACCAACCAGCCTAGAAAGGGTTAAGTCATCCAGAATTTAGGGGGAGAGGAAAGCACCCCCAACACAGTCACATTCACCCCTGAGGACACCCCACATCTCCAAGCTGAACCCTCATTTCTGAGCCCAGCAAGGGGCAGTCAGGCCTGAGACTGCACAGCACTGGGTGGACCCTGACACCCCCCAAAACCAGGAGCCACCCCCACAACTCCCAGAGAGGCTGAGAGGGACAGGGACAACCCCCCCCCCCCCCAACCCTAAGGAGACCTCAGTTTTGTCAGGGGAAGCCCTTAACAGCCTTGAGAGCCCCCAGCTGAGGGGAGACACTGGGTGTCAGGGGGTCTCACATGAGACCCCCAACCTGGGGGGGCACACAGGGTATTGGGGGGCCCACACATACACAGAATCCCTGAACCAGCATGGGGAAGAGAGGGAGCCCCACGCCCCCATGGGGCCCCAAACAAGGGAACACACAGGGGGAGGCCCAGCACCCCCACGGGATCCCAAAACCCCAGGGGGACTCAGTGCACCCCCGTACCCCCACGGGACCCTCGAACCGGCAGGGAGAGGGCAGAGCGTACCCGGGGTGACCCACACCGGTATCCCTCCAGCCACGGGGGGCGCCGGTGTCCCCCCCCACACCCGCATCCCTCGGTCCGCGGGGGCACCGAGGGTTTCCCCACAGCCACAGGGCGGCGCGC
>JAVKLA010000017.1:856098-868071 GCA_034782735.1 Sagittarius serpentarius | reverse complement strand
GGGGGGCGGCGGTGTGTGTCTTTTTTGGGGGAGGTGGGTGACTGAAGGCATGGCTTTTTGTGGGGGAAGGGTACATCCCTCTTCTGGGAGGGTCCTGGGGGGTGTAGGTCTGTCTCTGTGGAGGTTGTTGGGTTTGGGGCGGGGCGGGGGTGTTGGTCTGGGGTGGGTGTGTCTGTTTTTGAGGGGCTGTGTGGAAATGAGCCTCCACTGAGGTGTCCCCGAGTAGGGTGTCTCTTTTTGTAGGGTGCTGTGGAAGTCAGCCCTGTGGGGTGAGGCTCTCTGTGGTGGGTGTTGGACCCCCCTGGGAGGGTGTCATTGGGGGTGGGTGTTTCTCTAAGGGGTGTTGGGGGTGGATCTCTGGGGGGGAAGGTTGTTCCCTTCATGCCTGTAGTTCAGGGTAGGGGTTCCTTGTTGGCCAAAACCAGGCTGAAAACCCATTTAAAGACCAGGATCGCTCTTGCTGTCTCTGTCATAGGTTATGCGGCTTTTCTACAGCAGCTGCGATGGGTTCTGTGCTTTCCTTCTCCGTTAATAATGCCACCTCAGGGCAGAGGAAGAAGGCTGAGGATGACAACGAAGACTTACTTGATAGCCGAGACCGTGTGGAAGATATTGCCAAGTTTCCGTATGTTGAATTCACAGGTCAGGACAGCATCACCTGTCCCACTTGCCAAGGCACTGGCTGCATTCCCACAGGTGACTGCTCGTCTCAGGCTTAAACACAAAAAGAAAATGCTGCTTATTTACACGAGGAACCTTGCACGCATAGGGAATCGGTTAACTTGTTCCTTTTGCTTTCCAGAGCAGGTGAATGAGTTGGTGGCTCTGATACCCTACAGTGACCAACGGCTTCGTCCCCAGAGAACGTAAGTGTGTAGTGAGAGAGTAATTGCATCCGCAAAGAGCAAACAGGGCTCTTTTGTTGTTTACTGCCGCAACGAAATGCTTCACCCGGTCTGCAGCCTCTCCATCCAACTAGTGGTTTGTTTTCATCCAAGTATGCCAACAAATACAATTTAAAGTTTAACTTTAAATACTTCCTGTGAAATCCCACTGTGGAGTGAACTTGGAAACAATGATCCTACTCACACGCTTTATCCCGGCGCCCTTTACTGAAGCTTTTAGACGGAAACTGCCTTACCAACAGCAAAAATACTAGATTGTGAAAACACTATGTGGGCAAAAATGATTCTTTGGTTACTCATTACCAAAAAATAAACTGTTTAAAGGGCGACGGTTTTGAGCCATTTCAGATATCAAAAATGTTAGAGCAGCACTTCTGTGTCCTTTCCAGGGAAGAACAACTACGTGTTGTCTGCTGGCTAGGTTAGGTTTCGGATACAAGGTCTCTTGCAGCTGCAGGTGCTGTTTTAGGGCAAAGGAGGTGACCCCTTCCCTGCCTCTTCCAGGAAGCTGTATGTCCTGCTGTCAGTGCTTCTCTGCCTGCTGATATCGGGGCTGGTGGTTTTCTTCCTCTTCCCACACTCTGTCCTGGTGGATGACGACGGTATTAAAGTGGTTCAGGTTTGGTACGACAAGAAGAACTCCGTTGTCATTCTTGCCATCACGGTAAAGTCTTTGTGCACCTGTGTTCCTGAGGGAATAAATTCTGTGCTGAGCTGCCAGGAAGGTTGCTGCTACTCATGTCTCCCCTTCTCTCCATCCAGGCCACCTTACGGATCAGGAACTCCAACTTCTACTCGGTGACCGTGACCAGCCTGACTAGTCAGGTGCAGTACATGAACACTGTGGTGGGAACCCAGCAGATCACCAACATCTCCAGCATCCAGCCGCTGAGTGACAAACTGGTATTTATCTTCCACTGCACTTACACTATAAGCATCACCAAATTAAGTACGATACCTGCGCACCACTGCGAGTTAACTTGATGATAGTCTATCTATACCTTAAAGCTTTGCTTGGCAGTATAGTCTTGTGGCTAGAGTAGCCTGTGCTTTATGCACACCAGCTGAAAGGCAACAGCAAGTAGGGAAGACTCTGAAAGGGGTGGATTTAAGCAAGTACCCAAGCTGCATGTGAATGTATTTTGTACCTTTTGCAGGTGAATTTCACTGTGAAGGCGGAGCTGGGTGGACCCTTCTCCTATGTGTAGTAAGGATTTACTACTCTCTGTATATAGCTGGGGAAGAGGGCGGGTTTAAGCTGCTTTAATCAGAATTTGCTCTGAAAATTACTTGTTTTCCGCTAAGTGCCTGGAAAGTAACTGTTTGCTAGAAATGACTTGAAAGGCCACTTTGTCAGGATGTTGTGACATGGTTTTTGGTCCATGTCTCGAGTTGAGTTAGCACCAAAGGGAAAATATCATCAGAAGATACCGAAAAACGCAAGTGTCTCTGCAACCCTGCTTAGCCCGTGCTGACCTATTTCTTTGTTTTGGTCTCTTCCAGTTTCTTTTGCACGTTTCCCAAGGTGAAGGTACATAACATAGTGATCTTCATGAGGTAGGTGGTTCTCTGCTCAGCTCCTGACTCAAAAGGGAAATGCTGCCACAGCAAATCTAGGGGACACGAAGAAAATCCCACTTGGCAAGCGCCCCAGCCTGGTTCACTGTGTCAGCTTTTTATCCAGGACAGTTGACACAGTTGGGTGAAATGTAAGATAGAGAGGAGAAGACACTGGACTGCTCCACGCCGAGCTTTCATGTGAGGGGTGGTGTGCTCCAGAGGCTGCAATTGCCAGCTCTGCATATCCCTGCCTGCTGCAGTGAGCGATCTAGAGCCAGAACCTGAGAGGATCTGCAGCTTTCGAGGGGGCGGAGGAGTTATGTGATGAGTGTAAAACCTGCTGGTTTGTTTTGTTGTTTTGTGGGTTTTTTTGGTTTTTTTGGTTTTTTTTTTATTTTGATAGAGGGATTGCTGTCGCAGGTCCTGTCCCCACTAAACTGCTCTTCCCCCCCTCCCAGGACATCGGTGAAGTTCTCATACATCGGCCACGTGACGCAGAGCGCTTTGGAAACGTACCGCTACGTGGATTGCAGTACCAACTCCACGGCTGCCCAGGACCTGCTGCCGCTGCCGTCCCCCTTGACCTGAGGTGCAGCCAAAGCCAGGAGCAAGCGCCGAGGGCAGAGCTGATGTCTTCCGTGGGCGGGTGGTTGTGCAGATGGATTTCTAGAAGGGATCAGGAGCTTTCAAATGGAAGCAGAGGGATCGCGAGTGACTTTGGTGGGAGATATTTGAAAGCTCTGCATCCCTTTCGTGCTCTTCCACGTGCAGCTGGGCTGCACTGCTGGCCTGTCTATGAAACCCGCTTGGGGTGTTGTTCTTGTGCAAGCCAACAGGTCCCTTCCCAAAGCCAGGGTCCTGCTGGGCCTGCCTTCCTCTTCGGTTCTGAAGAACTAGTTTTTTCTAGGGAAACTGGACTCTCGAGCTTCATGCTTTGGGGTCTGAAGATCCCAAAGATTTAGAGTTGACTTTTGCAGCTGTTTTGAAGCTTTGCACTGTGTCGGATCCTTTCAGGGTAAACTAATTACTTCTGTGCAATTAATTTATTCCACTTCTGTGGCAGCGTGTCACTGGCTTGTTTCAAAGCAGACCTTGATAAAAAGGGATACTTCTTGTAAAGAATGCACGGATAAGTCTTCCACCTCTGTAACTTGCACTAGAAGGAGGCAAAGGAATTGAAGCCTTTGAAACACGCTTTCTCTTTTGTGCTGATTTTGTTTGCTGGCGGCTGAGGCCACCTACAGCAAACCGATGCCAAAACACCGCAGTCTTAATGAAGGCGGCCTCAGTAAGTGCTGTGCTGCTGAGGATGTGCGAAGGCTCTGCGGGAATTAGACCTTCCTCCTCCTCCGCACGCGGCTCTGAGCCTTCCTCTCCCCACGTTTGCAGCTGCAGGGTCTCTGGGGTTTGAAACCAGGGAACTTGTAGTTCGGTGTTGCTTTGTACTTGTGCCTGCCGCCAACAAGTGCGGATTTAAACTGATTTTGTGGGGGTTTGGTGTCTCAAAGGCTTACCTCCCAGGAGCTGGCCGTTCCCCACAGATCGTATCAACTGCGTTCTTCAAGTGAATAAATGTGAA
Source organism: Sagittarius serpentarius (assembly GCA_034782735.1). Taxonomy (NCBI): domain Eukaryota; kingdom Metazoa; phylum Chordata; class Aves; order Accipitriformes; family Sagittariidae; genus Sagittarius; species Sagittarius serpentarius. The sequence goes on along the minus strand of JAVKLA010000017.1, from coordinate 864,027 downwards.
AGCTCAGCCCGCCGCAGTTCTCGCTGCAGACTTGAAGTTTGCAGCTTGGAGGATTTCATTCTGCTTCTGCCCTTTGTAGTTTTTCTGGAACTGGACGGCTACAGCTGCCCTCATTTCCTCTCTGCCTGTACCTACCCCTTTCTCTGGCTGCCTGTTGGATGTGAGGTTGCGTGAGTGTGTGTGTGGAAAAGAAAGCACAGGTAAAGGGTGCAAGGTAAATGGATCATCATGTTTTTCAATGAAGGCTACTTTATTTTGTGCGAGTGTGAAACAAAAACATACGTTGCTGTTTTTAAGAATCGGCATTTCTGCCTAGTGGGGTTTCTAGAACTGAATTCTACTTATTAAAGCCGAGTTGTGTGTCACTGGGCTGTGTCCTTTGTTTGCAGAAAAGCTCTGGCTTTCTCCTGTGGATGTCACACTTTGTCCTGGAGTTAGCGCTCCGTGTTGCGAGTGGTATCGTGTCATCTTTTGCCCAGAAGTACCTATTCCCTTGCTGATGATTTTGGGGGAATGAGGGGCAAGAAACTTGCCGGGGAGCAGCGAAGCACCTCCATCCCCCCGCCCCGGGGTAGCCAGGACCAGTGACCAGAGTCACCGACCCAGCTTCCGTGGCTGTCATGCTGTGCGCTCCCTGGTGATCTTGATCACGAGCTTCTCCCATGACTTCCCATAACCCCCTGATTTATGATGAGTCGAACTTTCTTTTTTTAAGGAAGATGAGGAAATCGCAACCTTTTGCTCTTTATCCGTCTTGTTGCCTGAGCTTCCTCCCTCTCAGCTGCCTGGCGGTGCTCGGTCCTGGCTGATTCGGTTTCTCGTGGGGTGACGCAGCCTCCTGCTCCCCGCCATTGCCTTCCCCACCTCTGTCACTGCCCTTGTCTGCGGCCCCAGGGATAACCCACCTTCTCCTGCTCCTCGCGGTCAGGTCTTAACAGCAGCCTGCTGCGGGGGGGTTGCTTTGAAGCGGGTGATGTTGGGGGGCTCGCAGGGTGCAGGAACCCGAAACCTGCTGCCGGGCTGAAGAGGAGAAGGGCTTTGCCTCGAATTAGTTGTGTGACAGCCGGCAGCGGTGAGCCAGAGCACCAATAATTAGGGGTGCCCTCCGGGTCATGTGGCAAAGCACTTGGCCTTTTAAAGGGCATTTTATTTTGAAAATCCTTCTTAATCCTCCAATCCTTTTTAATGAATTTCTTCTGCCAATGTTTTTTAAAGATCCCAGCCCTGCGGAGGCTGCCTCAGGTGCTTTAGCTGGAGCTGGTTGCTGCTGTGTTGCCAGCTGTGAGTGTTTAAAATTGAGATGAGGGCCCCAAAGTAGCATTTTTTTAAAAGGGTGGTTTTTTTTTTTTAATCCCTTAAAGTTGTAATTTCTCTTAATGAAAAACTGCAGTGCCCATGCTATCAACGGATGCAAAAAGCTGAGGCTTTAACAAAAGCACTGTCATGAAACTCATAAACTCCCCAGTCAACAGCTGCCTGCAACGTCCTGCACATAAAGCTCAAGCATGTTTGTAACTCTTGTGGGGTCAGTGGGCTAATTTTCTTTCGGATAGTAAAAAAGAAAAAGAAAAATTCAACTACTGAGGCTTTTCCTCTAATTAGCAAGCCTGTTTAAGAGAAGAATTTACATATGTAACTTTTTATGAAACCATAAAGGCACAGCTGCTTTACAAGACATCAGCGTGTGCACACGACGGCTGCACACTCTACCACCTTCAGTATTGCAAAATATATCCTGAAATTATATTTTTACATGCACAAAATGGGACAAATTCCATGGGGAGGAGGGTCAGAGGGCACCCCCTGGCCATGGTCATACTGATCTGCATGAGGAGTGGTCTCAGCATCCCCCTCCCCACTGCTTTTACTGGTTTCCTTTAACTGGTGTCCTGAGCCCTTGCCTCAACTCGCCCCAGTTCTGTTTAGAGGTGCAATGGGACAAGAGATCCCTTAACAGAATCCTTGCGGCTGCTGTGTTGGCTCCTGGTGTCTCAAGATTTTTCACTTAGAATGGTTTTCCCTTCCCTTTTTTTGGCTTTTTGGAGGGTTTATTTGTGTTGGGGTATTTTTCCCCTTAGTGTGAGGTAGCCTCAACCCAGCAAAGCTGGAGATTTGACCTAAAACCTTCCTTTATCATGGCTGAGAAACAGGGAGAAAGGGGTTAGACCACAGCAAACGCCTCCCGAGAGCGACGGGAACAAAAACCCAGATTGACTTGTACTTTCCACCAAAAGTTTTTTTTTCTTTTTATATCAACTGATGTTAAAAAATACAGACTTGTTTTACAAGAATAGCACCATTTTTTTTTTGTCGTATTATACATTAGCACTCCTGCTGGTGATACACGGGGAGGGAGGGGAGTGGGAGGGGATTTGTGATACCTGGATTTGCGAGTTCCCTTCTGCAGGGAAGGGCTATCGTACCTGCCAGTTAGATTCCCACCTCCACCTGACCTAAAAAATAGGTCTTACAGGAAGAGAATAAATAAATAAGACCGTGGTTTTTTTATTTTGCAGCCTGCCCAGACGGCGTTGGAAAGAGGCGGTGGTCCCCAACGGAAGGGCGTGAATCGAGGGGTCGTTGCAGCCATTCAGTGCAGAAGTCGTACGAGCGATTGGAAAGTACTCAGGTCCTTGGGGTGGGTTTGGGGTTTTTTTAGTCGTCTTTTATGGTATTGGGCTGGATTTTAAAAAAACAAAACAAAACAACAACCAACAACAACAAACAACACACAAATAAAACAACTCTTTTTACAAGAAGCAGACTGGGCCAATATCCACGCCAAACTCCTGATCGGCTCCACCAATGTCCATAGGTGCAATATCTACAATGGGCAGGCGCGAGGTCTTCTGCGATCGGTACTCAATGACTGTCTTGCCCCATTTGCCAGTGTGTCTCTGGGGAGAGAACAAGGAGGAAGGATGTTATTAGATGCTCTTGAGCCCTCCAAACCAACAGCGACCTCATCGGTTGAACCCCAGCTCATCGTCTATACCTTTCTCTCGTAGTCGCCCACGGACTTACCGTGCAACCATCCTCCAAGACGCTGTACGTGAACCTGCTGTTGCCCTCAGCTCTGATCTCTACGTCGTTGGACCCCTGGATGAGGATGGCTTTCTTCAGGTTGCCTGTCTCCTCGTCCATGTAGGCGATGCTGTTCTTGCAGTGGTAAGTGACGTTCTGGGAGCCTTCGGTGGACAGGAGGCGGAGGAAGGTCATCTGGATGTTGGCAGTGTTGGGAGCCAGGTCTTCAGCGCCGTAGCTAAACTGGAGGGAAGAGGCGAGACATTAAAAGCCTGCGGGTGTCACAACGACCCTATTTTCAGCCACCTTTTGAGGGGACTTCCATACTTTGTGTTCCCAGACGGCTGCAAAAATCAAAGCCCAACTGACCCAACTCCAAGCTTTCAATATAGTCCTCTAGAACAGCCAGTCCCTCGCATAACGTCCATCAACATAACCCCAAGGAAGGACAGCCCAACCCTTCCCCTGCTCAACCTCCCCTCCCGCTCCCGGTGTGCCGCACCAGTCCAGGGGGACACTTACGTGGAAACCACCGTTAATGGTCTCTGCGAACCAGACGTGCTTCTTGTCTTTGGTCTTGCTGGTCCACCAGTTCTTCTTGGGGATGCTGCTGGGGTTGGGGTAGACGCAGGTCTCGCCTGTCTCCATGTTGCAGAAAACTTTGATGGCATCCAAGGTGCAGCCTTGGTTGGGGTCGATCCAGTAGTCTCCTGCAGTGGGGAGGACAAACGGTGTGTGAACATGAGGTTTTGGAGGTCAGAGCAAAGAGCATCGTGGACCTCACTGTCCTCTTGGGTGCAAGAGGCTGGGGGAGAGGGACAGGAGGGGAGGAGGCAGGGATGGAGGCTCTTACCGCTCTTCCACTCGGGATGGCAAAGCTTGATGTCACGGCAGGTCCTGGCCGGGTTCTTCTTGGAGCCCTCGGGGCTGCGGATGCTCTCGATCTGGTTGTTGAGGGACTTGAGCGTGGCATCCACCTCGACGTCGTGCTGCCGCAGGCTGCCGGCGGCCTCGTCCGCCCGCATGTAGCGGATGGGGTCGGGACCCTTCTCTGGCTGACCCAGGCCCGCGAAAGCTGACATGTCGATGCCAGTGCCCGGGGGGCCGGGAGGACCGGGGGGACCTGGGTTGCCGGGAGGACCCTATGGGAGGAAGAAGATGCAATCCTGATGGGCTGCTCTGCGAGCTGGACCCCCCCTTCCCTACCACTGACTGCATTTTTACTCACCGCAGGACCGGGTTCGCCGCTTCGTCCACGGGGGCCGGGGGGACCGATGGGGCCGGGCATGCCGTTGGAGCCGTCTTTGCCAGAGGGGCCGACGGGGCCGGGAGGACCCTAGGAGAGAGCCCCGAAGGCGGGGGGTCAGGTCGTTGCAAGAAGGCAGGGAAGGTGCTGGGGAGCTGTTAGCTCCTGCCGTCAGCGAGCGAGGCAGGCGACCCGGCAGGGCTCGAGGCCGGAGGTGCCTCCTTTTCCTCTCATCTCCCCAGACATCACAGGCGGGACTTACCCTGGGACCGGAGGGACCTGCGGGACCGGCAGCACCTTGGTCTCCAGAAGGACCCTGAGGAGGAAGCGAAGGTGGACGGTTACATCGAGGGATGCTCAGCCCTAGCAAAGCCTTCGCACGGGCTTGGGGCTCCGTCTGTGGCTGCAGCCACCCTGAAGGAGCCGCATCCAGCTCTGCGGCGAGATACGGCGGGGGCTGAGTGCTGGGGTCCCAAAAACGACACTTACGGGTGGTCCGGGAAGACCCTGCAGCCCGGTGAAGCCACGGTGGCCCTTCAGCCCTCTCTCTCCAGCCTCTCCTGTCTCACCCTTGTCACCGCGAGGCCCTTGGGGACCCTGGAAGGGGAGAAGGGGACGTGTCAGGCTCAGGCTCAGGGTGGCAGACCCCCGCCCAACGCGCCCCAGCACCTCATGCATCACACGCAGGATGCTCTGACGGGCCCGGCCTCACTCACCGGCATGCCTCGAGCACCAGCAGGACCAGAGGGACCCATGGGACCTTGTGCACCCTATGGAGAGAAAAGAGGGGAGTTGAAAGGGGCCAGGAGCACGGGATGCTGTGGGGTGCCCTGTGCCTTTGGGGGTGTCCAGACCAGGCCTGCTGCCTGCGAGCTGCCCTGCTCGCAGCACCAGGAATCAGCAGCTGCTGGTGCCGAACGGCATCTTTAAATACTCTCAGCCGGAGCATCAGAGCCGAGTAACGATCCTTGCAAACAAATACCCTGGCAGATTTTCCCTGGTTAAGCCTCCTGGTGCTTACGGCTCCCCAGGCAGTGCTTGTGCGTAGGCAGAGCCCGAACTGGGCTCTTGGTGCTCATGAATCCTCGGGAAGATGCTCAGAGCCGCTAATGGCACTCGGGGCACCACTGAATTAGCAACAGCCGCTAACGGCACCCGCCTGGCTCTCCCAATTACTCTGAGTAGCTAATTTCTCCCGGGGGGCCACTGCTATTTCTTCATTTATCTGCGCTCGGGGTGATTCCCATCTCCCCTAACAAGACCTCAAACTCAACGAGCCATTTCCCTCGCCAACGTGCCGGCACTCACCGTCTCGCCTCTGTCTCCTTGTTTGCCGGTGGGACCGACGGGGCCGGGAGCGCCGGGGGCACCGGGAGCACCGGGGGCACCTACAGGACCGGTCTCGCCACGATCGCCCTGCACCGAGACAAGGGGATGGTCAGACCCGTGGGATTTTTGGCTGGGACGAGAGGGCATGTGGATAGCGAGCAGCGGGGGAAGCGTGCGGCCAAGCTCACCTTCACGCCGGCTGCGCCGTCTCTGCCTGGGGGTCCATCAGAGCCGGGGTTACCCTGGGAGAAGACGACGAGAAATTAAGACTTGACCCTGGGATGGCAGAACACGCGCAAACTCCCCTTTCAGAGCAAAAACCCCCAGCAAAAAGGTGCTGGCGATTGCCGGGAGCCGAGTGATGGTGCAGGGCTCTCTGGCCATGGGATCAGCCATGTCCGGCGCTGCCGCTGGGGTTACACCGGCATGATCCTGAGCCCGGCGTGGACAGAGGCACCGTCCCACTTCGCCCCCGCCCCGTGCGCTGGGGCGCTGCCTACCTCGCGCCCAGGTTCTCCGGCAGGACCCGTCAGACCGGGGGGACCCACAGGGCCGGGGGGTCCGCGGTCGCCTGCAGAGCCGGGTGCTCCTTGTTTCCCAGGTTCGCCCTAAATGAAGGAGGGGAAAGAAAAGCCAGGACACGACCCGTGTGAGTGGGAGAGGTCCCAGCGCAGCCCTTCACCCAGCTCTTGCTTCATTTTAAGGCTGCCAGACCCCTCTGCCCAAGTAAGCACCGGTTATTGCCAGCCCTGATGCCACTGGCACCGGCGGCTCCTGATGGCTTTGCAACTCCCCAAACTGCACCCGGGACTGGGGTCCCTGGGGCACTCAAGCTGCACCCAAGGCGGCTGGTGGCCCCGTGACAGGCTTCTCGCAGCCCCGTGGGGCTTCAGCAGCCCCTGAGCTGCCGTGCAGGCTTCCAACGCACCCAAATTCACGGTGCTGAGCTGGGGAAAGCCAAGCTCAGCCCCTCCGACACCTCTCAGGGGAGATGATGCCACCGCTGGGCACAGGGTGGGTGGAAGGGGCTGAGCCCGGGGGGGCGACGACTCACCGATGGCCCCGGCAGCCCGGGGAAGCCTCTCTCGCCACGCTGTCCAGGAAGACCGACGATGCCACGCTGTCCTGCCAAACCTTGGGGACCGGGGGGACCGTCAGGACCCTGTGGGGAGGCAGAGGTGGGGGGGTCAGACTCGGTGGGGTGGTGGCAGATCACTCCATGAGCACGAGGCCGGGGGGGATGGGGGGTATGCCCCCAAAAAAAAACGTACCGCGGGGCCGTCCTCGCCAGGTTCGCCTTTCTCGCCAGGGGGGCCGGCCGGGCCTTGGAGACCGGGGTCACCGGCACGGCCCGGGGGACCGGCATCACCACGAGCACCCTTGGGACCATCTTTGCCCGCAGAGCCGGGGGGACCGGGGGGGCCTGGGTTACCCTGTGAGGGGAGAAGATGGGGTTAGTGCAAACGGAGGCAGCTTTTCCACCTTCATCACCCACATCCTGGCACCTCCTGGGGCTCCGGCCCAGCTCCTGCACTTGAAGACCCTCAGAAAAAAACCCTTTTTATGGGCTCATGAGCTGCCTGGCATCACCCGGCGGCTGTTTAGCTCAGGGACCCTCCACTGCTTGGCCCCCGGCGTGGAGCAAGCAGCAGCTCCTGAGCCCTTGAACCCGGGGCTGAGCAGTCCTGGCTGCTCGCGAGCGATCCCGGCTGCCCCCGAGAGATCCCGGCTGCCCCCCGACTCACGTTAGGGCCGGGTGGTCCCACGCGGCCGGCGGCGCCAGGGAATCCGGTGGCTCCCTGGGGAAGGAGAGGAGAACGGCGGCTCAGGTGCTGCATCACGCTCCCCGCAGCCGCCCCCTCCCACAGTACCCCCCCCCATACTCACAGGGGGGCCCTGAGCACCCCGGGCTCCTTTGGGACCGGTTACACCAGTTGGACCCTGGGAAGAGGACGAAAACGGGTTAGAAACATGCCGGGGGGTGCTGCAACACGCCTGCCAGGCAATGTCCCGAATTTTCCTGGGGATACAGACACTTGCGGGGTTCAGTCCCCATTTTGGGGTGCCCCGGCCGTACCCACCTGTGGGCCAGGTGCGCCAGAGGGACCTTGGGGACCGGGAGCGCCGGCGTCACCCTTCTGCCCGGGCTCTCCTTGTTCGCCTTTGGCACCGGGTTGCCCATCGGCGCCCTGCAGGGAAGCAGCCGCCGTGAGCGGGTTGAGCCGATGCTGGACCCGTGCCGGGGGGAACGGGGCCAAATACTCACCGGGGGGCCGGCAAATCCGGCGGGACCGGGGGCACCGGGCTCACCGCGCTCGCCCTGCGGGTGA
>JAVKLA010000017.1:817621-831931 GCA_034782735.1 Sagittarius serpentarius | reverse complement strand
AACAAGTGACGTCCAGAGATCCCCCAGCTCCTGCCTGCCACCCTCGAGGGGGCCCGACCCGCCTCCAGCCCGGCTGTCCCAAGAACCGAGGGTGCCAGGTTATCATCTTCGGACAGGTGCTAAGGGGCAGAGTTCGTGGTGGGCTAGAAAATGCTGGCTTTGAGGACAGAGGGGAGAGAATACAGGAGTAGAGGACACATCAAAACCATTCCTCTACGAGCACACCCTCCCCACATCCACCCCCAAGCAGGGTTTTACCCACTCGCCTCAGAGCCCTCCCGGTGCGCAGAGCATCCAGGGCCATGTAAGTGCCTTCCCCTCCCCTGAAATCCAGCCTCCCCCGCCCCGAGTCACGCCACCAGCGCAGCAAAGGCGGCAGCAAGAGCGGCAAAAAGCAGAAAAAAAAAACCCAAAAAGTTCCGTGAATGTCCGAAGCTGCCCCCCTCAAGTCTCAGCACCTGAAATTGCTTTTAAAAATAGGTATTTAAATAAAAAAAAAAAAAAAACGGGAAAAAAAAAAAAGAAAAAAAGAGGCAAGTGTGCTTCTGAACATTTCTATTGCGCATTGGTCCGTGAACGGTGTTTATCAAAAATATGATACAGAGTCCGTTTGCTGTGTCTTTGACTGAAGCCCTGGGCAGGTCCAGGCCTGCCACGGCTCAGGCTGCCGAGCAGGGCAAATCTGGGCACTTCTGATACAGCCTCGCCGGGAAGCGGCTTTTGGCGCAACATCATCATAACAGCTTGCGATGAAGGATTTCCCAGGCCATCCGCTTTCGGAAATAGGGCATGTGTTGCTTTGGGGTGGGGGGAAAGGGGGAGAAGAGAAAGAAAGCGTACATCAGCGTGCCTGTCGCTGCTGGACCGCGCTCCCAGCAGCCATTCTCCCGGGTGCAGCTTTTTAAGCGGTGCCTTTCTTGGGGGGAGGAGGAAATTTACTTTCTGAATACTGAAAACGGGACAGCGGACGAGATCTAGGTGATAGCGTAACTCTGATCATATTCTCTAATAATTAGAAGTAAAATATTCACGCATGGGGTATTCCACAGAGGCCGACAACGTTAAGTAACGCTGAAATTCCCTGGGATTCGGGCTACAACAGCCCACTTTCATTACCATTGTGCGTGGGTCCCATTGTGGGTTTGTGAGCTCTCCCCAGCTGCATCGGTGACACACCCCACGGATCCGGGTACAACAGAAGCCCCGAGGATGGCTTCAGAGGAACAATTTTGCAGGGCGTGAAGAAGTGCCCCAGTGCCTTGTGTCAGCTCTGCGCCAAGGAGCAGCAGCACAGTCCCCACGCGCACGCTGGGGCCACCGTAATCCCACAGAGAAGGGGGCAAAGGGCATTTGGAAAAACCAGAATATGCACCAGTAAGTGCCACGTGCCCCTCTCTCCCCGAGCACAAGGGGCGCGCGCCAGGGTGGGCTGTACCTGAGTGAAGTTGATGGGCTTGTCTTTGGTAATGCAGTCGGCGTATTTGCAGGCAAACATCCCGCAGTCGCTGCCGTTCATCTGCTGCGGGATCTCCTTTAACGAAAGGACACAAACCCAAATGTCATTTCCAGAGGAGCCAGTGCCCACAGGCTCGCTTCTCAGGACGAAGAGCTCCAAGCGAAGGACCTCTCTCAACGAGGCAGGCCTGCACGGATGGGCGAATGCCAGCGCGAGTAAGGGGAGATGAAGAAAAGCGGGTGGGCAGCAGGAATCGAGGCGGCACTGGGGCACCCCGGGCTCAGGACAGCCTCCCTGCTTCCAGGTAGGGCTGGAAGGGAACCTGCAGCAAAGCAGCCTGCACTGAAGGTCTGGGATTTCTTCACCGCCTCGAGTCACCACGAGAATGCGTCCGCAGCTTCTGGGTCAAGAGCAAAAGCAAGGACCAAGAGAGACCCCTTCTCCAAACCTCTGGCTGCACAAACCTACCTGACTCTTCTTACTCAGCAGCGACCAGCCATTAGTGTCGAACTCTTTCCTTTTCTTGTCAAGACTCTCCTGTTTTAAGTATTGCCTGTAGGGATAAGAGAACAAAGAAAGCTTACTTGGAGGAACGGGGGAAACCAGCCAGTACACTATATGTCAGTTTACCTAAGGTGTCCTCTGCCATGTTTGCAGAATTAATGCAAAATGGAAGTCCAATATTTTTGTCTCAGTATTGGCCATTTTAAAAAGGGCTCTACAGACCCGGGCTTTGAGGCAGTCAAAAGAAGGACCAAGCAGAACTTAAAAACTCATCCAAAAAAAGTACCTGCCAAGCAGAGCGTCAAAACCACAAATAAACCAGCGAGAACAAATCTAATTCATCAGAGAGTGACTCATGGCAGAGAGAAGCTCAGCAGCCACAGGGCTGCCTCGGCAGGCTCCCGCAAGCAGAGCATTATACGCGAGGGCAGACTGGGGAGCTGAACTCCGTCTCTGACGGTGTCCCGTGAACTGGTGACTCTCGTCTTTTGAGGATCTTACTTAGCGTGAAGGTAGACAGGAGCAGGTTTGTCACAGCCTTAACAGCATCCCAGCAGCTCTGAAACAATCGCCCTGTGTGTAAAGCGTCAAGAAAACCACCACGAAGCTCCTCTCTGGGCTACTGGTGGGTTCAGCTCGCTGGCAGACGTTCTCCTGGAGCTCTTCTCCCAGGCTTCCCTTCCACTCCTGATTTGTTTTCTTCTTACCCGAGCAGAAGACAGAGGGCAAGTGCTTTCAAGGAGAGGCAAACTAGGGAAGACGACCCTGATTTTCTCAAATAAGGTCCAAGGTTTGGGGATGGAGGGGAGGCAGCCCTGGGAAAAGCCACACCACAGTCCTCTCCGAGATGCTTTTATAGGGATCGAGTCAAGCAGGGAGCACAAGCGGGAGAAGGAGCCAGCCGTGGCGGGGGTGGGATGTCAAATACCTTTCACAAGCCTTCAGCAGAGGGAGAAGAGCTGCAGGGCCAGTCCCATTCCAGTTCCGAGAACTGGAGAACAAGGAAAGCTCACAGGTACCGGCCCATCTCCTCCGCCCGAAGAAGCTTCCACCAGTTTGGCCTAAATTATACCACTGGAAGAACAGAAAATTGGTTTTTTTCCTACCTCCTTGAAAAAGTTTAGAAACTCTACCAAGACCATGCCCAAAGCATGCCCAAGCAACTGCCAGGCATTTTCCTTTGGAGACATGAACACCCTGAACCATTTCCTTCACTGTGAAGTACGGAAAGGGGAGCTCAGGAAGGACACCGACATAAAGATGGACTAGAGGGAGCCCAAGGAGATGAGGTGACGGGCCCAAGACATTCTTAATGGTCCAAAAGAAGTCCCTCTCTGTTGGCTACTGGCGTCACTAAGTGACATCCACCTTTGCAGACACCTTCTGCTCATCTTGGTTACCAAACAGAGTGGGAAGATCTATAGAAACCGTCTCCTTCACATTTGGAGCTTCTCAAAACAGCCTGAGGAACCTTCTCACTGTCACGGCTGTGATCAGAAACTTTGGAAAGGCAAAGCAAGGGATTAGATGCTGCTGGCCCGAACGGAGGGGTCAAGAGAGCATCTGGCACAGAGAGGGAGGCAGGTTTGGCCGCCAACGCGGGGAGATGTGCCATCTTTCGGAAATCCGATCCACAAAGACTTGGCTAAATCGCATCTTGCTGTTAGTAAACGCCGAAACGCGATGGGAGAAGGGGGTGGTGCAACCCGCAGACGAGGCCGAAAGACGCAGGATCACACTTGCTGCCTTGGCGCCAGTCAGGGAACTCTTCTCTATCGTAACTTTAAAAAACTATTCAAAAGAAAACTCTCCTGGGCTGAGGAGTCCCTGCAACACCCAGGGGCCACTGAACCAAGTACTCAAAGTGGCAGCAGAACCACCCAGCTGCCTCCAGTCACCAAGACAGCCCCATCCTTGCAACCGAATCCCTAGAAAGCAGCCAGAAATAGGTTTTGCTGGATGTAAGAGAGTCAAGGAGCGCAGTCTCCCTCCTGGCAGTGCCCCGAGACCCGATCAGGTCCAGACAAGCGTTTTCTATCAGCCTTCATTAGCTGGACACACACTCCCAGCCCAGTTCCCCAGCACAGGGTCTGCTGGCTGCCAGCGACCGCTGTAATTGCTCTTGGGAAGCTCTCTGCTTGGCTGCTTTGACTCGGCTGCAGTTTGGACAAGACAAGATCAGCAGGGGGTACATCTCAGAAAACAAAAACAAACTTCCACTGAGCATGAGAAGTCTCCATATCTCATCTCCAAAAATAACATCTAATGGATGGATGAAGGAACTCCTTGCAACGCGTTCAAAATAAGGGTGAGCTGACCCTCCAGCACGGTGGCTGGAAGAAGGGAGTAGACTATCTGCATCACAACACAAACATGGTGAAAATGTTAATTAATTAACAGCCTCATCTCAACTGCAAAAAAAAAAATAAAAAAATCTTGGCAATTACTACAGAACCCACTTGAATCCTCAGCTAAAAAAAAGAGCAGCAGCACACGGCCCACTCTGCTCTGCACGTTAAGAGACAGGGAGCGAGGCTGTGCAGATAAAGAAAAGGATGTGTCACACGAGGAACCGGGACGAGCCTCCAAGCAACGTCTCCGCACGGACCAGGTCTGCACACACGGAGCGGAGGCGGAGAGAGGATCCGAGCGCGAGACTCGTCTGGCAGACAGGGAAGAAACCAGTGAAGTTTAAACAGTGCCGGAGGTTCAGCGAGTAAACGGATCAGGCGGCTTCAACACATCCAGTTTTATCTGCAACTACCACAAGTCACAGCTGCAATGCCGACACACGGGCGGCAGCTAGAAATTCCAAGTTGTTTTCTAGAAAAGCAAGGAAATAACCCACTACGCGCAGTTCACATGAACTGTGACCATCAACTGTGTGGTTTCCTAAAAGCAGCCTCCAGCAATTTAGCCTGCACACGGAGATCAGTGAACATCAGACACATCATGCAAGAAACACAGCGCCGGTCCTGCCTAGGAAACAGCCTGAACCACCTTTTTAGGAGGGGATTGAAAGAAAATGCCTTGACTTCAAATCGCGAGACAACTTCGGGAGGCAGAACTTAATGAACTTTGTCAGGACCTTGAGGAGAAAAAGCTTGACACACCATTTTTAAGCAGAATTACATGCCAAATCAAAACCCAACATGCCTGAGATGCCCCATCAAATACTGCAGGCTTTTAATCTTGTTTTCCTAAAACTGAAAATGGATTTTTGCCCTCTACAGTGCTTACACACACAAAAACCTGAGCAGGTGCCTCAGGGGACTGTTGAAATGAGCGCCACAGCATACTGCTAAATGTCCAAGAGCCTTGAAGTAAAGGGCACGTAAAGGTAAGCACTTCAAGCGCTGCTATTAGCAGGAGACAAGAAGATTTCACAGGCGTGAGTCGCTTTGTGCACTCTATCCCCCAAGATTTCCTCCAGCCTCGGTACACTAGAGTCAAGTTTTTAACTAATTTTAACGGGTTGGTTTATGTCCGCTCCAAAACACAGACCCTTCCAGCAGAGCTGAGACACTGAGCACTGTGTTTCCAAGGAGACACCCCAAAAAAACAGAGGCAGCTTTAAAATCCTCTCCAGGTCTCACACCCAAGTTGTGTGAAAGCCCCGATGCTGAAAGAAAGCAGGGCAGCTACCAAACCACGGACATCTGCGGTCCCTACTCCCTCCTAGCCTGGCCAGTGGCCCTTGTATTTAATCAGTTTCCTTCCCTGTGCCTCAGCTTCCCTCCTCTGTGAAGTCTGGCTAACGGTACAACACTCACCACCTTTAGGAAGCTCTAAAGATTGAAAGCATGAAAGGGTCACTAACCATGAATAGGACCTCCGTCCCTTCTTCCCGGTGTGATCCTCCCACTGCATTCAACCAATAAAAGCCTCCTAAAAGGAAACAGAGGGAAAACAATTACGTCCAGGGCGACAGTGACCTGAAATCCCGGCTCTGTACCACTCACCCTGCGTGGCTGAAACACTCTGTATGCTCTGGTACTCTCTACCGTCAGTTTGGGGACCTGCTTCCTCACCCCAGACCCCTAAACAAACCATGGACAGGACTCCTGGGTCCCCCTCTCACCTCCCAGGTGCTTTATTTCACCTTGGAATCAAAGAAATTCAGGCTGAAAGGAACCAATTTCACCCAGACCATCCCTGCCCTAAGGCAGGTCAGCTCTGCTCGCACCGTTCTTTGAACACAGAGGCAGAAGCCCCACTGCGAAGCTAAGAGATGCTGCCCTGAGCCATTGCCAAAGATTTCATATTTTTCGTTTCCCTTTCCTCCCTTTAGGCCAACATCACAGAACAGTGTGGAAAAGGGAAACAGCTATTTTTACAGTTATTTAAATGAACCCAGTGCACACAGACTGCAAAGCACCTGAACTGGAAAACAAAGGTGCTAAACGGACTGGAAATGGCATTTGTCTGCTGTCTGTCTTTATCATTATTCACATTCCTTGACTGAATGAGTGACAGCTCCGCTGACATACTCAATCTCATGCCAGAAGACTCGGGATCAGATTCCCAAGTCAGCGTCAGAGCGAAGCTGAGACGAGAAACAGAACCGACGGCCGACCCAGGGTCAACGCCGGAGCGATAGAGGAGCTGGCGACTACGTTTCGTAAATCACTTTGCAATCTGATTTGTATCAAGCCTGACAGCCCTACGTGACTACGGACCTTCAAAAAGAGGGTTTTTGTCACCCCTGCCCAGGCAGTAGCTCATTTTTAATCGCACTCCATTCACGAGCAGCTTCTAAATATGGGAAAACAGTTCTGGATTTGACATGCAAGCACCTTTCTTCTACAAGAGCTCGGAAAGTAGGCAGCCAGGTCCGCTCCCTCCTGGAGGATCGCTCAGGATGGGAACACCAAGACCTCCTCTGCAGTCTGAACCCCGGAAGAACAACCTTCACCCGGCTGTGGCTTGGAGACACACGTAACGCCCTGCTAGAACTCAGCTCAGAAAAGACCCGTGCCAACCTTTATCCATGGCCTGATGCAAGAGAGACTCCCGCACCCTATGTGTACCATCGTGCCCTCCAGAATCTCCTTCTGGAAACAAAGGGCCAAGCTACTGAGCTGACCTTTGCCACAGGCAGGAAAAGCTCCCACCCGGAGGAAGGGGTAAGGAGATGCCATTTCTTCAAGCAGCTGCAGGACAAGGGAAGGACCCCTATCCCTCAGGGTCCAAGAAGCCATTTTCCTCTTAAAGACGATGCCCAAGATGACGCTAAGACTGGTAAAGCCTGATGTCCTTAACAGGTCTGAAACCTGTCTATACCACAAAGGTAACAACACCAGCCTCACTGACAGATCTTCTGGGAAGAGATGAAGACAAGCCATCAGCACAGGACTCTCTCGCAGACCAGCTTTGTAACTGTGGACCGTGTCAGCAACGCGTGGTGAAACACGAAGCGTGAAAACCAGGATGTTCCTCCGAATCCTCCTTTCAGGACCCAGAAAGGGACTGTCCCGACAGAAGGGTTGTCGCTTCCAGAGCGATGTAAGAAGCTGTCTGATTTTTAAACAGGCAGAATTCAAATAGGCGTTACTCACAACAGTATCCTGCAGGCTTCGCTGTTTATTCCACCCATGGAGTCATAATAGGTGATGGTTTTTTTCCTGAAGTCTACAACCTACGCAAAGAGAGATTCGTTAATAACACACAACACAAGGAGCTCATCGCTTTGCCAGGGCACATGCTCTGCCAATAGAAAGAGGCGAGTTTAGACCATTTCAGATTTCGGAGGACTTCTAACACCCTTGGTACAGCCCCCCGCAAATCCCCCCTTGCTGCTGTGTTATTTAGCCACCTGAATCTCTAAATCAGGCTCTCCTTAGAGCACCCCAGTAAAACACAAGAGCACTCTGTTATCCTTATTGTAACACCGCAGACAGATAGGCTTACAGAGGTTTTGTTCCACCTGACGTGTGCATAACTAAGCAGTTCAAGACACGAGTCCCCCAGGTGGTTTTTTCGGGGCCCCATGCCCCATTTCCACACCACCACCCACCCGCGTGAGCACTGCCTTTCCGGGCAACTTAACAATCCAAGGAGGAGGTCTGAGCTAAGGAGGCTGACGCCGGCTTAAAAGCCACGCACGATCTGTTACCGCACAGGTGCCAGCAGCCAAGAGAAGGGACGGAACAAAGTAGGGGCAGGAGGTAGAGAAAGCTGTGCGGTATCTGTCATCTAAATCTCTCTAAAACAATCCTGTGGCAATGTCTCTAAAGGCGAGTTTGTGGGAATGTGGAAACGAGATCTTTCTCCAGAGAATAAGCTAGCCTAACGTGACCTTCACAGCTGTTTTTTCTTGAAAGACCAGAAACACACCAAAAAGTCGCAGCTATCTTTTTACTCACTCTAGACTTTGATTTTAGCCACAAACACGAATTTCCCCCCTCCAGGCACAAACGCCTGACAACCGCATGGCTCAAGAGCCACGAAATTTTAGCCTCAGTGACAGGCGAGTTTATAGGACGACCTGCTCCAGCTATGCTCTACTGTGAATAACTAAAGCACTCACTGCTAGGCACCAATGCACTCCCAGATGAATAGGCACCAAGAGGAGATCCACAGAGAAGATATCCACTTTTTTAGTCCACCGTTTCACAGCCTGGTACCCCGCCGTTTTTAATTTGGTAAAGAAGAAAGTATTGAACGCATGAACTGCCGGCAAACCCTTCTCTTTGCTCCGCTCCATCAGCAAATTCATGTAGAAATTAATTATCTGGGAAAGAAAAAGCATCCGGGGCATGTTAGAGTGTTGACACTTCTGCATTAGATGCTCTGTCCCCGTGCAAAATTAGGTAAGAGATTGTTTTTGCCTCCACCTGTCCTTCTGAAGACCTGTCCCCTGGAGATTTACAACAGCCCAACAGCCTTAAAACCTTCAAAAATCCAGAAAGATTTAGGAAAGCAGTCTTCTATATTTAAGATTTACTCTTCTTTTGCCCTGATCACGTCCATGGTCAGTCCCACTCCTCCCAATATTATTATTTCTTCAAGTGCCTGGTCTACACAGGGGTTTCCCCATACATTAACTGCTCCAGAGCGTGAACAGCAGCCCACACCTACCATTCACTCTCGGACTTCTTTTAGCACGGAGAAGGCAGACACGTTTGTTCACTTCAACCTACTTTAAACTGCCGAGGAAAAACACCTCAACAGCCCAAGGCAGACGCCTCACCTCGTCGTTGAGCCAGTTCAGATTATTGAGGGTCTGAATGTCTTTCCGAGTGATTGTTAACCGAAAAGCTTCACTGAGGACCTCATCCTGGTTCCCACCTCGGAATACGTTCTTTATTTCCTTTTCCATTTCCTACAGGGAGGACACAGACAGCATTGGAAGGGAGAGTTCCTGCTGTTCCTGTCACAAAGGCTGGATTCAAACCCAGGTTTACTCTTCACTCCTCGAAGGATAAACTCGCTACAAAACGTACATGGCAAAAGGGAACAGCTATCTGTTTCTGTGCACAGATCTCAGGAAGTCACATTCGTATTTAGGTCTTTTATGCACACAAGCATCTGTCTGTGCACACTAGATCCAAGCAGACTTACCTCGGTGATTTCAGGGAACTCCTCTTCGCCGTCAGCTGACTTAGCATCTTCTTTCTCTTCTGGGACCACCGTGACAGGGATTTCCTTCTCAAGGGGTACTCGAAGATTTAAATCCACCAGATCCTGCACGGAGTGTTCCTGTTCCTGCAGCCGCTGAAGGAGAGACCTTTAGATTAGGTGGTGTCCAAGGGAGTCACCTCCCCGGGGCCTGCGAGGGAGCTACATGGGGCCAGTTCTTCCAGGAGAGGCAGAAAGGGACACGCACCGGGAGCATTTATCCCGGCCATGACACTACCGAAAGCTCTGCCATGGGAAGGGGAAGCAACGAAGACGCCAGACCCCAAAGGAGTCGATTTTTGCCATTTGTCCATTTCCAATTTGCTTTCTATTCTGTGGTTTAACATTCGGACTTGCAAAGACTGTTCTTTCAGTAACTGCTCTCTGTTACCTGGCTTTGCAGCTGCAAGGCCAGTGCTTTCTGCTCTTCAATTTGCCGCCACCTCTCCCGAGCTCGTGAATCGTAGACGCTGGTCCTGAAAAGCAGAGTTTATGTGAACAAATCGGTGTTTTATCTCTACCATGAACAGTCATGACAGGAAAACAGCAGGAAACAGGTACTTACAGCTCTTTGATCCACAGTTCCGCCTGGAAGAACGGGAGGCTAGAAAGGGGGAGAAAGGACAGGTGTAATTGTCCTCCTTCATGTGGAGAGTAAGTAATTGCCTGAAAAGTGATTTGTAAGCGTTATCTGAGGACAGCCCTACTGCCAGAGCGATAGTAAGAGCTTCAGACAGGTCTGCCAGTGATTTGCAGCCAGGTCTCAAGAAAGAGGTTTGATGCATCACACTCAAGTTCCTGTAACTAGAGCAAACTGCTCTCTCTTCACGAGACATTCCGAAAGCTACTGGTCACCTCCTACTCTGCATTCTCACCTCTCTGCGGAATTAAAAAAGCTGGTGTAACCCACCCTTTCCTCCAGATACCATTTTACAGTCTCTTACCTTGGTGCTGGGGTTCTGGAATCCTTTACCTTGAGCAAAATGACAGAGTCTGACCCTAAAGAGAGGAAAGTTTGTGAGGGTAACAACATTCCCTAATTACTATGCACTTTCACGACTGCTGCAGGAGTCCAAATACAGAGGGGGAGGGAACAAGCAGGTTTGCCACCTACATTTAAGTCGATTGTCAGGTGTTGAGGGTTGATTTTGGGTTTGGTTTTTTGTTTGGGTGCGTTTGTGGTGTTTGTTTTTTTTTTTTACCTTCAGACTGCGTGTTAGATGCTGGTAGATTTTCTTGCTGATGCTGGGCTGTGGAGTTACTGGACTCAAAGATATTGGAGCGATAGCTGGGGGCGGAGTAGAGAGACGGTTTGTGTGACGGCTGCTCCTGTGCTCCGAGAATGCTGGTCGCTGAACCGGCTGGTGAAACGCTGTGGGCTTCAAACAGCTTTGAGTTCTTGCTGGGAGTTTCTTTCACTACCGTTTTGCTGGAATTTGAACACCTGGAGCTAGGAACAGCAGAAAGTAAGTTCTCAACAAATACCTGTGGCGCTGTCAGCTGGGGAAGAGCATTTTACACACTCACAGATGGAAGGGGAATAGCGAAGAGGACTTGGATGTGGAAAACTGTTTTCCTGTGACCATCTGAAGCAACTGCCTGTAGATCTCTCGCTCTTCCTCTCGAACAGTCTGCAGGGAAACAAGAAGATAAGTCCAGCCAACATGATTTCAACAAAGTCACCGTGAATAGTGAACAGATACACATGGAAGTAGAGATTTTATTGGTGGAAGCACATCCCGGGGTCTTGAAGAGTTCAGCCATCAGCCTTGATGAGCTGAAGTCTGAACATGAGCAGAGCTGAAGCCAGCTTCTGCCTGGCAGAAGGAACAAATCCAGCACAAGACAGTCGGCTGGAGCTGCCTCAGGCACTTCATGGTGCCCAAAAGAGATCTCCTCAGAAAAACCCACCCACTAAATGGTCTCCCAGCCTTTTCTTTACCTCTTCCGCCGTGCTAATGAACCGCCGGGGAGTTTTCTTGGGGCTAAGCAAGCTGCGGCGACACGGACCACTCCAGGAAGGACTCTGAGCGGGTTTAATTGGAAAAGCCGATGCATGGCAATGGTGGTTTGATTTTCCTACAAAACTGTTGGACGTCCCACTGTGAGAAGAGAAAAAAACCCCCACTTTTACTGGACTTTATGTTTGTTTTAATCCATAATCTCATTCTCCCCCATCCCCAAACCCAGCCAAGAACGAGGCTACCCAACTGCGATCAGAAATGGGTTTTTCATTTGCGTTTTTAAGAACCAGCTCAAAGCTGAAGCCTGGCTCTCCATCAGCTTGATCCGAAACCATTCCCGAGGCCTGTGCGGGCAAACAGATGCCACCAGGTGGCACTGCGAGGCTGGGGAGCCACAGCCTGGAAACCCGCGGCCAGACCTTCCCGCCAGATCCACCAGCTCCCGCTTCCATCCATGCACCACAAAATGGCTGAACCTCGCCTGGAGACACACCGCTCTCGGCATTTTTATTTATCGGTAACGGCAGATGCCCCCCCCGTCACCTTGCTTCTCCCTGCTCCCACGCTCAGGCTCACCTGACAGCCCATGAAAAAATACATGGGTCGATTTGGCATTTCTCCCCCCTTGAAATGAATTTTCCCTATTTGCGAACAAACGTTGGCCACTGCGGGGATTTTCAGGAGCAATAAAGACTTGGCCTGGTCTGGAAAAGTCTGAAGCAACACGACTTTATACCAGCTGCAAAAACAGCTCCTGCGCGCAGCACCGCGTGCACCAAGTGGCACATTTTCATCACAAAACGACGACGTGTTATTTCTCCCCCAACTGCCTGGTGCTGTAAGGACGTTCCCGTTCCCATCCCGATACACCGATACACTCAACACCGGTCCATTACACCACTAGTTTCTGTAAGGGACAGGCTCCTCCACGCTGTGCGCTACTTCTACTCTCAAAACCGGCGCTCACACCCTTTATCTGTGCCACGGGGAGGTCATCAACACCAAAAGGCACCTCCGGACCCGGCCAACCTCGACCCGTGCAACTATTTCCACCCTGAATTCACTCTATATTGATACCCACGCCTTGTGTGGGTAAAATTCCCACCTGAAGCTCCCACAGGGCTCTGCAGAGAGGGTCAAATGCGGAGGGGAGCTGTACGCACCTGGGGTTTTTGCGAGCTTCAAGGTAAGAGCCTCGGCTCACCCTCGGCTTCTGTGGCGCGGAGCCCAGAGGGGGAACCAAGCCCCTCCACTGCCCGTTGGCGCTGGAGCCAAAGGCTCGAGGCTCCCCCACTGCCCGGTAGCTCTCGAGGCAGGGGACTTCTGCAGGGGAGAAACACAGCAGCAGTCAATAAAGAGCCACATCTTCCTCCCCAAGCTGCTTAGGGGAGGGAACAGCCAAAAAACTGACACTCCAGAGGCAGAAAGCGATGCCTTACCTGGGCTGTAATTGAGAGCGCAGGACGCATTTCCAGCGGGGCAAGCGAAACTGCTGATTTTGTTGGGTAAAAACTGTGTAAGAAGATCGCAGCTTTTTATTAGAACAAAGCACAGCTCAACCTTAAACCCGAGGTGCCGTGTAACTACAGGGGGTGGGGTGGGACACATTACAGCTCCTCCCCAATCACATCGTTATAATTAGCAACTACTGAAGCAGACTGGTGTAATAACACACCGGTGCTGCCCTGACAACGCAGCCACAGTGTCACTCGCCCTCCCGTCCTCTCCTAAAATCCACTCTGCCGGTGTGATGGCAGTTTTAACGAAGAGAGAAAAACTAAACGCTGATTTCATCTTGTTATAGGGCAAAAATTATCAGTTTCACAGCTACGCTGGCAGCTCCTCGAGACACAACTGCAGCGTCAAGATACACGCACGCACTTGCTGAGGCCATACACTAAGCACACCCACGCGTGGGTTTACCACCCACGGGCAGATTCCACACGTGATTTCGGTTTTACACGCTCGTCGGGAACTTACAGCACAAGCGGGGCTCTCGCAGCGCTCAAGTGTTGGGCATTACCGACACGGGGCTGTCGAAACCACCTGGGAGGTTTTGAACTCAAGGCTCAGGGGATGCTGCGCAGACAGACCCTCCCCACAGGCGCCTCCGACACCCAGGGATGCCAAAGGAAGGGCAAAAGGGGGCAAGAGGAGCCACTAGCCCCCAAAACCACCCGTGTGCTCCCCTCCCCCCACCCAGACAGCGACCGGGAGGAGCTCGCTGCAGCAACGCCGGGATGCGGGGACAGCGGGCGAGGATCGGCCACCTCCGCACCTTGCTGTCCGGCTGGGAAAGCGGATCCCGCAGGCCGGCTCGCGAGGGCGGGGGAAAGGCCTTGAAGACGGAGCCGTGGTTGGCCCGTGCCGCGTCCCGGGCCTCCATCCTCATGGGCTCCGCGGCCGCATCTGAGGAAGAATAGACCCCGTCGGCCCCCCCCCGGAGACGGCAGAGGAGAAGCGGCGGAGCAGCCTCTATCCGAGGGGCCGGGCCGGCTGGGAGAGCAGCGGGCGGGCGCGGGCGACTCCGATTTTCCTTCTAAAAACAAAGACAACGAGAAAAACGTCAGGGAAAGGCACGGCCCCGCCGGTCAGCGCCCGCGAGGGGCTGGAGGCGGCCCCGGGACTCCCGCAAGGGCCGAGGAAGCGGCTGGCGCTATCGGCCGGGGCCTCCCGGCGTTTAGCCCGTGAGGCGGTACCGCGGTCCCCGGCCCCCACGCGACGCCCGGGCGGGGGCCGGGTCGCCGCCCCGGGGCCGCCGGGCGG
>JAVKLA010000017.1:776748-788211 GCA_034782735.1 Sagittarius serpentarius | reverse complement strand
GCCCGGGTTAAACACAGCACGAGGAAACTTCCTAGCCTGGTACGGCCCTCGGGCTATTGCCCATTACTGCTCTTCCACGTGGGTGGCCATGAAGCCGCAACGCATAGTCCAAGGGCGGTCAAAAGAGACTTCAAAGCCCTGGGACGGCTGGTAAGGGAACCTGGAGCACAGGTGGACTTTTCCTCTCTCCTTCCAGATGCGGGCAGCGACACTGGAAGAAACGGATGGACCCAGTCTATCATACTGATACACGGCTCCGTGGCTGGTGTCACCGACACAATTTTGGTTTTTTTCAATAATGAGATGGCCTACATGGCACCAGGCCTGCTGGCATCGGCTGGGATTCACCTTTCTCAGAGGGGGAAGAGGGTCTTTGCTCATGAGCTAGCAGGGCTCATTGACAGAGCTTGGAACTGGACTTGAAGGGGAAGGGCGATAAAAATCAGGCTTGCCCGTGAGCAGCTGTGGGACGACACGCCAAGGCTAGAGGGACAGGGTGCTAGTGAGGGCTCTCAGCCTGTTGCTCTGAGACGTGATGGGTGCACTGGAAGTCTTACAGAGATGAGCCAGGGGCTCCTGAGGTAACAGGAGCCAAGAGGGAAACACCGGTGAAATACTGGAAAGGAAGTAAGGGGTGTTCCTCTAAGAAGGCGACACAGCCAACAGCTCAGCTGAAGTGCCCCTACACCAATGCACGCAGCATGGGCAACAAAGAGGAGGAGTTGGAAGCCACCGTGCTGCTAGAAAGCAACGACCTAGTCACCGTCACTGGGTGGGACAAGTCCCGTGAGTGGAGTGCGGCTGTCGAAGGCTACCGGCTGTTCAGAAGGGACAGGTGAGGAAGGAGGAGCGGAGGGGCTGCCCTCTACATCAAGAAATGGATAGATTGTGAAGAGCTGTCTCCGAAGAATAGCCACGAGCAGGTTGAAAGCTTATGGGTAAGAATTGGAGACCGAGGCAACAAAGGGAACCTTGAGGTTGGTGTCTACTACAGACCGCCCGATCAAGGGGAGCCCACTGACAAAGGCTTCTTACTCCAGCTGCAGGAGACATCGCACTCGCAGGCTCTCGTCGTGCTGGGAGACTTCAGCCAGCCCGACGTCTGCTGGAAAAGTAGCACGGTGGGCAGTAGGCAATCCCGGAGGCTCCTGGGGTACATTGAGGATCACTTCTTAAGCCAGGTAATAGACAGCCCTACCAGAGGGGAGGCGATACTGGAGCTGTTGGTCACCAACGCGAGCGAGCTAATCAGCGACATCAGGACTGGAGGCAGCCTGGGCTGCAGTGATCATGCACTGGTGGAGTTCGCAGTCCTGAGGGATGTGGGTCAGGCGAAGAGTAAAGTCAGGACCCTGAATTTTAGGAAAGCACACTGCCAGCTCTTCAAGGAGTTAGTCAATAGGAAGCCCTGGGAAACTGCCCTCGGGGACAAGGAAGCGGAACAGAGCTGGAAGATCTTCAAGGACGCTTTCCACAGAGCGCAAGAGCTCTCGATCCCCAGCTGTAAGAAATCAGGAAAGGAAGGCAAGGGACCAGCATGGGTGAATCGAGACCTGCTGGTCAAACCAAAGGGCAGGAAGGAAATGCACAGGGGGTGGCAGGAGGGACAAGTATCCCAGGAAGAGTATAGGGATGTTGTTGGGATGGGGTCAGGAAGGCCAAGGCACAGCTGGAGCTGAACTTGGCAAGGGACACACAGAATAATAAGAGGGGCTTCAACAGGTGTATCAGCCAGAAAAGGAAGGTCAAAGAAAGCGTACCCCCCAGTCAACACAACTGGCAAACTGGTGACAACGGACAGGGAGAAAGCTGAGGTACTCGACAAGCTTTTTGCCTCAGTCTTCACTGGCAACCTCTCTTCCCACACCTCTCGAGTGGATGGACCGCAAGGCACGGACTGGGGGAGCAGAGTCACTCCCAGCGTAAGAGAAGAACCAGGTTCGTGACCACCTGCGGAACCTGAACATACATAAGTCTACAGGACCTGACGAGATGCGTCCCAGAGTCCTGGGGGAATTGGCTGATGTAGCTGCCAGGCCACTCTCCGTGATATCTGAAAACTCACAGCAGTCAGGTGAAGTCCCCAGTGACCGGAAAAAGGGAAACACCGCACCCATTTTTTAAAAAGGGTAGGAAGGAGGACCGTGGGAACTACCGACCCATCCGCCTCACCTCTGTGCCTCGGCAGATCACAGAACAGACGCCCCGAGCAGCTCTGCTAAGGCACATGGAGGACAGGGGGGTGATTTGAGACAACGGCTCAATATCTGGATGGAGATCAGTGACAAGTGGCATCCCTCAGGGGTCCGTATTGGGACCAGTACCGTTTAATATCTTCATGAATGACACAGTAGGATCAAGTGCACTCTCAGCAAGTTTGGAGATGACACCCAGCTGAGGGGGGGGGGGTTGACACGCCCGAGGAAGGGGATGCCACCCCGAGGGACAGGGACAAGCGCAAGAAGTGGGCCCGTGTGAACCTCAGCAGGTTCAACAACACCGAGCGCAAGGTCCTGCCCCTGGCTCGGGGCAGCCCCCGGTATCGACACGGGCCGGGGGATGACAGGACGGAGAGCAGCCCTGCCCAGAAGGACCCGGGGGTACTGGGGGACAAAAAGCTGGACAGGAGCCGGCCACGCGCGCTGGCAGCCCAGCACAAGCCAACCGTCTCCCGGGCTGCATCACCAGCAGCGTGGCCAGCAGGTCGAGGGAGGGGATTCTGCCCCTCTGCTCCGCTCTGCTGAGACCCCCCCGGCGCTCTGCGTCCAGCTCTGGGGTCCTCGGCACAGCAAAGACAGGGACCTGCTGGAGCGGGTCCGGAAACTCCTTCCGCAGTGCCGAGGAGCAGCCCCTCCTCCTCCTCAGCTGTTCTGCCCCCTGCCCGGACAGCGGTTTTTACCCATTTTAAATATGTTTTGGCAGAGGGTCCACCGACTGCACCGAGAGGCTCAGCTTTAGCTTTCCTCCCCCCACAGCTCTCCAGCACCAAAACCTCCCCAACCCACCCACACCGGGCCGGGTGCTCACCGCCAGTCGTGGGCAGGGCGGAGGCGAGGGTCCCCTCCAGGGGCAGGGGGTCCCCGCTGCCCAGCCACCGCGCTGCCAGGATGTCCTCACCGGCCTTGTGCTGCACGACCTCGTGCTCCCTGTCTGCGCCCTCCTGCCTGCGCCGAGGCAGCTGTCTCCTGCCTGCGGGGAGGGACAGAGGTGCCTGGTCCCTGGGGCTGGTGGCAGCAGCGGGGACAGCCCGATGCAACCACTTAGGGGTGCATGAAGGCAGGACTCCCACCGCCCCCGCCCCAATCCCTGCGGTAGCCCAGCTCACCTGGGGCTCCTTCCTCTTCCTCGGAGGCCCGCAAGACCTCAAAG
The DNA here is from genome assembly GCA_034782735.1 of Sagittarius serpentarius. Classification (NCBI taxonomy): domain Eukaryota; kingdom Metazoa; phylum Chordata; class Aves; order Accipitriformes; family Sagittariidae; genus Sagittarius; species Sagittarius serpentarius. The sequence goes on along the minus strand of JAVKLA010000017.1, from coordinate 784,842 downwards.
CTGATCTCAAGCTCTTCCTCCACCTTCTCTTCCTCAATGGCCCTCAGAAACTCCCGCTCCTCCGCTCTTTTGCTGGGAGCCCTGCGGGTCGCCCGCTCTCTCTTCACCTCCGCAGCCCCGGCCCGGCGGGCGCCCAGCTGCCCTCTCCGGGGCTGGGCACCGCTGCTCTGACTGCCGAACCCCAGCGAGCTCGCCTGGGACCCCGTGGATTTGGGGGGCAGAGCTTTCCGGGCACAGGACGTCTTGCGGGTAGCTGCGGGGGTCAGCCCCGCTTCGGGATCCTCCGTGTCACTGTCATCGCTGAACGTCACCTAAAGCAGAGGGACGGGGGGTGTTGGGGCTGGTGCTGGGCGTGCCAGGCTGCCCCTCGCCGCCCTCCCCACTCACCTTTAGGCGAGACTTGACTCTCCCCAAGCCTTTGGGCGCTCGCAGGAGCCGGGACTTGCCGGCCGGCGGGGAGGATTCACTGAAGATGGTGAAGGGAGTCCTGGGGCCAAGGGCTGCGCGTGCCTTGGTGGGGCGACAGGCTTTCTGGTGCGGGGTGCAGGGCACTGTCACCGGCTGGATGACAATGGGGGGCACGTCGCTGTCCGAGTCGCCCACAGCAAAGGCATCCGTGTTCGGCACAGCCAGGGGCTTCGCTCTCTGGCTCTTCTTCGCTCTGGGCTTAGGCACAGCGGGGGCCAACGCTGTCTTGGTTTTGCGCCTTTGGGGTCCAGCCTTGTCCGTCTTGAGGGTCTGGGGCACGGCCGCCACTTTGGGCTCTGCTGGAGTCAACGTGGGCAGCCGGCAGTTCCGAGAGCCGGCAAAGACGCCATCCACGGAGCCGCCGTGCTCGGAGGCCAGGCGGCGAATGGCAGCCATGGCTTTGGTGAGCAGCAGGCTGGCCCTGGAGACCTCCAGGCTGGGCAGGTGGGGGCTGCAGGACGCTAAGGTGGTCAGCCCCGTCTGCAGCTCCTCCTGCAGCTCCTCTGCCAGCCAGGGGCTGGCCAGGCTCTGAAGGGCCAACGTGGTGTAGCCAGCAGCCACCAGACTGTCCAGCAGCTCCAGCGCAGGCAGGTCCCGGCCGACGGAGCCGCCCCACAGCTTGTCTCTCAGTACGGCGGCGAAGCGGGTGGCCACAGCGGCGCAGCGCGGCAGCACAGCATGGATCAGACCCAGCCCCTCGGCCGCGCTGCCTGCTGCCAGCTCGCCCTGGGCGCAGGAGAGGAGCCAGCGCAGGCAGAGAGCCGAGAGGGCCAGGTCGGAGCAGAGGCAGCACGGGCAGGCTGCCGGGTGGGCGAGGAAGGCCAGTCTCTTCCTCCTCTCGGGCTTCAGCTCTGGCGAGGCGGTGAGAGCATCTGCCTTCTCCAGCCCGCTCACCGGGGCCACAAACTCCAGTGCGGGGCCCTTCAGGAAACCCTCGTCTTCCCCAGGGGGCTCAGAGACAGAGTCCCGTGGCTTCTTGCCCTCGAGTTTGCCCTTCCTGGGCAGGATCTTCACCCGGCCTTTCTGCCTCTGGCTGGCTTTAAGCTCTGTGAGCAGAGGGGAGGGTTATTCTGGCATCTTCCCCGCACAGCCCTCCCCCAGCTCCCACACCAGCCAGCCCGAGGAAGGGTGCGGGAGGCTGGACCCAACGCTCTGCTTTCCCCAGCTACGCCTTTACCGGCTGGAGGAGTCGCTCAATGAGCCAAAACATGGCCCAGAGTCATCCTCCACCTCCGTACCTTCTGTGGTGATGGGGCTCGGCTGCTCCAGCAGCATCTGCGCAAGGCTGATCTTTTACCCCAGCCCAAAAGCTGGCGCAAGAGGGGTCGTTTGTGGTACTGCCCAGGCTTGGGGTTCACCTCGGCCCCCCCATTCCCCTCCTCTGAACCCGGAGCAGGGACTCACCAGCATCAGACTCCAGGAGGAAGAGAGCCTGCTGGAGGTCAGTGTGGCTCAGCTCCAGCTCGCTCTGCTGCAGCTCCAGCTGGGCCTTCAGCACCAGGAAGGCAGTACACCTGCGGGGGGGGGGTGGGGGGGGGGTGCGAAAAAACAGCCCTCAGAGCCCCCTCCCCAACAGCCATCACTCCATCCCCTGGGCCGTGCGGGTGGGAGGCAGGCGGGCAGCGAGGAACAAGCTCACGTCTGACCTGGCAAGCTGAATTCACGGGGTAACACGCCCCAGGGCAGCCGCTTGCTCCAGACCAAGCTGAGAAGGTGCCAAACCCTCCCCCCCAGGGCCAGCCCCGCACCGAGGGACACAGACACCAGCTCATCCCTAAGCAAGCATCCCCCAAACTCGGGACCGAGCTGTCCCCGCCTCCGCGGTCAACTCACCACCTGGTAGCTTGCAGTTTCACGGCCAGCTTGACGGCCTCCAGGCAGAAGGCTTTGGCTTTACACACCACCTCCAACCTGCCGAGGAGAGCTACGAGGTGCTCCGAGCAGGCCAGCGTGTCAGCCAGCACTTGCCACTTCAGCAACAGGTTGTCCCCTGCGAGGGAGGACAGGAAGGTGAGCGGAGCTGCTCCTCCCGGCGAGGCAGGCAAGGAGCCCAACTCTTTCTGAAGAAGCGCTTGGGTTTTCGTCCACGCCAGCAACCGGCTCACCGTAATCCACAAACTGGACGTCACCCGCCGTTGTCTGACAGCCCAGCACGTCGCTGCCCATCAGCAGGAGGATGATGCTGCGGAAAAGCTTCTGGGCTTCGACAAGAGCCGTCTTGGGAGTCTTCCACCCTGTGCGAGGGCAGTCGTGGGTATCGGCACTAACCAAGAGCCTCCCCAGCCCCAGCACAGAGCGACTCCCCCATATTCCCTCCCCTCGCCCCATACAGGCTGCTTTGGAGAAACCCAGTGGTGAAATGTTTGCACAGAGCTTCATCCATGACCCCTGTCAACCTGGTGCTCACCGTGAGGTTTTTAAACATCCCTCGGCAACTCACCTTGCACAAAGATCTGCTGCCGGAGCTTGAGCGAGAGGTGGGCAGGGGGGAGGCTCAGGTAGACAGCCACCAGCTGAAGGACGTGTGCTCGCAGCAGGTACCAGACCTTCGTGACTTTTTGCAGAGCCAGGTTCTGGAGCACCTCCAGCAACAGGGTGAGACCCTCTTCAATCTGCAGCGGGAGAAAAAAAAAAAAGAGTCACCATTTGTGGTCCAGGGTGTCTCCACACCCAAGGTCCCTAGCGAGAGGTATTGAGATAGCCAGTCGGAGCTGCTGCAGTCTCCTCTGGCCCTCTGACACTACTTCTGAGGCAGAAAAGGGCGTTTAGGAGCCTTACCCGGTGGCTGACGCAACACAGCCGGCTGCGGAGCAGGAGGCAGGTTTGCTGCAGCAGCAGGTAGGAATCGTTGCTGCTGTCGGCTTTCTGCAGGCAGGACTCCATCTCCTCCAGGAAAAGCTGGAAACCATCGCGCCAGCCTGAGGGCTGCGGCCTCAGGGATCAGCCAAACTCGCCCCGCGGCCCCTTCCCTCGCTGCCACTTACCTGGGCATAGCTGGGGCACTCCAGCTGGAAGAGCAGCTTGGTGAGCTGGCACAGGGCGCCGGCCGTGCCCAGGCTGTCCCCGAGGGCGCTGCACAGGGCTCTGACCAGCAAGTAGCTCTCCATGGCTTGCAAGGGCTGGGGGCAGGAAAACCCTCATGGTTACGATCAGAGACCTCCTCAGAGGGACTCTGTGTGCCTGGGGAGGCTGCCATGCCACCGGCCACCTCCCCAGCAGCGTTACCTTGGCCATCAGCTTGTAGAGAGATGCCAGGAGGTGCAGGGAGGCTACAGTCTGCTCGGGGCTGCGCACGGCTGGGAGGCCCGGCGTTGCCAGGAGCTGCTTCCACAAAGCGAAGGCGTCGTCCAGGCTTTTGGACAGAGCTGAGGGCACACAACGGGTCTGAGACACCCTGACCCGAAAGCAAGAGCTCCCGGAAAGCCTCTTCACGAAGGGCCCAAACCCGCCAGCGTCCTCACCGGTCTCTGTCGCCAGGTTGAAGGAGATGCCGTCGTACAGGAACCTGTTCTCCAGCAGCCTGCCTTCGTAGTTGAGGTCGTTGGGCTCAAAGTCACCCAGGTTTGTCAGCCCCTGAGCTTTGGCTCTCTGGTCCCTCTCTATGCCCTGCAGCGGGGGAGAAGGCAGCGGCGACACACGTTAAGAAACACCACGGGGTTTACCAGCGGGGTCTGGGTGGCTTTTGGTGGCCCTGGTGCAGAGCTGAGCGTTGCCAGCAAGGCTGAGGAGGGCACTCGACACGTGCACGGAGCCCCATGGTGTTTCCAGATCTGGACCCATTTCGGCATCCCACAGCCCCCCTCCGCCACCCCCACCCACCTTCGCCAGCTTGGACTCCAGGGTGCAGATGTAGAGCCAGAGCAGAGCCTGCGCCTGGTCATCAAGGAGCTGGTCCCGGTTCTGGGCGCTCCTGGGCACCAATTCCAGCAGCCGCAAGGCTTCCTGGACCGAGTCCAGGGAGGAGCTGCCAGAGAGAGTCATTAAAAACAGCCTTCTACCCCCAAAACCCCTTGGGCATTTTAAGGGGAAGGACAGATACACCCCAGGACCCCAAACAGAGCAAACAGCCAGAGCACTAACACGCCAGATCCTTAAAACTTCCCCCCCTGAGGACCCTCAAATGCTCCTTGGGGATGTTCAGGGACACAGGGACGTGATCCCGGCACGCCGGCGTTCACCCACCAGTCCGTCTGCTGGGCGTAGCTGTGGTAGCACAAGACCTGGGCCAGCTCCGTCAAGCCAACGGCTCGCTCATGCAGGCGGCCGCTCTCCTCCGAGCAGATCTCCAGCAGGTCGCAGAGGACATTGTAGCGTTCCTGCCCCGTGTCGGCTCGCACAGTCTTGTAGGCCTTCAGCTCCGCAAAGAGGACAGTCACCAAGGTCTCTGCATCCAGGCTATGCCCCTCCAAGCCTTCCCTCAGGGTCCTGGGGGAAACAGGAGTGGTAGGCCGGCTCTGCGCAGAGCGCAGTGGAGCCGGGCACATCTTGCAGGGAGAAACATCGTCATTTTACCGGCTTGGGAACCGCAGCTCTCAAGACTTCCACCCCCCACGCACCGGGCAGCCCTCCAGGTCTTACCGTAACCGTAACTCCTCGGCTCCCTGTTTCGCAGCATCCGTTTTGACTCTGACCCAGAGGGAGACAGGCTCTGCCAGCAGCTCCCCGATCCGGCCCCGCAGCGCGGCCAGCCACTGCACCACACATGCCAGGGCTCTCTCCAGCTGCCCCACCTTGCGGTAGCTTTCCACCTGCAGCCTGAAGCATTTGTGCAGCTGCGGGAAGACCACAGAGAACCAGCCTCAGCGTCCTGTGGGAGCAAACTCCCTGCCTCTCATGTCCTGTACCACAGCCCCCTTCCCCGCCTGGGCGAAGGGAAGACCTCGGAGGAGGGAACGGGGCTTCTTCTTGTTCCAGGAGCAAAATCTGGTCCCATCCTCTCCTTGGCTCCCCTGGCCCCGGGACCACACCGTGCAGTTCAGCCCAAAGCATCAGACAAGCGCTTACCCTCTCCGGGGGTATCTCTGGACACGCGTAGGCATCTGCCGTCTGCAGCCTCGTGCAGAGGAGCTCGCAGACGGAGCTGGCCTCCTCGTGAAGGTTCTGGTTGTAGAAGATATAGGCCAGCTTGAACGTGCACGACACTGCCACAAGTGAAACCCAAATATTAAAGGTGTGATGGAGAGAGAATGACCCCCTCTCCTTGTCCAGCCAGGGACTGTCACCCTCTGCCCTGGCCCCACCTTGCCCTTTGCGTGGCAGAGAACCCCCTCGTTGCTCCCTGGGTACGCAGACGCTGAGCTCTGCGACCGCGTCTGACCCAAGCTGGGGCTGAGGAGCCGGGTTTGGTCCCACCCACCGCGGCACTGACCAGTGACATCGAGGTACTGGACTCGCTCGCTCTCGGGAAGCCCCTCCAACGCCTCCAGCATCCACGCCACGCTCCTCCTGCAGCCCGCCGTCAGCTGCTCCAGACCTGGCCAGCCCGTCGCTTGCAGTGGCTGTGGGGAGAAGGAGAGGGTAGCTGGCAAGAGGCCGCCAGGGACCCACAGCCCCCCAGAAATCCCCTGGGGTGGCTTGAGCAGCCCCTTCCAACCCCAACAACGTGCTGCCTCCGAAAGGAAAAACCACCCAGCACCCACGAGGGTCTGGCCCACCCCCAGTGCCAGGGACCGTCGCCTCCGCCGCCGGTACCTGGGAGCACTGGAAGCTGTCATAGGCCACGCTGGCAAAGAGCTGGAGGCTGCGGTAGAGCAGCTGCTTCACCATGAGCTTCTGTTTGACACCATCGGGAGGAACCTGCAGAGAGCAGGGAAGGAGAAATGCGGCATTTCTGGGGCCCGGGCAGCACTGGGCGCTGCTGCTCAGGACAGGGACGCTGGAGAGGGACACTACGCTGACGGATTAAGGGGAGCATCGAGCCCGGAGTTGGGTTACAAACCCTCCAGCTGCTCACAGAAGATCAACCACGCTACGTGGTCGCCCTGCTCCCAGCCCCAGCCTTACCCTCTCCAGCAGCTGGTGGAGAACGCGGCAGTGCCCCTCGGTGAAGGCACAGAGGCCAAGCACATCCTCCCGGCCAAAGGGCCACTGCTTGCTCCTCTTCGCGTACTCGCCCAGGGAGGAGATGATGAACTGGCAGCTCTCAGCCAGCACCCTGAGGAACCGCTCCGAGGCCTCCGCCGCCGCACCAAGAGCCGCCGCGGCCTGGGAGAAGGGCGGCCCCGCGGGGCAAGCGCTCTCGGCCAGCACCTGGCTCAGCTGAACCCCAGCCTCCAGGAGGGACAGTGGGTCACCAAAAGAGTTCGCGGAGCTGCCAGTGGCCCCCAGGAAGCCCCTCGCGTCCTTTACCGCCTTCTTGGCCGCCCTGTACTGGCCGCTCTTGCAGAGATGCCAGCACTGCTCCAGGGCGAGCTCAAAGAAGCAAAGGGATTGCTGAAGGGTGGGCGGCTCCGTCGCCTCCTTTCGCAGAGCCGCGAGCAAGCAGTCCCCGAGCTGTCGGGCAAGGAAAGCCGAGGACGGCGCCTGCTGGGCTTCGTACAAGGTGGCAGCGGCAGCTGCCTGCTGCGCCGTCTGGGAGGTGAAGAAGGGGGGCTGCAGCGGCAGCAAGGCCGCCCCATCCTCCTCCAGCAGCAGGAGGAAGCGCAGGGCTCGCAGGCGCACCGAAAGGACAGCTCTACCCTCCTCCTGCGGCTGGTCGGGCTCGGCCAGGGTGTCCGCCCCTCTCCAGAGCACGCTGAAGCTGCTGTAGACGATGGCCGTGAAGTCCTTGGAGGACACCTGGCCCGGGCAGTAGGTCAGCAGCCGGGCACGGAGGAGGTCGGCCACCCTCCAGCAGGCATCGCCGCTCCCCCGGCCAGCCGTGTTCCTCAGCAGGTGGTAGAGGATCTTCTCCAGGTAGAGGGGAGCAGGCTGCGGCACGGCGGTCAGGTAGCCCTGGCACGCGGCCTCGGCCACAGCCACCAGGCTGGTGGTGTGTGCCGGGCAGCCCCCGGGCTTGGCCATCTGCTCGACGCAAATCCGCAGGACCTTGTCACAGACCTGGCTTTTCTGCAGCCGGGACGCCTGGCTGGCGACGGGGGTGTCTCCCGGGGAGTGTAAGAGCCATTTCTGGGGAGGGGAGGGTGTCAGACCCCCGGCACCCAGCCCAGGGCCCTCCAGGGGTGGGTTCCCCGCCCCCCCGGTCCCCTGCTCACCCACAGCTTGGCGAGCAGCTCGTGTATGCCCTCCCAGCCGTCCATCTGGGCGGCGAAATCAGCTCCTTCGAGGTGCTTCCTATGTGACACCAGGCTGGGGTGGTCAGGGATAGGTGGGGGACCCCCGCAGCTCCCGGCCCGCCTCCAGGCTTGCAGCCCCCACCCAGTGCTTGGAGGCAACTCCCAGCGCCCCCCCTCCAAGTGCTCACAGCCCACCACCACGCCATTCTCCAGCACCCTGGGAGCCCCCAGCTCCACTCTCCAGTCCCACTGCCCGGCCCCTTGTGTGACTGTAGACCCCCCCCCCAGCCCCACACCCTGGTCCCCCTAGGGCACACAGACCCCCCCACCCAGCCCCACTTCCCGGCCCCCCCATGGCACACAACCCTCCCCCAGCCCCACACCCTCGTCCCCCTAGGGCACACAGCCCCCC